>JAMPIV010007524.1:0-250000 GCA_024509875.1 Oreohelix idahoensis
AAAAGGGAGAGAATATCCTGTTATGTTCGGTCTGGCGACCTACTCATTATATGCCAAAAGTAGAGGCCGCGGTAAATAAACACCTTTGTACAAAATCCTGAGGATTGATCTTCAGTTATCTTACCCTAATAGGTTTTTGAGAGTTCTACTTCAGACGTTCCTACCATCCCATTAGACATAGGATGATAAATACTTACTTAAAAGATCTCTCATATCTTAAGAGTCGACATTACTTGAGACATAGTATCCGATATGAGTTGGGTACCATGGTCCGATAATATTTCTGCTGGAAATCCCAGACGATGAAAAAATATTAACCAAAAGAGCATCTGCAATATCAGCAGTAGTAATGCTCTTCAGAGGAATAGCCTCTGGCCAACGTGTGCACATGTCAACACACGTCAAGATAAAATTGTGTGTCCTCTAGCAGACTTTATTTTAAAATGGACCGATGATGGTCTATCGCCATCTTTTTGAAATGGTTCGAATTTGGAATAATCTGCAGCCTGAAATAGGTGCAAAGCATGGCGTGGACCTTTGGATTTTACTTCTTGACAATACCTTACAAGATCGACAATAGGATCCGTATGTCCCTTGTTCACAAAAGGGCAAAAATAAAGACGCAAGAACTCTAGATTTAGTACGGGAGAAAAAACCCATATGCCCAGCACACTGAGAATCATGAGCGTGCTGTAAGATTTTCACTCTCATATTTATTTGGGCACTAGAATTTTGAGAATGAAGCGGACTTAGCGGAGGAGTCTTGTACCATACGCACAAGTACGCCATTCTTCATCGTAATCCAAGATTTTACGATTTGTGTCTTTATTCGGACCTCTCACCTTTTGTTGCTAGCGTAAAGAATTTTTTAAGAGTAGGTTCATCTTCCTGCTGTTTTCAAAAATGGAATCACGAGAAATAATTCCAAGGGATCATCTTGGATTCTGCGCATTCATTATCTTCAGAAGGCGAAGATTGCGGCATGTTAAGAGCTTGAGCCCTAGTAACTACTGCATTAGCAGTTTGCATATTCCTTATTTTCCCAATCAACAATTTATGTTGCGGAGTGCATTCTTTCACTCCATGAATGCGACCGAATTATGAGATCAGCGATCGGATTTCGGGAGAAGACATGTGTGCACATCTCCTGTAAAGAAGGGGGAGTAGCAATGTTAACAATGGCAGTAAGTAGTATACTTCTCCAAATCGTTGCCACCAAATGTTAACGCAATTGATTTACTTTTTGCCAGTGGCTCGAGAAGGATCTATGAGTGGACATGCCTCACTCCAATGGTTGTGCACCCCGGAATCGAAAAAAGAATTGAGACCGGAGTATCCATCTACTAGACCTCTATTCAAGACAAGAGCACCTCTTCCATTTCAATGCGCACGACTGACGCAGGAAGAGCAGAAGAGGATGACCACAGCTTAAAGTAGAAACCGTGGTTGGATCGAATAAACGTTTTGCATTGGGAGCACTGAGATGCTCTACTATAAAATCACAAAAGCAGAACATCCTACATTACTAGAGTCTTTCTTATCATTATTTTGATTTACCGGCTTCATTGAAAACTCTTGTTGTGCAGAGTGAGGCCTGGTAATGAGATTTATGTTCTTTTCTGTTTTGTGATCTACCTCAGATATTATAACCTCTTTAGTTATTATTATTTCCTCTGTTATTTAAACCCCTGTTTGGGTTAGGATCATAATGTTCATGATCTTAATCATCATGTTTCCATTATAATGAGTATCCCTGTAATGTTGGTTTTGTTGTTTCCATGACGAAACTTGGGTAGTTCCTATAGTTACTCCCTTTTCGGAAATTTCTATAATTATGGGCCACCCCTGTGTCGAGGGTACTGTCAGACCCCGATTCCAGGTCTTCGAAGAAGAAACCCTGATTTGAGTGGTTACCTTTTGGTTTTTGATAACTATTCCAATTAACCTTTTTGTGAGATTTAATCTCTGAGCTCCCTTGGGACTTGTGTGAGTAATTATTATTTGTAATTGAGTTGCTGCCGCAACTGGCATACCCTCTTTAATGTTAGTGTTGCTTAGAATCATGTCAGGGTGTGCCGTGGCATATTGGTCACAATATTCTTCCATTTGTTTAATGTACTTTGGTTTTAACGATCATGTATAAATTTTAGAAATGGTTTATTCACCGAATGGACATGATCTTGTCTCTGAGTAATAATTTCCGTAAGAGCCTCAAATGTTTTCATTCGTGTTTTGGATAATTCAATCCAACGTGAAAATGTAAGACGTGCATTTGCAATGAATTCTGAGAATTCTACACCTGTCTCAGGTCTCATTGTTTTAAACAAAAGACGGTAACCTTCCTCTGGACAACTGATGTACTTCCTTATCAAGCTGAGGGGGGCTGACCTGATAACATCATAGTATTATCCTTGTCGGCCTCTTCAACCAACTTATCATCTTATGCAGTGAATCACCTTTTAGATTTTCAGGACACTGATTCACTTACTGTGATTTATCTTACATTATGAGCTCGACAAGCACGTTCCAAATCTCTCAAGCCAGAATGTTATATCGTCACTGGCAAGAGTTGAACGCTGGTACCCTTGAACTTGTAAATCAAAGGGTGTACCACATACCCACTAGATACCTGCTTAACATTTATCATTACTTGTCAAATTTCAATTTCTCTAACCTCAAATTCATGTTCTCTTATTTGCTTTGTCTCTCTTCAGCTTCTCTTGTATAGTTCTTTTTTGCTCTGACTCAAAATCTCCTTTATTCCAACATGCATCTGCAATTTCCTTTTGTTCTGCAGCAGCCATCAGATTCTATGTCCAGTTCCCTGTTTTGATCAGCAGCTAGCTTTTTTTCTCCTCAGCAGGCCAGCTTTTCTTTCCTCAGCAGCAGGCTTTTCTTTCCTCCAAGAGCTAAATGCTTTGTCCTATTGTGCAAATGAACATTCTTCTAAGTCTTTACCAGTCTTATCAAGGGATTTCCTCTTGTGCAATAAAGTAATCTAATGTAGACATCCTGTCTAATGAAATTAGTAATCTGAAAAAGTAAATAAAAATTTCCTTGTCCCACTTAAAATGGGAGGCAAGGTCTATACTATAGGACTTGTATAGCGTCACTTCACTCTATTTTACTCTCTTAGTATTATTCAAAGACTTTTTGTAACAACCTCAACTGGGAAGTAGTCTCTAGATAAAGTATCACTTTTTTACCACAACACTGTGTGAAACAAGTCTCTAATAAAGAGCTTGTATAATCACCTTTATAATCTAAGTACTCTATTAGTATCAATAGTGTATGATTATATATAATATATTTCCAAGTAATGCAACCAACAAGTTTATAATAAGTTGAATAATCAGCTCACAATCACAATCTCTGTGTGTAGGGACAAACCTTATATGGTTATCTTGTTTATAATCTAACAAATGATAACCTGAGTACCTGTGGAAACACATATCTGTATAACCCCAATCACTGTGGGAGACAAGCCTTACAAAGGTCTTGTATACTTCCTTAATGTAATCAATGATCACTTGAGTACCTGTGGAAAATAATATTTTCTATCCCAANCACTGTGGGAGACAAGCCTGACAAAGGTCTTGTACACTTTATTTTATAACAATAACAATCATAAAGTACTGATCTGTACTGTAATGTAAGTGTATTCAACTATACCTCATATATCATCTGTCAACTAAAGACACTAACAAGGACAAACAAGAAAAGACAATATGAAAACAATTGCAGAAATCAAATTAAATTAAATAGGAAACTAAAGTAAACAGTCACAGAATCTGTGATGATAACTGCAATAGAACTAAACAAAACAAAATGACGCTACAGGTGTATAGATATAAATTGTGTATAGAACTGAAAAATAGCAAGGGTAGGCCTACAAATAAAAACAAACCAAAACAAAACTAAAGAACAGAAAAAATATTACAAAAACAAATATGAAACACAGTCATCACAGCTAACAGAAATAGCAGCAACTTGTTGCTAACAAATTTCCAATTAAGAAAATTTGTACCTCTTTGGAACACTAGTACCAGACCAATGTCACTCGGTATACCTTGTACTAGTCACACAGAACAATAAACTTAATTTAATACATAACATAAAATAACATGTAAACATAAATAGCATAAATTGGCATTATATAATATGATTAAATAATATGGGAATGTGATGTGAATAGAGTGTTGCAGAAAGAATGTGTTGCAGAGAAGGCTTAGCTTTTAATCAAAATAGCTTGCAACTTTATTAAATACTAGGTTTGTTTCTAAACTATTACAGTGTTCAATTTCTTTGAGCACAATAGAAGATCCAGCGATGAATTAAATGCTTTTCTCTGTCTATTGTCGTGACACATTCTAAATCCACATATCTAAATTAAATGGTAAATGTAAAGCCTAACACATAAATTCAATAAAAGGAAAGAGAAATGGTAAAAGTACAGTGCTGTCACAATGGCGTACAAAAATCCCCCTTGTTTTTAAGCTTCGTCTGCATATTTTCACGCTTTCCCTCCTCACGTTTGATAGTAAAGCCTACTGCTCTCATACAGTACACGCTTTCTACAAATAAAACGTGTACTTGCATTTCTAAGAAAACCTTTGAGCTAGGCACACAAACCGCGTAATGACCTAAATTAATACTTCCATTAATTTAACATTTTAATACAACGGTAACGTGATGAAAAAGACTAGATGAACTTAGGATAGAGAGAAGGGAGGGCTGAAAGCAGGAACGCATGCAACATCGTAACTTACAAACCGCACTCGCGTCTCGCGATATACAATTAATGCCACCCCACCCCAAGCGTAAAGGCCTGAAAGCATCAATACTTTTTTTCAGATGGACAGTGATAAAAAACACTACCCATATCGAGTTGAGTTAGGTTTAAAAACCTGAAAAAATGCTTATTGGGGGAAACATGACATTATACTGGTTTACGTTTGAAAGCATTGACAGTACCACAGACACCCACAATCCGTATCGAAGTGAACAGGATGGTAGCAGAAAATGCATCATTTTGGAACGCAGCCACCCTAGCTCCCTTAAATTTATATTAGTTGGGTTCCTTAGGACTTGCTGACAAATGAAATATGTTAAGTGTTACGCAAATAGTCTAGGAATTAACAAGTTATAGCCAAAATAAAATGGTGGTGCTGTCAAACTACACCAAAAATCAGAATCGCGCAGTGGCAGGTTTTGAAACCACCATTGTACGGGATATAGGCCAACATATTACCTCCTATTTGATTGGCGGGAAGTAAATGTAAGGCTAAACACGATTAGTCGGGCTATAAAAATTAATTCTTTGTTGTTAGGGAAACGGTAGTAAGGGTACTTTGTTTTGAAAAGCTGGGGGTAAACATGGGCCCGATTAGTTAGACCCCGCCAATTATAGTCAATTAGGAGCGTCAGGTCAGTGCCACACTTTAAATAAAACTTACTAAGAAACAGTTGCGTTGAGAGCCAGATCATATTTTTCTAAATAAAAGCCTGGGACAGAGCCGGATCGGAATTTGTGCCATAATTTGTGCCATTATTCATCGCCAGTCAACGTATCTGTGTAATATTTCCATGAATTGTGGTAAGCTTGATATATTCAATATCTTTGAATGAAAATTGAATGTAAATTGATAATTTATGTCTGTATATGTGTGTGGTTCACTAGCAAAAATGAGGCAAAGGCCTAAAATATTGCTCCAACCTGAACAGGAGGTGTCGGAGAAAAGTAAAAACTGCATGGAATTGCCAAACAGTACACTGACACCTATCTTATTGACTAGAAGGAACTAATGCTGGAATTGCAGAGGCGTAGTAACCATTAGGGAGGAGTATACTGGTGTAAATTGTTTCAGATGAAGCTAGCAGTTGGCCTACTGCTCTGAACTCAGTGTTTGTTATGTATTGTGTTCAGTGTGGAAATAGATTATAAATAAGATCTGAAGTAGGAGGTACAACCTTCTTGTTTCAGGGACCGTGGTCCTAAGTTATTGAAGCAGCACCTGGTCTGAGTTTTGCTGAATCCAGAGGCTGACAGCATACTCCTTGGTCCAGATAGCGACCAGTGAGGTGTCTCCAGAACACAGGAAGCAATCGAGCAGAGGAGTCTTTTCCTGCCACCATCACGAAAGTTAAGCTTCTGTGGCCAGAGTAGCTCAACATTATGTGCCCCCTCAAAAATTGACATTTTGTTAACCACAGAGGGACAATTAATGGGTTCAAATGACAGGAACTGTGAAAGTTTTCCAATACTATTTCCCCCGATAATCAAACACTTGAAGTCATGATGAAAAACAACAACCAAGCTTGAACAAAACCAGTATTACCTCATATTACTACTGCACAAATTACACACATAGAATAATAATAATAAACTATGTCATTACAAAGTTCATATATATAAACTGTGTAAATAATACTTGTAATTACATTTGATTGTGATTCCTGGTTCACTGTGTAGTTGAATCAGGATATCCATTATTGACAAGAATTAATACATATATTTTTAAACTTAATCACTTGACTCATTTAAGATAGTCTTATAGAGTGTTATATGTGTGTGAGTGTCACAGTGTTGTAAAGTGTTGTAGAATAAATTAAATTGCTTATCTGTCTGTTGTTGTTGTGACTTACACTTCATCATTTTCATAACCCTAGACATTTAACGTAGTCATCACAATATTGCAGAATAATTCTGACTGAGGCATAAATGTGGTAGCAAGTAAGGTCATCTGTAATACACCACACTTATTAGATACAGATACCTTCACAGCTGATCTCAGTCAGTACACTAAGTCCCCTATAAATATTTATAACATTCCACTTTACCACATATATCAACATTGCTCTTCTACTTCAGAAGGATAAACAATCACTACAAGTTAGAACACTGTCTGTACTGCGCAAAATGTCAACAAGTGCTGACCCAGATACCGTTACACTTGTCAGAACAGGTCAAGCTGACATCGACTGTATAGTTGTTCTATTGGTGTTGGTGTGTGTCACATTTGGCCAAAATAAATGTTCTTGAAACACTAGGTGACTTCCACTTTCAAGACTGCGAAGGCTGGACCCAGGAAACTGGCCTACCACTGTAGAAAATCTCATTCACTGTAGAAATCTGTTGTTTTACTGGCCACTACTGTAGACTACTTGTATAGTATAATAACTATTTAGTGTTGTATCGTGTCTCTGCAGTGTTACCAGGCATGCTGTAAGGTACTGCTTTCATTCTCCTTACGCCAACCAGTGGCGAATCTGATGGAGGCTCCAGGGGAAGCAAAGGTCAACTCAACCGACGCAGAATTGTATCTAGTGGCCATAGTTTGATGTAGTGTGAGAGTAGAAAAACGCGAATGGTGTACTGTTCGATGTAGTTGACACTTGATAATGTTTCACTCACATCTCTTGTACAACGTCAATGATGTTAGAATACCGCTGTTGACGTTTCTATGCTTTTAATAATGACGCACACCCTTGGACAGATCACGGAAATACAGTCATGAAATATGTTGAAAATAGCAAAATCATTAGGCAGTAGAAATAGTAGTACATTTCATGCAGCATTCAATATAAAATAGTCAGTTCAATGTTCTGTGAGGACTATTGCCATATATCCCCTACTGACTGAACGCATCAGTGGGTGTGGGTGTGTAAACATGTAAAGAGTCCACTGTGACCGTAACCTTTTTCTTGACTAAGTTCTCAAGGCGACATATAGCAAAATATTCATGTAACAAAGTTAAAACCACGGTAGGGGTTTTAATCTTAATGAGATCTCCGTGCCTCTGTCTGAATAATAAGATTCCTGATCCGTTTTCTGGGACAGTGATCCATAATGATGACAGAGTTGGTACGACATGGCTTCCTTCCCTGAGTTTTCGCTCACTCGCCCAAGCGGGAGGGATAATCATAAGCCAGAGTTAATTCATTACTTGTTATATATAGACTTTCCTAGAGTTTCCATACAGTCCCCCTTAGTCAGAAGGTTGCTTCATAAAGACATAAGCGCTGATGGAACCTGTCATCTTCATCAATCTATAGGTTTAAACGACCAACGATGCTCGAAAAAATACGATGTTTCATCTAGGTTAACCATAAGGAGATCATCAAAGGAAAAAAGGGTCTGGGCTTTACCTGGAGTCCGAATCTAAAGATAATGAAATACATGAGGAGATGAGTCTCTGGGACATAACACTCTCGCAGAGACATTCCCTTCCCTTATGGAAAAATCATCCACAAAATCACTTTTAACCTTTAACGGGACTTGCCCTAGAAACCACACACCCAGCCATTACGTACCAGCTTGGGGGGTCGGAACTCATACAAACTCTCTAGGACTGACGGTTGACCTCCGCCAGACCATTTCGGTATAGGTACGACATTAGCATACGGAAGGTATACAATCTAGGACTGAGATCTTCTTGTGTACTTAGACAAGTAATAGGAGGGTATAAATTCAGGCCATAAACATATTGACTGCGACCATATCTAGTTTTCCGGCCCTAACATAACGAGAAAATGACATGACTTCCATATTTGGATTACGCCGAAATCAATATCAAAGAGAGATCATCCATTATAATCAAACGTATAAAATCAAATGTCATGGATTACCTCGCTTTCCCAAGGGTAAGCATTTTCGTACACAAATAAATACCAGTAAATTATATATTTGTCCCTATTAAAATAGACATATGGAAAGTTTTGTGGATCCGTGCATTCAAAAAAATGGGGGAATATTATATGGTTACAATGGAGCAATGGTTTCGGGTTTGTCTGGTGATCTGATATTGAGTTTTTTTTAGGTGCCATCACATAGGCACCCTTGGTGCACTTCAGTGACATTTTTTTAAGTAATTGTGCTGTCTGGAAACATCTGCTTGCAACATTCAATCAAATGATCAGCTTGCGAAAACGGAGTATTATGTTCTGCCGTGAAAGCAGACAACAGTATTTCCGCTTTAACAATTTTGTCTTGGAGACAGGGCTCTTTTGGTTTGATGAAAAATTTGTTAATGTTCAGAGTTTTGCTTTTGGCTTCGAAGTTTTTCATGTGCTTTAATGTGTCAATAAAGCTGTTTTGTTGGCATTAGTTAATGTATAGGAACAGACCATACAAATCGCAGCATAGCGATTGCCAGAGTCCGGCTTTATTCAATCCTTTAGTTCGCTGTCTGTTAGCCATTCCTCACAGAAAGCCTGCTGATACCATGGTTCATTTTTTTACGCTGTGGTGTGTGTGTCGTCATGCTGCTACAATTACCTAGCGTACCATCATCACCGCTTAAGTCTAAAATTTAAGAAGAATACTTTAAAACACATCGCAAAAATGACTGAGTATTGTAGATGACAGCCATTAACAGAATTACAGGAAATAGATAGCTGATGTAAACAAGTGAAAAAACAACGACATTGATGTGGTTAAAAACAATAATTAAATTTAAGTTGAATAAAAAAATATATAGCACATAATCTTTTACATTTAATTATAATATAAATATAATGTATAATGCTCAGTGCAGAGAATACACATACATTGTAAATGCCAATTGTCAAATATACCCAGATTAATGCAGATTTGGAAAAAAAAATACCCAGATACCCAGACGGAAGCCAAAAAACCCAGATCTAGTAAAAAAATACCCAGCTGTGGCAACACTGCCAGCCACGTGGACCATCTTCATATTAGTAAATAGTTATTTACTGTCAAATTTTATGTTTCAATTGTCTTGTTTTGTTAGCATGTTAATGTTTTTATTTTATTTTAATATACTTTAATACATTTCGGCGCATCTCTCAAGCCGGCACTCGGTGCGGCAGCACTACTCACACCGCTCACCTGCCGGCCCTGTCTATCTTCATTCTTCTTCTTTCACTTTTCAACTCCCCAAGGAACATACGCCTTCAACGTGTTCCTGTCTCGTACCATCAGCTAAAGGTCTGTCCATGTTTTCTTAAACCCCTTCAACGTCTTCCTGTTCCGTACCATCAGCTAAAGGTCTGTCCATGCTTTCTTAAACCCCTTCAACGTCTTCCTGTTCCGTACCATCAGCTAAAGGTCTGTCCATGTTTTTTTAAACCCCTTCAACGTCTTCCTGTTCCGTACCATCAGCTAAAGGTCTGTCCATGCTTTCTTAAACCCCTTCAACGTCTTCCTGTTCCGTACCATCAGCTAAAGGTCTGTCCATGTTTTTTTAAACCCCTTCAACGTCTTCCTGTTCCGTACCATCAGCTAAAGGTCTGTCCATGTTTTCTTAAACCCCTTTAACGTCTTCCTGTTCCGTACCATCAGCTAAAGGTCTGTCCATGTTTTCTTAAACCCCTTCATGTCTTCCTGTCCCGTACCATCAGCTAAAGGTCTGTCCATGTTTTCTTAAACCCCTTCATGTCTTCCTGTCCCGTACCATCAGCTAAAGGTCTGTCCATGTTTTCTTAAACACCTTCATGTCTTCCTGTCCGTACCATCAGCTAAAGGTCTGTCCATGTTTTCTTAAACCCCTTCATGTCTTCCTGTTCCGTACCATCAGCTAAAGGTCTGTCCATGTTTTCTTAAACCCCTTCATGTCTTCCTGTTCCGTACCATCAGCTAAAGGTCTGTCCATGTTTTCTTAAACCCCTTCATGTCTTCCTGTTCCGTACCATCAGCTAAAGGTCTGTCCATGTTTTCTTAAACCCCTTCATGTCTTCCTGTTCCGTACCATCAGCTAAAGGTCTGTCCATGTTTTCTTAAACACCTTCATGTCTTCCTGTCCGTACCATCAGCTAAAGGTCTGTCCATGTTTTCTTAAACACCTTCATGTCTTCCTCCAGTTCTCTTTTCCACGTGTTCTTTATCTTCCTCTATCTCTTTTACCCCGGGGATTTCAGAAAGGTGATTGTATTGTAATGCTATCAACATGTTTCCTCAATGTGTGTCCTATCCATCTCCAGCGTCTTCTTCTCATCTCATGTTCCACTGGTTCTTGTCAAGTTCAAGTCATTATTTCCCCATGAGCCATCTTGTCATGCCTGTCATTATTTCCACATGAGTCATCTTGTCATGCCTGTCATTATTTCCACATGAGTCATCTTGCCATGCCTGTCATTATTTCCACACGAGTGACCTTGTCATGCCTGTCATTATTTCCACATGAGTGATCTTGTCATGCCTGTCATTATTTCCACATGAGTCATCTTGTCATGCCTGTCATTATTTCCACATGAGTGATCTTGCAATGCCTGTCATTATTTCCACATGAGTGACCTTGTCATGCCTGTCATTATTTCCACATGAGTGATCTTATCATGCCTGTGGCCAGTTTATATTATAATAGCTCTCGGTAGAGCACATGTCTTCAGTAAACAAACTGTGAGCCTTCCTGACCTGTGCCATCCGTTCAAGTCCCACCATGTCTTCTTCATCTCTGTCATTTCCAACTGATCATCATCATCACCTTCATCATCATCATCATCACCAGCCTCACAAGGGGCATATGTCTTCAACAAACTTGTGCCAAGTCCTCCCATTAGTTCCATATCTTGCCGTGTCTCCGTCATTCCTGTCATTTCTGTCTCCATTCCTCTTCTCCAGGTGTCTCCTTTATAATTTTATTACTCCTGGAATCCCAAAAGGAGAATTGGCGTGTATTGCTGTGAACAGTTTTTCTCAGAATTCATCGCCAGCGTCTTCATACTGTAAATGTATATTCAAACTGTGCGGACATCTGAAAGGTACAGGCCGGTGACAATCAGTATGGAAGGCCCTGGAAATTAAACTATCGATCCTTCTTGGACGAACACATAATATAGACCCATAGCACATACGTTTCTTTTTATAGCTACTAAAACGCGGCATAGAACATACAATTCCTTCAGCAGTTACTGATTCATTTACTACAGTACAGCATAGAACATACAATTCCTTCAGCAGTTACTGATTCATTTACTACAGTACAGCATAGAACATACAATTCCTTATAGCAGTTACTGATTCATTTACTACAGTACAGCATAGAAACATACAATTCCTTAAGCATTTACTGATTCATTTACTACAGTACAGCATAGAACATACAATTCCTTAAGCAGTTACTGATTCATTTACTACAGTACAGCATAGAACATACAATTTCTTTTGCAGTTGCGGATTCATTCTGTACACCGCCCTAGATAAAATATTCATTGTAATTTTTTATTTAATACTCTGTATGAAATAACGTCAAAGTAAAGACAGTTAACTTGTAATCTTATTAAACAAAATGCTATGTCACATTTACAGTACAGCTCAACGTTCGAGCTGGTCTGATTAACACGTGATTTTATAGCCGACAACAATTTTTGCTGTATCATGCACAAATACATGCACAATAATAAAAACAAAATAAATATTTTTTATTTTCTTTATTTTCTTCTTCAAGTACCATGCCAGCAAGAGTAGGCGAACTACTGCCCAGTACTTACTGTCTCAGACCTAAGGGTCTGTTATATTTGGACATGCGCCCTAATATAACCGACTAGGTTGAACGGGACGCACCTCGCCAAAACGAGGCAAAACTTTATTAAATAATAAAGTAGGTCAACATGTCTCCTGACCCTTGTGCTGTTTCTCGATTCTGTTGATTTCATTCCAGGCCACAATGTATCATCGTTTACTGTACTACAGAAGTTGCTTAGCTTCATGATTGATTGTACAAGAGATTATGCGACGGTGGTTTTCACTTGTATTCCATCGTTTTGTGTCCAGAAGTCTACGATATCCTTTGACTTAAAAAAAAAAAAACAACCTAATCCACAAGGCAGTGGGGAAGGAAGATGTTAAGGCGGGGTCCATTTCACTGGCTGTCACGGCATGCATTATTATTGATCTTTTCCACAGATAGCTGCCTCCTACAAAGACCCCGCCTCGTCCCCAATTACAGTCACCTGTTTTGGTTCAGGGCTGCTTATTCACTATTCACATCTAACCTATATACCTAGAAGCCATTCAACCGTCCCACAGCTGCACAAATGCCAGCACAAAACGTCGAGACGCCACTGCCTGTAATTACCTGATCCCTCAATGACTTGTCAGGATATGAACTAGTTTTTACTGCTGCTACGAGATTCACATCCTGCTTACTCATTACTCAAATCAGTCACCTGTCAATCAATCTTTTGGCTGTTCATCTATGTTCGTCTTTTTTATATGTATCTATATCCGAAGAACACCCGCATGTTACCTGGACCCGAACGGAGAGCAAAGAATAGTAACACTTTAACCTACCACGGATATCGTAAGAGTCGACTAAGGAGGGTTGGCCATGGGGTCGGTTACCCCCATCCTGTATAAATGTAAACTAAAAAAACTTCAACAAACAAGGGCGGGGAGGGGGGGGGGCGGCGGAGTATGACATCATTAGAACCTCTGGTTCTGAAAATAAATTTCCATAAATTATATTCCCTCTACTGGGAATCGAACCTGGTACCTTTAGAATGCGAGGCGGACGCCATACCGCTTAAGCACTCCGACCCCTAAAGTACTCAGATGAGTTCATTAATCCCTCTGGTTGTCATTTCTACAAATCGGGGACCAAAAGATGCAGCAATAGAGAATGCAGTCAGCGACCCATAGCTTGACTGCTTGCATCAGGGTCAGCGAACCAGAGCTGACCAAGACCGTACTCCACCTCCACGTGGTGGTCCTGGAAACAGTCTGCAGCAGTGCAGTCTGGCTGAGCGAGTACGGATCGAAGAGGGAAGGCAAACCCGGTCCCAAAAAATGCCGTGCTGAAGTCGGATGTGTCGACCGAAAGGTGCAGATATCACAGCTACGGCGTAAACAGACACAACGCAACCACCGTCCTTTTCAGGGCGAACGAGGAAGAAGGAAAAAGAATTTCTACAAATCTTCACCACTTCACGACTATGTCAAGGGAAACAGCCATGACAATTTCTAGACTAGTAAGTATTAAAACTCCAATTTTGACGTTATTTTTATAAAGAGGAGAGAGTGTGAGTGAGTGAAGGTGTGGATGAATAAAAGAGTGACAGAAGAAAGAAGCAGTCGCTATTCTATGAAGAATGACTGCTGTCCTCTGACACATGAAAGAACTCTTCTCTCTCTCATAATCTGGGCAGTTCCTTTTTAAGAACGTGAAAAGGGAGGTTATAAGAACAGTAAAACTTGCATCTCAGTCTGCAGAGAGATTAGTGTTTTATTTCCCTTCGTTGCCTCATCACTATTACAACTTTTCACGCGCAGAGTTATCATCGCCCGTGTGGGTAGCGCGGTCTCTGAGCAGACAACGAAACAAATAGGACTACTGTTTCTTTAAACTTAACATACCACAAGGCCTTTTATACAGGTATATGTCCGCTAATAGCAGAGGCCATAAAAGCAGATATCAACACGGCTACAGAGATGTTATACAGGGTGTTTATAAAGTCGCTGTGCAGTGAAATTTTCGCCCGGGCGAGACTACGTCACCAGAAATGTGGTTTTCAATTGGGGCTTTAAAGACGCCCAAAAAATTGTAACGTAGATGATTTTATTATTCATCTAGACACTACACAGAATATCATGACGTAAATTCGCATCATTCGTGACGTAATTGCTAAAATATTTTTCAAATTCACTGCACAGCGACTTTATAAACACCCTGTATAAATTACTTGGTAAAGTCTGGGAAAAGGAAGAGATACCAGCAGAATGGAAGGAAGGATATCTGGTTAAGTTGCCTAAGAAGGAAATTTACAAGAGTGCATAAATTATAGAGGAATAATGTTACTATCAGTGCCAGGAAAAGTAATAAACAGGATTATCCTTGAGAGATTAAAAGAGTCCATAGACAAGAAACTGAGAGATGAACAAGCAGGTTTTCGACAAAACAGATCATGTACAGACCAGATAGCCACTTTGAGAATAATAGTTGAACAAAGTCTGGAATGGAATTCACCACTATACATCGGATTTGTGGACTACGAAAAGGCATTTGACAGTGTAGACAGAGAATCACTTTGGAAATTGATGAGGCATTATGGAGTTCCC
Organism: Oreohelix idahoensis; assembly: GCA_024509875.1. Taxonomy (NCBI): domain Eukaryota; kingdom Metazoa; phylum Mollusca; class Gastropoda; order Stylommatophora; family Oreohelicidae; genus Oreohelix; species Oreohelix idahoensis. Next base: position 15,020 of record JAMPIV010007524.1, read on the forward strand.
CTGAAGATCATTAATTTAATTTAATAAAGAAAACATATGAAGACATGACATGCAGATTTCTTCACGAAGGACAGCTTACAGAACCATTTAGGATAAGAACAGGAGTGCGACAGGGATGCCTCTTGTCTCCATTTCTTTTCTTACTAGCAATAGACTGGGTTATGAGATCATCGACAACACACAACAGAAATGGAATCCAGTAGACTAAACAGATTATCTGGATTTTGCTGATGACTTGGCTCTTCTGTCCCATAACCGTAATCAGATGCAGGATAAGTTAAATACACTCGATGAGAGGTCACAGCAATTGGGTCTGAAAATACACAGGGAAAGGACAAAAATAATGAGAATAAATGCAGGTAATGATAACAGGGTTGAAGAAACACCAATACAAGATGTAGAATCATACACATATCTTGGCAGTAATATAGACAAAGTTGGAGGGACAGACAGCGATATCAAAATAAGAATACAAAAGGCAAGAGCAGCTTTCATTGCATTGGGAAATATATGGAGATCAAGAGAAATCGGATCCAACACGAAAATAAGAATCTTCAACTCAAATGTGAAGTCAGTCCTATTGTATGGCTCTGAGACATGGAGAACAACAAAGACAACAACCAAAAAGCTACCGACTTTCATAAATGGGTGCTTGCGTAGAATAGGGGGATTAAAATGGTATGATAGCATTACAAGGCAGTCTTTGCTCTGGAACCCCCAGTGCAAGAGAGGCAGAGGTAGACCAATAAACACATGGAGAAGAGAGCTGGAGACAGAGGTGAAGGTGATGAGGAGAACGTGGAAAGAACTTGAGATGATGGCACGTGACAGGAGGACTTGGCATGTGTTTGTTGAAGGCCTATGCTCCTTTGGGAGTTGAGGGTTATGAATGTCCGCTAATATAACCAACGTACCTTGTGTCTAGGTTGAACGCAGCGTGTTTCGTCAAACGAGCGAAAAACTCATTAAAAAATTATTATACCCTCAGGCACTTGCAAGAAGTGACTAATATAAGGTTGCTCGTGGGGCTGGTATGTACGTCACCGTGTAAAACAAATAGCTACATACTGTATATTCTCTGCTCCGTGTAGTTCCCACAGGTCTTTGACGAGGTTCCCACAGGTCACTGACGAGGTTCCCACAGGTCACTCACGAGGTTCCCACAGGTCTCTGACGAGGTTCCCACAGGTCTCTGACGAGGTTCCCACAGGTCAATGACGAGGTTCCCACAGGTCACTCACGAGGTTCCCACAGATCACTGACGAGGTTCCCACAGGTCTTTGACGAGGTTCTCAGGTCTTTGACGAGGTTCTCACAGGTCACTGACGAGGTTCCCACAGGTCACTCACGAGGTTCCCACATGTCACTGACGAGGTTCCCACAGGTCTTTGACGAGGTTCCCACAGGTCTTTGACGAGGTTCCCACAGGTCACTGACGAGGTTCCCACAGGTCACTCACGAGGTTCCCACAGGTCACTGACGAGGTTCCCACAGGTCTTTGACGAGGTTCCCACAGGTCACTGACGAGGTTCCCACAGGTCACTGACGAGGTTCCCACAGGTCACTCAGGAGGTTCCCACAGGTCACTGACGAGGTTCCCACAGATCTTTGACGAGGTTCTCACAGGTCTTTGACGAGGTTCTCACAGGTCACTGACGAGGTTCCCACAGGTCACTCACGAGGTTCCCACAGGTCACTCACGAGGTTCCCACAGGTCTTTGACGAGGTTCCCACAGGTCACTGACGAGACAAAGAAAGAATATGTCTACTGCATGACGTACAAGGTGACGTAGGAGGTTGTGCACAGGACTGGCAAGTTCACCGTGTAATACACACTGCCACAGAAACCACCGCTAAACGATCACGTGACTGCTTGAATCAGGCTTCTTGTAAGGGGATCAACTACAGTTGTTCTTCATGCTCTGTTAGGAGCGCAAACGAAAATAATAATAATGAAGAGACATCGTCATTTCTTCATCATCATAATTTTCGTTTACGCTCCCTGTGACTGTATTGTCTCCCCTGCTCTGCAGTAGTGGTCCAACTATGGCCAGAATTTGAGTATAAAAATCAGAATCTTCAAAGGTATCAACCTGCACTCAAGATTGTTCTTGGCACAGATACAAATAGAAGAATGATTCTTCTATTTAAGGGAGCCTCACAGGATTTTAAAGAAAAGTAAGTATAACAACTGAGATCATCAAAGCTGTCATGAACTTATTATTCTCCCGCCCCATCTGTGAGGAAATATTGACTCGTATTTTCTGAGCCACCAGCTGAAGGTGATTCAGCAACTATTAATTTAATAGCTGTTTATGGTTATGTATTCAAAGCAATGAGTCATACGGGTGCAGAAATACAATTCACTCAGTATTGATTAATCCAACTATAGATTTAACATTATTGAATGCATGCCAGCAAATGGAACAAAGAAACACACACACACACACACACACACACACACACACACAAACACACGCACGCACGCATGCACGCACGCACACGCAACAACCCTCACACACACCTCACGCAACCACAAACACACACACACCCCCTCAAACCCCACACACCACACACAACACCCCACACCCCCACACACACACCCCCCACCACACACACACACACATATATTTCTTTGCTGCTAGAGTCCTTGTTAGGACTGCTCAATACTAGCTATAAGAACTTATAATCCTTTTCAGGGCTTAGCTTTTAAATGATGGGTGTACAAGATTATAAACGGAAGCCACTTTGGCATAATCAAGGATCAAAGGGATTTAACCAAGACAGAAGTAAGAAAAACCTTGAAACGATGTCCATAGTCTTTCGATGCACTTTATTTATTGTATGACGTAATTCATTGATTGACATGACCATGGCATCTTAGACTATGTTGTCTATATGAGGATTCTGTTCAATATGGGCCCGTCATCATTGGAGGATTGTCTTGGTTGTAGACAACACATACCAAAGTTTGGTGCATAATTTTCAGGTTCTTACCCAAGAAAGAGTCACAACAAAACTTCTAGTAAGGTGTGATCGTGAGAGTTCTCTAATTCTACTTTTTATATCTTCTTTCTCAATAAATGTCCATCAAGTGTTATTACTAGCTTCCCGCTAGAGATGTAGATTCTTGTGGAATGTAGCAGGTTCGTTCTTCTCTCGGATTGATGGTGATAAGGTGCTATAGTGGTGTACTTCTAACTGTGTTGTAATTTTTCCCATTTAAATCATTCGACCAATCTGCATAACTCGGCTGAGTCATGTAACAAGGTTTATTTACAAAGTACATAAATAAACAAATGCAGCTGGAAAACAAATCAATATTCTTTGTAGTGATTGTAGTTTACTGAAGGTCTCCGTATTTACTTTTCTTCCTTCTAAATTGTGTGAGTACCAAGGAATCTCGTGCAACTCACGATCTAGGTCACCTTGTCCTTTGTTTCCCTTGTTTCTTCAACTCTTCAGTACATGTAGTGGCGTCTTTTATCTACACGAATTAAAGTTACTATTTTCTTCAGATGATGAGTCCTCATATATATCTGTGACTGTTTTCTTGGTTTTCTTCCTTTCACATAAATCAAATCCTATCTGGGGACTGAAATACACATTGAGATCGTACTTACACGTGTTACTACTCAACATAGTCTTTTCTCCTTGTACAGAAATATAGCTACCGCTTATATTCTGTTGTGAAAAAAACGATATCATTAAAGTCTACACACAGTATGCTTCTTTCTGAAATAATTTAAGAACTTCAACTTAAAACTTGTCTTTGTGGTTCCACGAAAGTTGAGACAGCTCAAACATGGCTTCTCTTCAGCTCACACTTAGAAATCACAACCTTCCTCGAGGTCGTCTCGATGGAACTGCCCTAATGATAATATTAACCTCTTAGCCCGACAGGTGTTGTGGGCCCTTGTCACCGTCAATGATTTTGATTGGTCTACTAAAAATGTATGACCTATCTCACTGGCACGTATAATGCCAGGGTAACAAGCCTCACTGTCACAAAGGAGCATAACAGACTGCAGTGTGTGAGTGTAGTAGCATCAGGTCTACCTGTCCAGGTGAATTCAGTATTTTGGAAAGTCTACACATGATCAATAACAGAAGTGTCTACAGAGAAAGAAACTGAAGAAGTTAAGTAAACGTTTCATTAAAAAAACAAAATCCAGAAATCACCAAGTGGCCAATATGATGAAAAGAGTCATTAACACATTATTGATTTCCATCTTGTGATTTGTAAATTCTTATCTGAAACTTTTCAATCAATCAATCAATCAACACCTTTTAGCTCCCCGAGGAGCAAAGGCCTTCAACAAACACATGCCAAGTCTTCCTGTCCCGTGCCATCCGCTCCAGTTCTTTCCATGTTTTCCTCATCATTTTCACCTCTGTATCCAGCTCTCTTCTCCATGTGTTTTTTGGTCAACCCCTGACCCTATTTCCCTGTGGATTTCAGAACAAGGACTGCCTTGTAATGCTATCAACAGGTTTCCTCAATGTGTGTCCTATCCATCGCCAGCGTCTTCTTCTCAGCTCTTGTTCCACTGGCACTTGTCATCAATTCCACATGTGTGATTTTGTCATACCATTTCATACCTTCTATTCTACGCAAGCACCCGTTTATAAAAGTCAGTAGCTTTTGAGTTGAAACTTTTACTAGACATTTATTTGAATTATTAAAGCGAACTGATATATTTTTATAATTTACAGTTGAATGATTTATTTAAAGTTCCGTTACAGTTCAAAATGTTATTCTTTTGTGTATTCAAAAGAATGTTTAATATTTTAAATCGGTAGAGAACTAACGAGCTGCATTTCAACCAACTATTAATAGAGTGCCATCAATGGTACCTATACCTTGTAGTGGTATGGCAGCTTGTGTACCCTGACAATCCCCAGAGCTATGCCAGTGGGAGTTTTACTCCTGGTAGGTTCAACCAAGCTTGACTGGTCTGCGTGGGTAGGGGTCAGACAAAAGCTGGTACACTGGTCCTCCAGGTTGGGGGTTTTAGCAAAGAGCCGACACCCCTGTCTATGTAAAAAATCGCACATGTTACGGAAACGGCAACACATGGAAAAACTTTGATGCGGGACGGACATCTGGAGTCTCAGGCTCGTATGACTGCCAGTGGTGAAAGCCGAAAGGAAGCCATTGGCATGAAAACGGATGCCCTGACCGCAAACCAAGAAACTAGAATTGGATTTTGGAACGTCCGAACTATGAATAAGACAGGAAAGCTGAGATAAATCACAGCAGAGATGAGGAACTACAAATTACATATCCTGGGAATAAGCGAGAGCACATGGACAGGGATGGGGAGAATAAAAACAGCTACAGGGGAAACAGTACTTTATTCTGGTAGAGAGGATGGTCAGCACAACGAAGGTGTAGCCATTATCCCGAAGAAAGGAATGGAAAGGTCTTTACTGGAATGGAAACCCATTAACAACAGACTGATAAGAGCAAGACTGAGAGGGAGATTCACCAACACCACAATTATACAATGCTATGCACCAACAAACGACAGAGATGAAGAGATAAAGGACGAGTTCTATCAACAGGTACAAAAGAAAATGGAAACTGCACCCAGGTACGATCTTATTATAATAATGGGAGACCTAAATGCGAAAGTTGAAACACACAATAATTATAACGAAAGAGTAATGGGGAAATGCGGCAGTAGAACAGTAAATGAGAATGGGGACAAATTAATAAGCTTCTGCAGTATTAGCAACCTGGTCATTGGAGGAACACTTTTTCCACACAAAGAAGTGCACAAGTTAACTTGGGAATCACCAAACGGACGGGACAGAAACCAGATAGATCACATAATGATCAATGGCAGATGGAGACATGCATTACAAGACGTGAAAGTAAGAAGAGGCGCAGATGTGAGAAGGGATCATCACCTTGTAGTAGCAAGACTGAAGGTGAAACTCAGAGCTGCTGGACCAGTTGCACTCAAATAGAAAAGATATAACATCATGAAACGTAAGGACCCCCTCACCAGAAAAGCTTTCATGGTCGACGTAAAGAGACGATATCAGATTACCAAAAGCCAGGAAAGAACAGAGTCCGATGATGTCGACCAGAAATTCAACACCATCTCAACAATATACAAGGAAAGCAGCAAGTCATGCTTGGGATTCCAGGAAAGAAAAAGCCAAGAACTGGATAACACCAGAAACGCTAAACACCATAGCGAAGAGAAAGGAAATGAAAAGAAAGGAAACAGAAGCTAAGTCTCCCAGGTTAAAGGCAATATATAGTGAACAGTACAGTCAGCTGAACAAGGAAGTAAAACGTCAAACCCGTGCTAACAGAAGGACATTTCTGGATGACCTTGCAAGACAGGCAGAAAAGGCAGCACTGAGAAATGAACAAAGCACAGTTTATAACATAACTAAAGCTATCAGTGGAAAACGAGGTGCAAACAACATAACGTTAGTAAGATACAAGCAAGGAAATCTCATCACTACAGCACAGGGGCAGGAAACAAGATAAGCAGAGCACTTCAGAGAAACACTGAATAAGGAACCACCAGAGACTCAGCTGAATGTTCCTAAGGCTGAAAGTGACTTAGACGTAAATACAGACATTCCACGAAAAGAAGAAATCATCACAGCTATCAAAGGGTTATACAATGGAAAAGCGCCTGGTCACGACAATCTAAATGCTGAGTTATTCAAGGCAGACCCTGAACTAGCAGCAGAACTATTAGACCCACTATTTGCACAAGTCTGGGAAACTGAGACAACACCAACAGAGTGGAGTAAAGGAATTATTGTCAAATTGTCTAAGAAGGGTGACCTTGCAGACTGCAACAACTGGAGAGGAATTACTCTCCTCTCAGTTCCCAGCAAAATACTAGGCAGGATAATCATCCAGAAAATTTCAAAAGCAGTTGACCATAAACTGAGGAAAGAACAAGCGGGCTTTAGAAAGAATAGAAGATGTGCAGATCATATATTCACCCCCAGGAACATTATAGAGCAGTGCTCAGAATGGCAAAGACTGTTATACATTAACTTTGTTGATTCTGAAAAGGCTTTCGACAGCATACACAGGGACAGCTTATGGAAAACACTGAGGGCTTATGGAATTCCCAGCCGCATTGTTTCTATCATAAAAAGCCTCTATTCTAACTTTACATGCAGTTTTGGATTGAGTAATGTAACTTTCGAAGTGAAAACAGGAGTACGACAGGGATGCCCCTTATCAACAACATTATTTTTGACAGCCATAGATTGGGTGATGCGCCAGACAACAGAGGGCAGTCCAAGAGGAATTAGATGGACAACGTTTTCTACACTGGAAGACCTGGAATATGCAGATAACATTGCACTACTCGCTCATTCACATCAACACATTCAAGAAAAAAAAACCGATAGACTGAATAAGTATGGCCAGCAGGTTGGCCTGAACATCAATCTGGAGAAGACAGAGGTCATGACACTAAATGTGGGCAATCCTGAGCCAATAACAGTAAGGAACCAGAAGTTAGAACAGACAGACACATTTACTTACCTAGGATGCATAGTAACACCTGACGGCGGAACAAGCAAGTACATTAATAACAGAATGACTAAAGCGAGAACAGCCTTTGCTAGTCTCAACAACATTTCGATGTCTTCCCAGTACAGCACAAACACCAAATTAAGACTGTATGAGAGCTGTGTACTTTCTATACTTCTCTATGATGCGGAATACTGGAGAGTAACAGAGAAGGAAATGTCGAAACTGTCCTCCTTCCATACAATCTGCCTAAGGAAAATTCTCCGAATCTTTTGGCCAAACACCATCAGCAACCAAGAACTACTTATTCGGAGTAACCAGGACGACAAGCACACCATCATAGCTGGCAGACGCTGGAGTTGGGTTGGCCACGTCCTCAGAAGGGACCCTGATACCATCACAAGAACAGGTATGCTTTGGACCCCCTAGGGAAAGCGAAAGAGAGGTCGACCAAAAACAACTTGGCGGAGAACTGTGGAAGCCGAGATGCAAAGAATGAACCAGAGTTGTGGCACTGTGTTCGAAGTATGGCCGCCGACCGAGCAAAGTGGAATCAATTTGTTGCTGCCCTACAAGACGCCACCAGGCGTAATGGCCACTGACTGCTTTGGCGGTTGGAGGTTATGGATCAAAGAAGAAGAATTAATAGAGATACCCTTGGAGCATAGGATAGGTCGAGCGAGAAGTAACTTACTACACAGCTTTCTTCTGCAGCTACCACCTGGAACTGTGCAGACTGTGCAGTTAACTACCTGACTCATTCTGTGCCATCCATACCTCTAGTTGCCTGTAGCGGGAGGTTATTTAAAATTATTATATGTGTAAGAGTATGCCAGTACAGAGTTCTGACCTTACAAGTAATACCCCAGTCTTAGGAATAAGCACTGGTGTATTGTTATCATAAAAATAGTCAGACTGTGAAAACCCTGGCCCAGTTGGTAAGAAGTAGTACCAGGATTTAATGCGTCTCCTCCCTGTGACTATCTTATGATTACTTATATTCTAGGGGATAAGTAAAATGTACATTCACTGAACCCACAAAATGGAAAAAGTGAATAAATCCTCAGGTATAGTTAAAATAGTTTAATAATTACACTAATATTCTATTTCTACTAGTTGGAAGAGAGCATACACATCTATATATATATAACAGTATTCACACAATTACTATTATTGTCTGTTTAGACTTCATTCATTTTAAATATATCACGGTTTTTAGTCCTCTGATAAATGTCATCACTTGACTATTTATTGTGTTTCATATATTGTGGTAGTCAGTGTCCTAAGTGACACTTATCTGTTCAACTTGATACTGCTGACACGGAACTGTCCTGTGCTGATATCAGACTTGGTAGGCCCAACAGTAGGGATGCCAATGACCAGTTGAAGTTCACTCTTTGGGGTCCTGCACTTTTGTGGGATTGCCTCTGATGAGTGACACCGGCTTCTGATTCTGGACAGTCTGGTTTGAGGTATTTCATGGAACCTGCAACATATCAGCCTTGGCTAGTATCTGGCTAGACTAGCACAGATGTCAGACCAGTCAGTCATCAGATGTCACCGTTATACAATCATAGTAAGTAAGGACATCATTTCAGTGATATAGCATTAATATTAACATTTCAATTAAGTGTAACTGACTAGCACATAAGTCAGACAAGTCAGTCATCAGGTGTCAAAGTTATACAGTCATAGCAAGTAACATCAGTTCAATGATATAGAATTAATATTAACATATCAGTAATAAACATCATCTGGTTTATTCCGCTCCTATACATCCCTTCATATTCTATAACTTGATCCTTCCAAATCATATCAAGTACGAATTCAAATACTGATGCTATTCTTAGCATCTACACAAAAGTAATACATAAATAAAGAGTGACCAAGCGATCACGTTTCTTTCTTCGGTAGTACAATTACATAGTTTTGGAATTGAAACCTGGCTGTGGAACCCTCCATTTTACCAGCTGTAAATGGGTACAAAGTTGTGCGCTCGAACTAGGGAAGGCAAAGGCAGCGAGGAAGGGGACTAGTCACCTTAACCTCGTAAACTGGGATCTTCCATGATGAAGTTTCTAACACTTCATTTCCCTATGACAATCTCTGCCATGGGACTGCCTTTATCTTCGTAAGCGATAATATGATAAATAAATTGAATATCTTCATTAGGCTGTGGGGCTATTTGTGATTAATTTTTGTACAAGCAACAATCATCCACAATGTACATGTTTAGATCATATTAAAAATACAATACATTATATCAATGACTATTATACAGGCATATTTTGTGAATTCTATATGAACCTGAAATAACAAATATTATACACGGTAGTTATCATAATTTCGCTTACCCTCAGACTTCAGATACTGGACTGAAAAATGTTTCTGGCGATCCGCTCACAATTCATGGGTAGTGGCGAAACTCTGCCTCCAGTCTGTCTCAAAACCTCTTTCGTTGTGTCCCCCTCCAGTTTTACCGATACGCTTTAAATACTATAGCGCGGACGTATCGGAGGGTACCGACGTCACAGCTTAAACCTAGGCCTGAGAAATCCTTCCTGAACATTGATTTCAGCCGATCTGTGCGTCGACTGAAATTTTGCCTTTCTCATTCTCAGCATATATAATATCCATATTGTTCCATCTTATCTAGTTTTATACAGCTGATAAAACTCTATCTTCCTATCCATGTAAATTCCCAAACTGTTATTTATTGATTTTAATATTTAGAACAGAAGTGGGTTACACGCTTTTAGCGTAACTGTGGGCAGCCGAAATACGCATATATCTCCGTAAATGAGAACTTCCTACCGTTCCTTCTTATATGCAGTTATACACAATCCTTCCCTGTACTGAAATGTAAAATCCTTTTCATACGGATTCCCTTCTGCTTTTATTTATCCTTGGCGATTTCCTCTGTCTGATACACATTTCGCTGATACGCCGCCATTTTGAAAGTGGTCATTCGATCGTTGATGGGTTTATAAATCTAACTGAACCCGTTTGCAATGGCTTGAAACCAATTTCGCGACATAGCTCCCCCATATTTTAAGCTGGATGATATCTAGCTTAACTATTGGGTACAAGACAATTGCAAATCGACCATTCCGAGGTTAGTTTTCCTTCCTTCTATCCTTCTCAAGCTCTGTGGGATGGCGACTTAGAAAATCTGCGCCCACATTCTGTTTTCCAAGAATATATTCATCCTTTACTATCTCTCTCCTTCCTGTTCGGCTTTTCATCCAGGCTCTTACTGCTGGTGAAACGGGGTCGGTAGGTTTCCCATGAAGTTTACCGCCCTCTTTTCGTTGATAGTTGGATGTGGTTTTCCCTCGCAAATCCGTAGGTGTTTGATTTTCGCTACGTGATTTGTTCCTTTTTTCCAGCGCATGGGGTTCAGACTGCAATTGAACCTGTGTGGGATGTTTCCTTTCCCCTCCCGTGCAAATCTCGGGAGTACCCCTGATTGCTGGTTTGCGTGTAGATTTTTGATGAAGACTCTTCCGTCGACTTTCTGAATCTACATAGGTGCACTCTGGACAGGAATTTACATACTGATTTATGTCTTCCGTAATACCTGGCCAGTAGAACTGGGTGGCTATTCTTTGTTTTGTGGCACCATTACCCAGGTGTTCACTCAAAGTTGATATGTGTCCCCAGCCTATAACCTTATTCCTATAGGTGGATGGTACAACAATTTGACCATGACTTTTCGTCCCTCTGCCAGCTTTCCTGTACAAGAGTCCATGTTCCCTATAGAAGTGTCCTTTCCTTGGTGTGTTATGTGTCTTTGACAATTTGCCAAAACAAGGCTTCAATGTGCTGTCTGCTTCTTGAGCCCGTTTCATTTCAGTCGAATGAAATTTTAAGTTGGTGTCCCTCTCTATGTTCCTGGAGTCAGACCTGGTCTGGGTTTCTGCCATAACCATAGGTTTTACAGGGTCTCCCAAGAAAACATATTTACGCCCCAACATTAGGGGGTAAAAGGGATCATCTATCACAGCTGCATTTATCTCCCCTTCCACATAGCGACAACTGACATGAATCTTTGCTATGGGTAAAGTAAGGGGTGATGTTCCTTTTAGTGGCCCTTGAATCTCTACTGTTTCTGTGGTGATTTGTTCAGGGCACACCAGAGATGCACACACGACTGCGTCATAGGACAAACCTGTGTCATACATTCCTGTGACTTGTTTGCCATTCACAGTCACTATCTCCTGGGTAGGTGGGTGATGGAGGCTATTCTGACTCACAGTCAGTTCCTTCCTAACAGAAGTCCTCACCTGTAGACATGCAGCATGATGAAGGGGTTTTTTCCTCCCACATTCATCAGTGTTGTGGTTGCTCATCTTACAAAATTTGCACCACTTATCTCCCTGTTTGTAGGGTTTCTTTTCCTGAGTCTGAGGGTTCTTGTCCTTATTATCAAATCTTTGCTTGTATCTGTATGGTTGATCCATCTGGTCAAAATCGGTATTCTGCGGTGGTGGCTTATATCCTTCTACCTGCTTCCTTTTTGTTCCTACCAATTCAGCTTGAGCTGCTTGGTATCTCTCTGCACATTTCAAAATGTCTTCCAGCCTCTCTGCTCCTTGTTCCATAAGGAATTTCCTCATTTCTTGAGACATGGAATCTTTCACTTGCTCTAACATAACCATTTCTTTCAGATCCTCGTAGGTTTTCTGATACTTACCTAAACTACTCCATTTCAACAAATACGTTTCTAGCCTAGCTGAGAACTGGTTATATGTTTCTCCAGGTAGAGGTTTAGAAGTTCTAAATTTCTTCCTATATGCCTCAGAGTTCTTTTCATACCGGATCAGTAAGGCTTGCTTTAGTATTTCATAATTTTCCTGATCTTCTTTGGGGAGTTTCAGAAACACATCATATGCAATACCTCTCAATCCCTGGGATAACTTTAGACTCCATTTTTCCTTTTCCAGTCCATATGTAGAGGCTAGCCTTTCATACCTATCCAGGTATGACTCAATTGCGTCCTCCTTTTCAACAAATGGATCTAGGTGGAAGTTCATGGCTCCATTTGCCATGTTCTGAAAAGAGCTATTCTCAGAATGAGGTGAGCTATTACCATGGGTGCTAGTCCCAGCCTGAAGTTCAAGTTCAAGCTGTCTCATTTTCAGCTCATGGTCTCTCTCTGCTTGTAACCTCCTTTCTTCTCTCTCAGCTTCTAATTTCTTGGCTTCTCTCTCCGCTTCTAATTTCTTGGCTTCTCTCTCTGCTTCTAATTCTAATTTCTTGGCTTCTCTCTCTGCTTCTAATTTCTTGGCTTCTCTCTCTGCTTCTAATTGCTTTGCTTCTCTCTCAGTGTACTTTTCACATTCCGTCGTGACATACCGGATCAGAGCATCACCATCCATGCCAAGCTCTTTTCCCACCTGCAGTGTAGCAGACCTAAATTTGACCAAGTCAGCCATGATGTATCTGTAGTCTAGTAGGGCAAGCGATCTTACTCAAACTAATTTACTACAATATAATTAACTTAGTTAAAATTAAAGTTAATTAAACTGACTTCACCATATATGAAACAGCTTTCTTTATCTGTACTCAATGGTACTCCTAAAAATATAATTATTTCCTACTATGTTACTCTTTCCAAAAAATTTACAAAACCAAATTTCTACACAGCAGAAATAGAAAGTTGGCTCAGGAATATCAAAGATATATCCCGGACGAGCCCCCACTGTAGCGGGAGGTTATTTAAAATTATTATATGTGTAAGAGTATGCCAGTACAGAGTTCTGACCTTACAAGTAATACCCCAGTCTTAGAAATAAGCACTGGTGTATTGTTATCATAAAAATAGTCAGACTGTGAAAACCCTGGCCCAGTTGGTAAGAAGTAGTACCAGGATTTAAGGCGTCTCCTCCCTGTGACTATCTTATGATTACTTATATTCTAGGGGATAAGTAAAATGTACATTCACTGAACCCACAAAATGGAAAAAGTGAATAAATCCTCAGGTATAGTTAAAATAGTTTAATAATTACACTAATATTCTATTTCTACTAGTTGGAAGAGAGCATACACATCTATATATATAACAGTATTCACACAATTACTATTATTGTCTGTTTAGACTTCATTCATTTTAAATATATCACGGTTTTTAGTCCTCTGATAAATGTCATCACTTGACTATTTATTGTGTTTCATATATTGTGGTAGTCAGTGTCCTAAGTGACACTTATCTGTTCAACTTGATACTGCTGACACGGAACTGTCCTGTGCTGATATCAGACTTGGTAGGCCCAACAGTAGGGATGCCAATGACCAGTTGAAGTTCACTCTTTGGGGTCCTGCACTTTTGTGGGATTGCCTCTGATGAGTGACACCGGCTACTGATTCTGTACAGTCTGGTTTGAGGTATTTCATGGAACCTGCAACATATCAGCCTTGGCTAGTATCTGGCTAGACTTGTAGCTGACTAGCACAGATGTCAGACCAGTCAGTCATCAGGTGTCAAAGTTATACAGTCATAGCAAGTAACATCAATTCAATGATATAGAATTAATATTAACATATCAGTAATAAACCTCATCTGGTTTATTCCGCTCCTATACATCCCTTTCTATAACTTGATCCTTCCAAATCATATCAAATGCAAATTCAAATACTGATGCTATTCTTAGCATCTATACATAAATAAAGAGTGACCAAGCGATCACGTTTCTTTCTTCGGTAGTACAATTACATAGTTTTGGAATTGAAACCTGGCTGTGGAACCCTCCATTTTACCAGCTGTAAATGGGTACAAAGTTGTGCGCTCGAACTAGGGAAGGCAAAGGCAGCGAGGAAGGGGACTAGTCACCTTAGCCTCGTAAACTGGGATCTTCCATGATGAAGTTTCTAACACTTCATTTCCCTATGACAATCTCTGCCATGGGACTGCCTTTATCTTCGTAAGCGATAAAGCAATATGATAAATATATCTTCATTAGGCTGTGGGGCTATTTGTGATTAATTTTTGTACAAGCAACAATCATCCACAATGTACATGTTTAGATCATATTAAAAATACAATGCATTATATCAATGACTATTATACAGGCATATTTTGTGAATTCTATATGAACCTGAAATAACAAATATTATACACGGTAGTTATCATAATTTCGCTTACCCTCAGACTTCAGATACTGGACTTAAAAATGTTTCTGGCGATCCGCTCACAATTCATGGGTAGTGGCGAAACTCTGCCTCCAGTCTGTCTGAACCCTCTTTCGTTGTGTCCCCCTCCAGTTTTACCGATACGCTTTAAATACTATAGCGCGGACGTATCGGAGGGTACCGACGTCACAGCTTAAACCTAGGCCTGAGAAATCCTTCCCGAACATTGATTTCAGCCGATCTGTGCGTCGACTGAAATTTTGCCTTACTCATTCTTGCCTTAATAATATCCATATTGTTCCATCTTATCTAGTTTTATACAGCTGATAAAACTCTATCTTCCTATCCATGTAAATTCCCAAACTGTTATTTATTGATTTTAATATTTAGAACAGAAGTGGGTTACACGCTTTTAGCGTAACTGTGGGCAGCCGAAATACGCATATATCTCCGTAAATGAGAACTTCCTACCGTTCCTTCTTATATGCAGTTATACACAATCCTTCCCTGTACTGAAATGTAAAATCCTTTTCATACGGATTCCCTTCTGCTTTTATTTATCCTTGGCGATTTCCTCTGTCTGATACACATTTCGCTGATACGCCGCCATTTTGAAAGTGGTCATTCGGTCGTTGATGGGTTTATAAATCTAACTGAACCCGTTTGCAATGGCTTGAAACCAATTTCGCGACATAGCCCAGTTCTCTTCTCCATTTCTGGGAACTATTATTTTACAATCTAACTTCTATCTCTCCACACTGGGGGCTCGTTCATTCGAGATCATTGATCCTACTATATCTATCATATAATCTCACTTCATTTGAAAAATTTTCAGAGAACTATATTTCCTGTCAGTAACGTTTGCACATTGCAATAGAATACATACACTAACAAAATATTGTAAACTCTGTGGTGACACTTGGTTTTGTTATCTCTATTAATTAAGTATTTTTGATCTTCTGTATTCATACCTGTGAATCATTGATTGATAATTACTTGACTATTTAGAAGTTGTATATAGGTTAAGCCTTAAAGAATTAGCTTGAGTGGTATTTTGCCTTACCATACTTAGCACAACTATTACAAGATAGATGAATTAGTTAAAATTAGATCTGCTCTTGTGCAGACAGGAAAAGAATTGGGTCTGAGCGGAGATGAATTCGTGCAGTATGTCACTACGGAAATTGACAAACATTATGACAGAGAGGTGAAGAAAGAGGGAGCTGAAAGAGAGGCAAAGAGACTAAAAGAAGATGCTGAAAGAGAGGCTGATACGACGTCTTATCATAAAGACATGCCACGCCCTGGGCTAGCGGTAAACAGAATAAACAGCAATTGTTGAATGGCCAAAATTAACTATCGAACGAACAGCATAATCCCAGAACGTGAGTCTCATTTTTAGACACGATCACTTTTTATTCAACATAATTGACATTTCTCCTTTGATTCAAAAGCATTCCTATCTTTACTCCATGGGCGTATTAATATTTACATAACAGTAATTATATTTCCAATTTATAATAATGTCAATTTATATGACCACACATCTTGCATAGCAGCATCCAGACTGCTTTTATAAATATCCTAGTATCCCATAACACTTTTCAAGACACTGATTCAATCTTCTATTTACTCATGATCCAGATACTGATTAACGTAGGTCCTACAGGACACAATCCGAGATTCAAAACCCAGCCGCCCTGTTGACACTTCGTCTACACAATGCTCACGATGCTGCTGCAAACATGCTCACGTTATTCTCACTACCGCGCTTACAAGTCAATCGCAATCATGTCTTTCTGTGCAGCACATGGTCTACAAAGATATCGACCTTTGTGGTGCGCAAAAAGACTCTTAACAGAGGCCAAGAAAATAGAAACTGTGGCTGAAAGAGAACAATCGTTGAAGCTGAAACGATTGGAGATGCCGGATGCTGCACAGCGAGTGGGAAGTGACGCAAACAATGAACGAACGCTTGGGCATGTATAATGCGTTGGATGTGCCTTACTTTGTACTTGAAAATAGGCCACAGATACGTTGGAGCATTCTGTGATAGTGAGTGAGGGAGCAAGTGCCAGTGGCAGCAGCTCTCCTTGGTCTGATAGTAACTCCACCCAGGTTATTACAAATGGAGCTGTGAACGTCCACTTGGATGCATTAATAGAGAAAGTCGAATTCATAGAGGCCGACATAGACCACTCTGAACGACTTACCTCTATGTATAATTTGGAGAAGGAGAATTGGAGTTTGAAGCTGTCGCAAGGTCTGTGAGGAGTGGCATACGATTAATTATGAAGAACATACAGACTTAGAAGCACTGAAGCAGGCACTACTTGCTCGTTATAAGTTGAATGCAGGGGCCTACAGAAAGAAATTTAGGACTGCCAAGAAAGAGGCTGGAGAAACCTATAGCCAATACACAGCACGACTGGAAACTTATCTGCTCAAGTGGTTCAGGCTGGGAAACTTTCAAAAGGATTTCGAGGGGCTTAAGGAAATGATCCTGATGAAACAGCTCAAGGATTGCATGCCGCCTCCAGAAATGAGAAAATGTTTGACTGAGAATGGCTCGGATCATCTTGATATAGTGAACGATATCAAGTGACACAAGCAGAGGCTCAAAAATCTAGTATAAAACAAGGCGATATTTCTCAGAAGCCTCAAAGCCATTTAAAATCGGAAGCAAACGGACCTGCTCAGGACTATTTCTACAAAACAAAACCTCGTTTCGAACCACGAGAAATGAACCCTCTGTCATTTGATAGAAAATCCCCAAGAAGGGATGATAAATGGTACAAGCATTGTCACTTGAACAACAACAAAAACAATGAGTGTCGTAATAAACCCCCTCCTCATCACGCTGCATGCCTACACACGGGGACAACATATAGGAAAGAATTAACATCTTGTCAGAATAGCTTCAATCATCCACCCGTTATTGACACAGTAACCTTTAACGAAAAACGGGTAACGTGCATCTATGACCCAGGCTTGGCCTATGATGCGGTCGTTTGTGCATCACTTGTTAGCCCAGAACAGATCACTTTGGAAACAGTGGATATTCAGGGGCCAATCAAAGGAGCAGTACTCATGATATTACCCATAGCGAAGATCAGGTGAATTTTCGCTTTGTGGAAAGGGAAATCAAAGAAGCGATACTTCTTGGAGTGGATCCTTTCTACTTCTTGATATTTAAATGTAGATACGTTTTGAAGAAGGCTCAAGCCGAGGACTGCTCCTTGAAATCTTGCTTTGGGAATCTGGAAAAGTGATATTTTTTTAATACGAAGATAGACTTCCGTTCAGGAAAGTTGACAAAGGACTACAAAGACACGGGCAGCTTGTGGTTCCGTCTACATGAAGGGACGAAGTCTTACAATGGGGGTGTACCATTCCTTTGATTGGCCATATTGGGAGTAACGCTACAAGTGAAAGGCTTTCACACAGCTTTCTTCTACAGCTACCATCTAGAACTTTGCAGTTATCTACCTGATTCGTCCTGTGCCATCACTACCTCTAGTTTACCAGTTCTCTTCTCTAGGTATAGGAACAGTTATTTTATTATCTAACATTCATCTGTAGCTCCCAAGTTGCAAATAGCCTGAAGCTGAGCACTGCTTTCTTTGAAAATATGCAAGCAGATGTCTGAGAGTGAACGACTTGGCTTGACTTCGATCCAATGACACTGAGCGTGACCTCTTGGTGACCTTGATGCCATTATGTGGTACTGCACATTTCGTATAAGCTGTTTTGGGCTGCCATAAAGTGTATTGTCTACAGATGTATTGTGTGGTAGGAGGAGTTGTCTTCTTCCCTGAAGTGTAGGGCACAGCAGTAAATGGTGTTCTACTGTCTCTAACGGGTTTGAGTAGTATTCTACATGTTGCTATATTTTGTGAGCACTTTCTATTTCTCTGGCCATTTAGTGTAGAGTGACCTATTCTCAATCTGAACATTTTAGTTTGATATTTTGTTTCAATATGGTTGATATCATTTTCCTTATTCGAGGCTTTTAAGTGTAGAAGTCTCTTGTTTTCTTACTGTTTTAGCTGGTGTAATGGCTTCGGCGTTGTTTATGGTTCAAACCCGGGCGTCGGCGTTTGAAGAAATGTTTACGGCCGGAAATTTGACTGAATAGACTGAACGGCTCCTGTGATAAACCCTCTGTGGATGGGAAGGAGCGAAGCTCCTGACCGGGTTGGAAGGAAAGTCCTCAGGTTCCCCAGCCTCGCAATGACATGTCATTGGGCCGAAGGGCTGAAAGCCCAAGTGCCGCTGGTTAAGGAAAAAAAAAAAAAAAAAAAAAAAAAAGCTGTTGTCTACGTGTTCAGTCAATCTTCTTTACAGTTGTTTTAAATGATTTGTGGGAGCCGCGCTGGTGTAATGATTACCACACTGCACTGGCGATCGGGTGATCCAGGTTCAAGCACGGGCGAGAACATTTGAAGCAGTATCATCGACCGGGATTTTGACTTGATTAATTCGAGCCCTGGCGATGACATTTGAAGGAGTGTCGTCGACCAGGGACTGGAATAACATGAACGGCTCATGAGCCGACCCAGCTCTAATGGGTACTCTTCAAAGACGGCGAGTATCTGCCTGAATAGCGAGAGGACACCTGTCAGCGTACATGAAAAAAAAGGATACTCACGTAAAATCAGTCTCAGGTTAGACATACTAACCTGAGATGTCGCCTAGAGTAATAGCGGGCGTACGTTAAAAAAAAGATTTGTTTTATTGTAAGCAAACTCAATGTTGGTCCATTTTGTGGTATTTGTGCTCCTTTATTTTCTAGTTTATCAGCTGCTTCATTCAATGTGATGTGTGTATGGCCATGAATCAATTTGTGACGGTATTGCCTTCCCTGCTTTGCAGTAGTGGTCCAACAGTGGCCAAAACTCAAGAGTATCTAATATAGGCCTCACTGGAGTCTATCTTTACACAAGATTACTCGTGGCAGAGATGTAGATAGAAGGGTAATGCCGCTTCTATCACATGGGAGTATTCACAAGATATTCAGAATAAGTTACTTTATATTTAAATGAAAAGGTTAATAATACAAATAGAGTCTGTTTACATATACATCTTCACTGATTGAAAAGTGTTCACAATATAAAGTGAATATGTTTTCATTTAATTTTACACTGATTGAAAAGTTTGAAACTTCCATTAACTTTAAAATAAATATTTTCACATAGACATTTACACTGGTTTAAAGCCTGATAACTTACATTACTTTTAAAGTGACTATGTTTATAGGGACATTTACCTGCTTTGAAAATGTAAGTATTATACTTAGAATGTACATAATTTCTTTCATCTTTCCCTCCCTGCTTCGAATGGAACTTGGAACTACTTTATGCTTTTAGTTCTCTTTACGAAACTAGCAATAAAGCAATCACCAGCCCGTGCAGTGGTGGTTCATGAATCATCATTCTATACGCTGAGGTTGCCAGCCTCAAATGACTTTGACTTCCACTAGCGAATTTCACACATTAAAATTCACTTGGTAACATATACATAAATATATAAATATATATTTATATAAATATAAATATAAATATATAAATATATAAATATATAAATATATAAATATATATATATATAAATATATATAAATATATAAATATATAAAAATATATAATATATATATATATATATATATATATATATATATATATATATATATATATATATATATATATATATATATATATATATATATATATATATATATATATATATATATATATATATATATATATATATATATATATATATATATATATATATATATATATATATATATATATATATATATATATATATATATATATATATATATATATATATATATATATATATATATATATATATATATATATATATATATATATATATATATATATATATATATATATATATATATATATATATATATATATATATATATATATATATATATATATATATATATATAAGTTCACATGTTAGTAAAAACATATGAAATGTAAATCACAACTTACGCCAATCCTGGCTCACATTCGTTTTGCTCAGATGTATAAAACAGACTTGAATCAGCCTCTTACACGCATCTGGGGTGTCGTTAATTTAATAAGCTCCCTCTCTGACTTCGTGTGTGGTCCTTCAGCTTCAGCAGTCCCGGTTTCCTTATTTAACATGAAAGAGATTTCCTGGGCTTTTAAAATCCGTCCAAAATTCTCCAATAAAAGGTGTCCGGTATGTTTAAGAAAGAATTCTGAATTTTAATTCTTCACTGTAGCAACGTCTGGTATCTTGGCGAGCGATTTCTCAAGTGAAATAGCTTGAGAAAATGGTCAGATTATATCCACTGCCGTCCCACGTATTTGTTATGCGCGCCTCAAGGGATCAGCCAATTTGATTTGAATATGTTGCATTACTCAGCTAATGCATAATTTCAAACATTACTTTTCTGAAAATGGGCGGTAAACATCCGGTTGCCTTGTGGTACAAACTTACGAACATCTCGGTAAACTCATATAACAACGTGTTCCCAATGTAACAATCATTACTTTTATAGAAAGTAATCTCTTATCTGTGTCTGTCCATCAGTTGTCTCCCAGTATTCCAAGCTTTGGTGCTGCGCGTACCCGCGTCTTATCAGTCTTATTAGTAATCAAGCACTGCGCTGAGGCGATTTACGTGTTTATCTGTGTACTGATATCGCTGCGCCCACGATAGCCAACATGGTTAGGTCGCTGCGACTCCTTGCAACGTAGGGAGAAATGGATAACAGCCAGACATGTCTACTTATCCCTGAGAAGGGCGTAAGAAGGAAAATACATAATATCTGCTACACATAGCAGAAAAAGAATGAAAGAAAGTGCGACAAATGAAAGAAAACAATAAAATCAGTACCACAAATGTACCGATACTGCTGGAGTGAAACAAAGATTGAAAGGGGCCGCCTTGTTCTGTCACACCATTGCATGTAGGTTTCAGTTCCATACAAGTTCATAATTCTGTGGCATGTTTCTTGAACCTTCTGGATAGTATTGATTGAGTTCGTTTTCCAGTTTTCCATTGCCGAGAGGGCAGCCTGTGTGTCTGAGAATACTACAACATCATTTGGTTCTATTTCGTTTGATTCAAATAGTTCAAAGATTGTAGTTAAAGTTTTCTGGATGGCGACTACTTCTGCTTTGCGGTTTGTGAGCTAGATATACCACAGTGACCTGCAATTTTGATAGGCCCTTCTGTATTGGGTGAGATGATTATGAGAGTGTACGAAGATGATGAAGAAATCAGTCTTAAGGCAAAAGTGGTAAGTCCTATGTGGTAATACTATAAATCACAAGGGAGACATTTTAAGAGAAAAAAAAGAACTGTAATACGTTTGTCAAATTCTTTTTTTGGATGGCTTTGAATAATGTAGTTATTTAACATATATTCCATGTACCCCTTGACAAGCATCTAGTACACCCAGGGCCGAATTATCCATTAAGCTAAGTAGGCTGAATCCTAGGGCCCGGAGCTTTTGGGGGCCTGTGTATTATAAGTTAAAAAAATAATAATTTAAAAATGCATAGATTTACGTATAAAAAGAAAATGTTTGTACATTGCAATGGCATTCATAACGTTCTAAAAACGACAGTAAACACAAAAATAACCTAAAAGACATAATGCACGCCGGGAAGATCATAACGGCGCATGACCTATTTAAAATGTGTTTATTGTGTTTACATTAATAATAATAATAAAATAATGCTAATAAACATTACTAAAAAGTAATTACTAATAAAAGAGGTAAGCAATGCTAACAAACTAACATACCAGTCTATTAATAACACTAGTATATACCACCACCACGCTGAGGGGTTTGAAAAAAATTAAAATTACTGCTATTATGTGAAAGGAGGGGCCCAAACACCAAAAAACCTAGAGCCCTTCTTGGATTAATCCGGCTATAATCAGGGAGCCGCGCTGGTGTAGGCTAATGGTCACCACATTGCGCTGGCGACCAGGTGTTCAAGGTTCAAGCCCGGGCGTGAGAATTTAAAGATGTGTCATCGACCGGGATTTTGACTGAATAACCTGAACGGCTCCTGAGATAATCCCTCTGTGGATGAGGAGCGAAGCCTCCTGACCAGGTTGGAAGGAAAGTCCACAGGCTCCCTAGCCTCGCAATGACATGTCATTGGGCTGAAAGCCCAAGTGCCGCTGGTTTAAAAAAAAAAAGGGCTATAATCATCATTTCTTTTTTTCTTCATCCTCGTTCGACCTGAAAAGGACGGTGGTTGCGTTGTGTCTGTTTACGCCTAAGCTGTAAGGTGACCATATTTTCAAAACCCTAATCCGGGACAAAATAGTAGATTTGACCTATTTCAATGCAAAAAATCGGGACAAAAGGGTAAAGAAAAGGTCACAAGTCGGGACACGTCCCGGAAAAATCAAGTTGATGTCAATTTAAAATAATGTACATTTTATATATACATTTGAATAACATTGAATAACATACATTTTACTGTATACGTTTAACTACTTAAACTATACTACTCGTCAAAAGTCAAGGGCCACCCTATTATTTTCAATACACTTTTATATAAGCGCATAGAATGATTAAATGAAGGAAGTTTTTAGTAAAAATGGGTGCAATATCTTCCTCTGACAGTCCTCTATGCACGTAAAGCATAAAAACAACTCACTGACAACCATGGTGATCACGTGCAATTTGGTTGCTGACCATAAATTCACATTTTTAATCTGTTTTTTTTCAAACTTCCGTACAACCAAACAGATGAAGTAATCGTGCTGATTGTCATTCCACGTGCAATGGCGACTTTTCGTGAACAGAGTTCACTGTTAATTTGTTTTACAATCAGTAGACTTAGGGTAGTTTCATCAATTGCAAAAACCATGCCACCGAGAAGAAGTCTTGACACCTTACAAAGAATGAGGGCTATAGCGTGGGTTGAAAGTGGTTTATCTGTCCGTGAGGTTGCTAGACGGCTTGCAGTGTCACACTCTACCATCCAAAGAATTTTGGAGAGATTTCAGGCCACAGGAAGTGTGGAGGATTGCCGCCGGCCAGGTCGCCCTAGATGCACCAATAGACATGATGACCGATACCTCTTGTTGTCAGCCATGCGCCATCGAACAGTGACTTGTTTCACTCTAAGATGTCAGCTGAGACAAACCGTAAACGTTAATGTCAGTCAAAGCACCATTTGCAGACGTTTACATGAATTTGGACTGGCTGCTCGACGTCCTGCAGTCAGAGTCCCTCTTACTCCTGCTCATCGCAGAGCCCGTCTTGCTTGGTGTCGCGAGCAAATCCGATGAACAAGGCAATAATGGAGTCAAGTTCTCTGCACTGATGAATCTCGCTTCACTGCCAGCTCATTCACCTGACCTTTCTTCGATTGAGCACCTCTGGGAATGTCCTTGGTCGAAGATTGTCAACAAATCACCCCCTGCCAATGGATGTTGCACAGCTGACTGCATTTCTGCTTCAGGAATGGCAAGCTGTTCCTCAGGATACTCTTCGGACCCTTGTGGACTAGATGCGTCTACGCTGTCTTGAATGCCTTGCTGCAAACGGTGGTCATACCCGATTTTGAATTGTCCCATAGATGGGAGACAAAAGCCAACATATATGTGCTTGGTTGGTAAGGGAGAGAACTATTTTTGATGTAAATATTTTCTGTGAGTACATAGTTCTGGTTTACAAAATTTGCATAACAAGCGTTTTTAATAAGCTTGAAGTAAGAGAACATAGCATTTGAGCATAAACCACTAAGGGAGATAACCATAATATTAGCGCCCTTTAGAGTTAAGCGAACAAAGAGCAGACTAAACGCACGAGAAAAGTGAGCGAAGTATAAACAGTTACAGAGAGAAGCTCACTGAGTTGTTTATGAAGGTATTAACCGTGATCGGTGAGTGAACTGAATAATGGACCAATCGCATTGACTAAAACAAGGACCGAATCACGGGATAGGAATAGAAGGACAGAGAGAAATTAGTCCCACCAGAAAACTCGTCAAGGCAGGTCGCGCATTTCTGGGCTCTCAAGAACAGTGAAACCTGCGGTTTGCAGAAGGCTCTACAGATGTAGCTAGCTTTAGAATTATAGCGGTAGGAATTATGGAGAATAGTTTAGATTGTGATATTTAACAAGTGTGTTGAACAGACAGGAATAGAATAGGGGTGCCCAGTAAGAGATGTGATAGGTGCTGGACTTCTATTTAAAACGGTAAGATGACATTTTTTTTGAACATTCTATAGTATTTCAGGCAACCATTTTTTAGAGGTTGACGACTCCCAAATGTAAAAGGGATGTCCACCAGGAGAAGAACATGACAGTTCAACAGGGGTATACATACAAAATTGGTTTACCGGAGATGCTCTCTCTCACACAGGTTGCTTGATAAATAAACAGCTGATGTTAAGATAGACGAAGTATCGTCTCAGGCATGATTTGTCCACAGAGATATGCACAATATTGGTTTATAGGAGATGCGCTCTCTCACACAGGTTGCTTGATAAATAAACACACGAAGTATCGTCTATTTGTCCACAGAGATATGCACAATATTGGTTTACAGGAGATGCACTCCCAATTATTTGCTGATTGCCAGAAGACGCATTGTGTAAATAAACGAAAAGTCATCACTGGCATGACTAGATAAGAAGAGACTACAGCAGCGATACTTTTGATGAAAGCTGATATTATTTATATATTTATGAACTATGTTTAGTTATCGATATCATTTTCAGAGTTAGGTTTGACAGGTCTAGGAAATTAGAAAGAGATGACACGTAAAAATGGAAAAGAAGATGGAGTTGTTGAACCCTGCTCAATTGAATGTTGAATCATTAGCATTGTAATTAAACATTTGGTTGGTATTGAAACTTACCCACGCAAGTTGAGTTGGATTATTACAAAGGTGTGGTAGGGTAGGAATATTAGAAAATAATTATTAAACAGAACTACAGGCAAGACCACTAATACGAGGTAGTCGCTAATCACCAACTAGGAGAGAAGAACGAATCCTGGGAAGATAGAAGAACCAAATTATCTCATCCAGGAATTCCAACCTCTGGCGGAAAGAAAAGAAGCCAGTAAGAGAGATAGTCTCGCTTGGAAGATAGACTGAAGAAGTAGACTGGCAAGTTGAATAAATAATGACTAGGCCTGCCACAGTCACCTAGTAGTTAGTCAAAATATAGAAGAGCACCACCACTGTCACATAATAGTAAATTGGTGCCTTTTGGACCAGTCTTTCCAAAACACACTGTAGCGGTCACATAGAGACATATTCGTCATAAATTTCAGTTTCTGTAAAGTGGACTGAAGGTAATGTTTGAATCACTAGTGATGATGATATCGCAATATCTGCCCAAATTGGTATTCTGTTCAGCGTTATCCAGCTGTATGATTCTAGATGTATGTAGTGGGTTTGATGGTATTGTATGATGGTGATATTACTAAATGTAATGTATGAGGCCAGCTGTGAAGGCTCCTGAGATAAAATGTAGTTGTGAATTGTCAGAAGGCCTTTCTTGCTACCACTACGACCTCACACTCAATTTTTTTTCTTAATGAATGTAGCTATGTAAAATGTCTAGGGTAATGATATGTAATGTGGTGTGATAGTTATGGATACACCCACAGATATTTAAGCAGACTAATAATATTTAACAAATATTATAATACACTGAACTAACTCAAGAGTGTAAAATTTTTGATAGAATTATATTACATTTATTTGTTCTGGATCAAGTTTTATGTTGACCAGAACTTTTTTTAAAAAAAAAAGGATTTAAAAATTATGAAAGAAATGCATGGAATGTTACATAATAAATGCAAGAGTGTACATATATAAGTACTAGACTAGTTAGTTTTATTAAAATGTTCTAGTAGTCATCTACTTGGGAGGATAGTTAATGCTTGTGCTGTTGGGGTGGCCTCATCACACCTGTCTATATTGACTACACAGTGTCCAGTAAATTACAGGAATTTTATGGGGTATTAGTAACTAAAAGGCGTTGGTGAACTTCCAGCAGACCAGAGGCTCACTCAACTTGCATATGTAGCTCTGGTGCTGAAATCTGGTGGTCCCACCTCTCCGTGCTGGCGGGCAATAATAGTGGTCTCTGTCACAACGTACTGCACAGATACACTCGAGTAAAATCACCAACTGAATGGACACCGCCTTGTTGACAACTGAAACTCACAGCTCAGATTATGAATAAAGAACACAGAAATGCTAGCAAAACTCAGCTGAGCTGCTGGCTATAGTATGGCGTCCCTGAACTTATTTCACTTTCTTTCATTTGGAAATCACCACACTTTAAAATACTGTGTCTATCATCGATCAACTATTGAGGAATGGCCCCACTTGCGCGTCTGAGCGCCGATAAAATGATTGTCTGTGGCCAATCACAGCCTAGGTTTATTTCAAATTCAAATTTCCTACCCTAAAGTCATTTCAGTCATGCTTCAGTCAAGTATGGATGTTTATCTGTTAGTCTGTCCGTCTCTACTTGTTTTTTTTCAAAAACGTACTTGATTTTTGAACCAACCTTTCTCTCCCCTCCAAAATTTTGTCGTTAAAAGTTATATTTAGACACAGCTCCCACCAATGTCCCTTCGCTTCCCTACTAAGTAGATTTGAACACCTGCGTCTCAAGGTCGTGTTTTTTTTGTGCAAATAGCGACACTTTTTATTCCATACAGTCTGTCGCTGATGTGAACAACACTGTCTTTTGTCATTATCTTCAATATTATCTATCCGTCTGTAAAATTAAGAACATATTAGTTCACTGCTCAGAATGGGCCATCCGGCCAGCTAATTTTTATATTCCTAACATTAATATTACGAAAAAGTTACTTTTTAATTTTTGTAATATTCCAAACATCTGCGTTCTGCCGCTGAATTCAAATCAAAGGCTTGGTATCGCAAAAGCGACCAATAAATGACTGTGGCGTATTATATCCAAGGTCCCTTCTGTCGAGTTCCTTACATATTGTCAACTTGGGAAACGTGACTTTTCTCCGTTTCCCCCCCCAATTGCGTCTCCTTAGCCTTTCTAGTCTCACGCAATCTTTCCAGTCATATTTTTTCCTTTTTATCCGCCGTTCCCCTCCTGTCTAGCAAGTCAATTTTTATGGAGGGTGATGACCCGCGGTCTGGGCGATCATGTACTATCAGCAGCCTACGCATTATGTTTTTATCCTTACATGTTATCTTTGGAGGTATTTTACCGTTGTATCTCTGTCAATTTCACTACACATCTCCCCACTTGAAAACATGCCTATGGCAAGTTCCAAAACCAGCGATACACATAGGTAAAATTACTCCTCACGTCTGCCACTACTCTAATTTTGATCACAGGGGTGCCGACTGAGGAAATCTGCACCGACATTCAATTTGCCTGGGATATATTGGATACTGAACTGATAAGGTTGAAGCAATAAAGACCACCTCAGCAATCTTGCGTTTTCATGCTTAGCCTGAGATAAGAATACGAGAGGCTGATGGTCCGTCTCCACCACAAAAGTCCTACCATACAGATAGATTTGAAACTTCTTTATTGCCCAGATTAACGCTAAACATTCTTTTTCGCTTGTGGAGTATCCTTGTTCCGCCTTATTCAATTTACGGCTTGCATAAGCGACTGGTTTCAGCTCCCCATCAGGTGAAGATGATCTTTGCAACAAAGCCCCTCCTAGTCCTACATTACTTGCATCGGTTCTTAAGACAAAGTCCTGTGTCAAATCAGGCAGTTTGAGAATAGGCTTGCTAGTGAGTTTTTCCTTTAACTCTTGGAACGCTAGTTCACATTGTGCAGTCCAAATAATTTTATCTGGAAGTCCCTTGCGAGTCAGATCAGTCAGAGGAGCACAAATAGCGTTAAAATTCTTGATGTATTGCTGATAAAATCCGCATAACGACACAAATGATCGCACGTCCTTTTTTGTTTGCGGCCTAGGTGCTCTCTGCAGTTTTTCCAAGTTCTTAGGATCAGGGGTCATATTACCCTGATATACAGTGTGTCCCAAGAATTCCAACTCTTTGCATCCAATACAACATTTTGTTGGCCTAGCAGTTAAGTTCGCCTCCCGAAGTCTATCAAACAACATCTCCAGAGCTTCAATGTGTTCTTCAAATGTCTCTGTGGCGACGAGAATATCATCCATGAAATTCGTGATACATGGGTTATTCAGGGGATCCAACAATTTGCGCATCATCCTTGAAAACACACTCGGAGCATTTTTCAGTCCGAATGGTAGCATATTGAATTCATAATGTCCATCCGAAGTGCTAAAAGCCAAATAAGGTCTCACTTCAGGCTTCACTGGGATCTGGTAATAGCCTTTACTAAGATCCACCTTTGAAAAGTATTTTGCCTTGTTCAGTCTGGCAAATAACTGTTTTGTGTCTGGTAATGGATCCACTTGTCCTTCTGTGACAGCATTCAGTTTCCTGTAATCTATGCACAGTCTGTGTTCCCCAGACGGTTTTCTCAACAAAACGACACTAGAACTAAAAGATGATTCACTGTGCGAAATAATCCCCTCCTTCAACAAATACTCTATTTCTTCCTTCAATGCCTTCTCCTTCGCGAACGGAATAGAATAGGCTCTCATACAGATTGGGTTTGAGTCTACCAGTTTCATGTCATACTGTAGCAAATTTGTATGGCCTGGTTTATCTGTTAATACATCTGTATGTTCCTCCAGAACCTGTTGAACTCTCTCCCTCTGGTTTTTAGTCAGGTGCTTACTGACTTTTACCTGTGCTGCGGTTTCACAAGGATGTAATGGGTATTCATGTGAGGTGAGTGGTTCTTTTTTGCATCTGGGTTGCAATAGCCAAGGTCAATAAGGGGGTGCTTTCCTGGAGTGGTCTGTCCAGATACTTCTTTAACAGGTTTACATGATAAACTTTCTCCTTCCCCTTTTTGTCATTTTTATAGTTTGTTCTAGACACCTTCTCTAGAACCGTATATGGACCTTGCCAACCAATTTGTAATTTATTCTGGCTTCCGGGTAGTAGAAGCAGCACCTTCTCTCCGACTGCCAGTTTCCTGTCCTTTGCCTTCCTATTAAAATATGCTGCATGTTTCTTCCTGGCTTGCTTCAAATTATCATTTGCCAGTTTCCATCCAGCTTTCAAACGAGTGGTCAGTTCGTTCACATATTGATACGATGAGGTAACAGTCTCTTCCGCCTTCTCATCTGTCCAGGTCCTTAATAGAGCTTCTAATGGACCTTTTATTGGCCTCCCAAATAGCAGAGTTGCGGGAGCCATCCCGGTTGAACTATGTGGTACCTCCCGGTACGCAAACAATGCGGCGGGCAGGAATTGATCCCACAGATCCGGTTTTTCGTGTGCCAGCTTTCCCAGGATAGAAATGAGAGTCCCGTTGAACCTCTCTACCTGGCCGTTCCCTTGTGGATGGTACGGACTACAATGAAAGTGTCTGGCTTGAAATAGCTTAAAAACTTCTTCCGTTAGTTTCCCCTTGAACTGAGAACCATTATCCGTCAAGATTTGATGCGGGAATCCTAATCGGGTAAATATTGTAAGTAGTGCCTCTGCTACATGTTTTGAATCAATTGATGGCAGGGCTACCGCCTCTCCCCACATAGAACAAGTGTCCACCAGAGTAAGGATGTAACTGTTCCTCCTCTTGGTCCGAGTGAGAGGTCCTACAATATCCACTGCAACCCTCTCAAAAGGTGTTCCCACTATGGGCATTTCCCCTAGAGTTGCAGGAGCAGTCCAGTGCTTTGGAGCTACCCTTTGACATTCTGGGCAGGATTTGACATATCTTTTTATATCCTCCGTTATCCCTGGCCAGAAGTAATGACAAGCTATACGCTGTCCTGTGGCGCTGATCCCCATGTGACCACTGAAGGGAATCGCATGCCCGAGTTCCATCACTTTATCTCTATATGAAGTGGGAAGAACCAGCTGGTTGTGACCATTTGTTCCAGTTCCGGCCTTCCTGTATAAGAGTTTGTTCTTCATGAAATATTCCCCCTTGCTCGGAGGTGTGTGGCATTTGGGCAATTTTTTAAAACAGGGCTTGAGTGTCCTGTCCTCAGCCTGCGCCTTCCTCATCTCCTCTGGATGAGCATTTATAGGTTCACCTTCTTCCTCCTTCTTCTGTGACCTGGTCTGCACTGTCGCCATGATCACAGGTTTCTCGGGATTCCCCAAGAAGACGTATCTACACCCCAATATCAGAGGGTAGATTGGTTCATCTATCACTGCTGCTCTGATTTCTCCTTCCACATAGCGAGTTTTCACCGTTATCCTTGCGATGGGAAGTGTCATGAGTGGTATGTCCTTAGTCGCCCCTTGTATTTCCACTGTTTTTGTGGTATACTGACTTGGGTCCACTAGGCTAGACTTCACAACTGAATCATAATCCAAACCTGTATCATAAAGGCACCTTATGGTGACCCCATTACAAATAACATCCTCACAAACTGGGGGGTGATAAGGTTCCTGTTGTCCATTAGGATTAACCTTTAATCTTCGCGTCCCCGACTTCATTGCAGCAATGTTTGAAGGTTTCCTTCTACAAAATTCGGTGTTATGGTTATCCTTCTTGCACCATTTACACCATCTTTTTCCTTGGTTCAACGGTTTTCTTTCATTGAACTTTTGGTCATTGAACTGTGAGTTTCTGTCGCGATAGTCATTTCTTGGCCGCTCAAAGTTTGTCCTACCTTTATTTCCCTGCTCTCTATTATCAAATTTATTAAATTGCTGTGGAGCTTTAAAATTGTCTATGTGCTTCTTTTTAGCACCACTTACCTCTGCCTGAGCTGCCTGATACCTCTCAGCAACATTTAAAATTTCCCCCAACTTCTCTGCACCTTGTTCCATGAGAAATTTTCTCATGTCTGGAGCCATGGACTCTCTCAATTGCTCAATCATGATCATTTCTTTAAGATCTTGGGTCTTCCCCAGAGCCGTCCATTTCTCCAAATAGGTTTCTAGTCTAGCAGAGAATTGGTGGTATGTCTCCCCAGACAACAGTTTGGCATTTCTAAATTTCTTACGATAAAATTCACCATTCTTCTCGTACCTTAATAACAAAGCCTGCTTTAACATGTCATAATTGTCTTGGTCTTCCCTGTTCATTTTGGCAAATACTTCATAAGAAGTACCTCTCAATCCCTGTGATAGCTTTAAACTCCACCTCTCTCTCTCTAACCCATATGTAGTAGCTAATAACTCAAAACGTCCTAGGTACCCCTCTATGTCATCGTCTTTTTCAACAAAATGGTCTAAATGAAACCCCATAGCTGAGTTTGAGGCTCCCAGACTGGGCGTAGCATCTGAGGCAAAGGGCTGGCACCATTTTCAGGAGCCGGGCCTTGTAATTCCAGCTCCCTTAGTCGTAATTCGTGCTCCCTTTGCAACCTTCTATCTTCTGCCTCCCTTTCGGCAGTCAACCTTTTTTCTTCTGCCTCCCTTTCGGCAGTCAACCTTTTTTCTTCTGCCTCCCTTTGCTGTCGTTTTTCTTCTGCCTCCCTTTGCTGTCGTTTTTCTTCTGCCTCAATCTGCAGCCTCTTAATTTCTCTATCAGCCTCAATTTGTAACCTCTTCTCTTCAGCTACCTTTCTATCTTCCCTTTCAATATATTTATCACATTCAGCCGTTACATATTGAATTAAAATCTGACCATCCATTCCCATCTCCTTTGCGGTCAGCACAGCAGCTGATCGGAATTTTGCTAGCTCCGCCATACTTTTCAGACAATATAATAATATACAAGCTAAATCTCTAACCAGTAAATACTCTAAGTACTTCTTATGACTATAGTCTAACTAATTCTAACTAACCAGTTAACTAATTAATTATCACTGGCTGTGAAGATTCACCAACTTTTATCTGCAGGGACACTTTTAATTTTAAAGGGAATTTCACAATTTTTTTTTTTTTTAATTTTATTTCTCCAACCAGGAGATCCTAATATTACTGTTGGGCTAATTATCCCTGGACAAGACCCCAATGTATGTAGTGGGTTTGATGGTATTGTATGATGGTGATATTACTAAATGTAATGTATGAGGCCAGCTGTGAAGGCTCCTGAGATAAAATGTAGTTGTGAATTGTCAGAAGGCCTTTCTTGCTACCACTACGACCTCACACTCAATTTTTTTTTTTAATGAATGTAGCTATGTAAAATGTCTAGGGTAATGATATGTAATGTGGTGTGATAGTTATGGATACACCCACAGATATTTAAGCAGACTAATAATATTTAACAAATATTATAATACACTGAACTAACTCAAGAGTGTAAAATTTTTGATAGAATTATATTACATTTATTTGTTCTGGATCAAGTTTTATGTTGACCAGAACTTTTTTTAAAAAAAGGATTTAAAAATTATGAAAGAAATGCATGGAATGTTACATAATAAATGCAAGAGTGTACATATATAAGTACTAGACTAGTTAGTTTTATTAAAATGTTCTAGTAGTCATCTACTTGGGAGGATAGTTAATGCTTGTGCTGTTAGGGTGGCCTCATCACACCTGTCTATATTGACTACACAGTGTCCAGTAAATTACAGGAATTTTATGGGGTATTAGTGACTAAAAGGCGTTGGTGAACTTCCAGCAGACCAGAGGCTCACTCAACTTGCATATGTAGCTCTGGTGCTGAAATCTGGTGGTCCCACCTCTCCGTGCTGGCGGGCAATAATAGTGGTCTCTGTCACAACGTACTGCACAGATACACTCGAGTAAAATCACCAACTGAATGGACACCGCCTTGTTGACAACTGAAACTCACAGCTCAGATTATGAATAAAGAACACAGAAATGCTAGCAAAACTCAGCTGAGCTGCTGGCTATAGTATGGCGTCCCTGAACTTATTTCACTTTCTTTCATTTGGAAATCACCACACTTTAAAATACTGTGTCTATCATCGATCAACTATTGAGGAATGGCCCCACTTGCGCGTCTGAGCGCCGATAAAATGATTGTCTGTGGCCAATCACAGCCTAGGTTTATTTCAAATTCAAATTTCCTACCCTAAAGTCATTTCAGTCATGCTTCAGTCAAGTATGGATGTTTATCTGTTAGTCTGTCCGTCTCTACTTGTTTTTTTCAAAAACGTACTTGATTTTTGAACCAACCTTTCTCTCCCCTCCAAAATTTTGTCGTTAAAAGTTATATTTAGACACAGCTCCCACCAATGTCCCTTCGCTTCCCTACTAAGTAGATTTGAACACCTGCGTCTCAAGGTCGTGTTTTTTTTGTGCAAATAGCGACACTTTTTATTCCATACAGTCTGTCGCTGATGTGAACAACACTGTCTTTTGTCATTATCTTCAATATTATCTATCCGTCTGTAAAATTAAGAACATATTAGTTCACTGCTCAGAATGGGCCATCCGGCCAGCTAATTTTTATATTCCTAACATTAATATTACGAAAAAGTTACTTTTTAATTTTTGTAATATTCCAAACATCTGCGTTCTGCCGCTGAATTCAAATCAAAGGCTTGGTATCGCAAAAGCGACCAATAAATGACTGTGGCGTATTATATCCAAGGTCCCTTCTGTCGAGTTCCTTACATATTGTCAACTTGGGAAACGTGACTTTTCTCCGTTTCCCCCCCAATTGCGTCTCCTTAGCCTTTCTAGTCTCACGCAATCTTTCCAGTCATATTTTTTCCTTTTTATCCGCCGTTCCCCTCCTGTCTAGCAAGTCAATTTTTATGGAGGGTGATGACCCGCGGTCTGGGCGATCATGTACTATCAGCAGCCTACGCATTATGTTTTTATCCTTACATGTTATCTTTGGAGGTATTTTACCGTTGTATCTCTGTCAATTTCACTACAGTCTTGAAAATTTTTTGCAGCCCATTTACTCAAATAATTGAGAGCTGTTTCATAGAACGAAGAAACGCTAGCATGAAACTTTTTCACATCCTCCTTTGGAAGTCCTTCCATTTCCAGCTTTTCAAGGATTAGCTTAACTCTTGATGGCAAGAAACAGTCTTCCAGTTTGGACTTCAAAATAGTTTTCAACCTGTTGATGCTGTCAATGACTTCAAACAAAGTGACCGTCTGTCCCTCTATTTTTTGCATTGCTTCGTGCAATGGAGAGGCCTGACTGTGAACAAAAACAAGCCATGCCTCAGATAGAGGATTTTCAAAGAATGTCTGTATAAAAACTATTCTTGAGATTGAAAATATGATTTTAGAGGCAGGAACATCTGAAGAACCCTTTCAACAGCAGGCAGCAGAGCAAGCCACCTAGTCTGAGCATAACCTAAGATCATCTGGAAGTCAGTTTCCACAAACTGGCAAAACTCCTTGAGTCTTTCAACTCGTACTATGTATGATTTGAGGAGTAAATAAATTTTAGCAATAATCAGCTCGACATCAACAGGCAGTACATCTGCAGCTGTCCGAACAGTGCTGTGGAAAATATGACCTGCACACCCAACTCCTATAAGAACATGTCCAAGGTTTTCTTGCAGTTTTTTGAAAACAGTGTTCTGTCCTTTTCTTTCAGCACCTCCAAAATTGGAATTTGTGTTGTCTGCGCATAATCCATCTACTTTCCTGTCTAAACCATTTTCAGTTTCGCAGTCATTAAGAAAACTACTTACAATATCAGATGTTTAACCTGGCAATGACTTTAACTCTAATATTTTAATTTTCACTCCATTACTGTGATCAAAGTATCTGACAAGCAAAGGAAAAATCTTGAATTCTTTGTGGTTGGATGCATCTGTCAGTACAGAAATAAATGTAGACTTTTCTAGGTCACACCTTAACTCATTTAGAATATGGGGTGCCAAGACATTTCGAATAATGGATTCTGTATTCGTACGTGCACATGCAAATTTTGGCTCTAAAGTAACCTGGAGTAATTTTGATGTGTAATCCATAGACCTGAAAGTATGATTGTGTAGCACTGTATGGTATGCAAAGGCGCCTTCTATAGCAGCTAATTGCTCTTCTTGGTCACCAATTTTATCAGCTCTGAAGAAAGTGGTTAACGACGAGCTTGATGCAGCTGTAACGACGGCTCTCTTATGTTTCTCACCACGTCCACTATGGCTTATCGAAAACCCGGAGGCACATATATTGCATCGTACATTGAAGTTTGATGTATTCTTTTTAATAAACGGATATTCCTTTTGTAAATCTTCATTGAAACTGCATTTACGCTTTGGTACCATTTTCTTACAACAATAACAAAATATGCACAAATAGTTCACCGTTTAAATTAAATAAACGTATACCATACGCAAAATCTTGGTACTTTACCACTACCTAAAATTTCAAATAACTGCGAATATCACAGTGGAACTACAAAACTAATTCGCGGTCCTGACAATCTCTTGTGCTGTTTCGGCTAGTGCCCTAGATTCAGAGTTTAGGCGCCAGTTCACTAATAATTAAAAATTCCCTCAAGTCAGCCACGGAATAATAATTTTTTTTTTTTAATCTGTGAGATTTATGCCAAATTGGTACATTCGTCTAAAACCGGGACAAATTGGCGTCCCGGATTGCATCGAACAAAAGTCGGGACAAATTATCAAAAATGGTCGAAAACCGGGACTGTCCCGGAAAAACCGGGACTGTCCCGGAAAATCCTGGACGGTCCCGGAAAATCCGGGACGTCTGGTCACCTTTCTAAGCTGTGATATCTGCACCTTTCGGTCGACACATCCGACTTCTGCACGGCATTTTTTAGGGACCGGGTTTGCCTTCCCATTTCGATCCGTACTCGCTCAGCCAGACTGCACTGCTGCAGACTGTTTCCAGGACCACCACGTGGAGGTGGAATACGGTCTTGACCAGCTCTGGTTCGCTGGTCCTGATGCAAGCAGTCAAGCTATGGGTCGCTGACTGCATTCACTATTGTTGCATCTTGGGGTCCCTAATCATCATTTGATTTGAAAACATGTGAAGAAAAGATTGTGTTCGGAGGTATGTGGGAAGGGACATAACTTTAAAAATACACTTACAAGCTGCTTGTCTTTCCATTGTAATTGGTCAACGGTTTCTTTGGTTTGGTTTTTTAATATTTTCATTGCACACGGACAACTCCATCAGTGCTCCGATCTTCTCTCCCAGATCACACAAGGAGGATCTCAGCACAGCGCACTAACATTTTCTCTACTTAATTCTCATTTTCTTTCTTTCCCTCCTGTCTTGTTTGTCTGTCCCTGACGAAGGCCTTGTGGCCGCAACGTAGGTTTTTCCTGTCCTTTCTCCTTGTAAGACGCATTACTATTTGTTTTTTTTTTTTCCCATTCCACTAACATTTTCTTAATGTAAAACAACTTATTTACTTTCAAAGTCGTCATATTTCACCGTAATTTAAAGTAGAAAAGTGAGGAGGGGCGGAGGAGTAATGTTTGCGCACTGGCTTACACTGCAAGACAGCACATTAGCTTTAAACTGAGAAGCAAAACGTAGGCACATAATATTTCGTAACTGTCTTTACCAAAAAAAAAAAAAAAAAAAATCCTTTAGACATTCCGCGGTATAGTCTTGCTTAATTAAGGAGAATTTAGAATCAATATAACATTTAAAAATAATTTCGAACAAAGAATCGACGTATATTACGTACACTGAGTAGTTTCAACGCGTGTCTCCGTAATGAGATAGTACATAATACAAATGATAGCTTAATTGATTATATAACAGTCAATGTCTTCACAGCAAACACGGAGGCGTGATGAGAGCTTTTGAAGTGTTTATTAAAGTTATCAGTATGCGAATATTTTGTCTCACTTACAATTTAGCTTCATTTATGAAAACAAAAGAGATTACGCGAGCTCACAGTGGTGACTTAATTCTAGTATCTGATAGTTTGTCTCTTTCGTGAACTGTCTGGAATCAAGCACGTGATAATAACCACTTTCTTGTGTCAATTAGCGCTAATTTAAAGTCGACAAAAAAGAGTCATAAGCTACCACTTGGCTGCCTGAAGCTACTACGGACAAGAGAAAAATAAACGTTACTTACTGAAGGTGCATTGTCGCATCTCCTATGATAAAGCTACAGTGAATGACATGTTGAAATTGTGGTATTTCAAAGAAAAAAAAATGTTTATTACGATACTTCGTGCAAATCAGTTATCTCAAGGGGCTTCACAAAAAATAAAGCGGTCAGCAAAATCAGAAGATGATACATGTTAACAACAGGACACAGATAAATGCAGCATCCGCTGAATACGATGAAGTAAACGAGTTAGGAATAATGTCTCTGAGCATTGAAGCATTGCAAATATTTCAAATAGTCAACCATTTTGTTCTGAGTGGAGCTGTTTGTTTTCTTGGAATCATCGTTAATATTATCAATATAATAATATTTGTAAAACAAGGTCTAAGTAACACGGTCAACATAAGTATGTTTGCTATTGCAGTTTCTGATTTGTGTAGTCTAGTAACGCTCGAATGGCTAAATATGAACCTAAATCCGTTTATGGAAAACGCAGACGTGCCTTATGAACCATCAGAAATTCAGTCCCTCACAGGAGGCTGGCCACATTTTTGTTTTCTCCAAATAACCATCTGGATTATCGTCTACGTCACTGCTGAGCGATTTTTGAGCATAGCTCTTCCGCTGAAGGTTAAACAAATCTTCACTCCGTTTAGAACCAAAGTCATCATTAGTATCATATATCTATTAATGTTTCTTTCCCTTTCACCAGAATACACCACACTTTACTTCGGAGAGAATTTCTACCCAGCCAGAAATGAAACTCGAGTTGGATTGAAAGAAACAAGCATGAGAAAAAATATAAGTGAATTTGTGTTTATGTTGTATGCTGTGATAGGAATAGTATCTTTTATAACTCTAATTCTACTCACTTGCTTGTTGGTGGTTACGCTCAAGCGAAGATCAAAATGGCGCAAGAGGTCAACATCTCATGGAAGGAATTCTAAAGCCGTCTCCAAAAGGGACCGAAAAGCAATCATAATGGTATGTCTTATATCCATCTTCTTGATAATATTCACTACGCCTGGTATTTGTCTGTCTGTAACAGCATTTTTTGTGCCTAGTTTTCAGTTAGGTGGCGAGTACTCCAGTATTGTACATGCCACGTGGTCATTTGCGTTTTTTTCAGAAGCCATAAGCTCAGGCGTCAATGTTGTCTTTTTCTACAAGATGAGCTCCAAATACAGACACACATTTCACGAACTGCTTGGCAGATGCAGAAAATCTGACGTCAGGGACATTTCTATTGAATGAGCTCGCACACTTATCGGGTTTAATGCTTTGTGAGATAGTCTTAACACTCTACATAACATTCTAGCGATAAAAGTACTTTATTTATAAGGTGCACTTGAATTTCATGTGTAATTTTCACATTTGCATAAGCAGACCCCATTCTCAATCCCCATACAACTAACTGTCTAAGTAAAGCGTCCTGTATCGACTTTGAAAAAATACGGCCAGGAAAATTCGGAAAAGCGTGCATCGCACAATGAACACTAAAACTGAACACCTATTAAAAGAATGCGCATGCCTTGCAGTCTTTTCAAGGTGCATTTTCTGGAAAATATGGAAATGGTAAAACACTGTGATGCGTGATGCCATATGATGATGGATGGTATCCGCATGTCTGGTTTTGTGTAGTGTGCAGATGTGTTCAGTCAAACAATGTTCATACAAAAATAACAGGGCAATCCACATAGGACGTCAGTAAACTCACGACGTATAAAGTCAATGATTCTTGTAACAGCCGTTGACGTTTTTCTTCATTATTTATTGTGGACGCCACAGTGACAAAATGGTTACGCGAATATGTAGGCACATCAAACAGTCATTATCACAGCAACATTCAATACAGCAATAGACGGTAGACAGCATTACAATGATGAGTCAGATGCATGTTATATTTCATAGTGCTGTAAATGTAGTCAGGTGAAAAACTCCATCCTTTTCTATAACAGCCAGGAGATAACCAGATGTATGAGATCAGTTCACTCTCCTTAGTCTGACTTCAGCAAGACAGACACGTCTGCCGAAGTATAAATAATGTCCTCAAAAAGATCCTCTAGATAATAAAGGTTTTCCAAACCTAGTTCATTTAACAAAGTAGCAAGTAATGGTCCTTGGGACATGCATCAACCGATGCAGTACAATACAGCGACATGTGAGCTGGGAAAACATCTCGTGACGACGACTTTCGAAGACAGGCTATGAATCGAAATCGCTCACGACCCAAAATCGATAGAGTTAATGAAAAGTCAATTTACCTTGCCTTCAGGAAATACACAGCAATATCACGCCTCCCGACATGTGGGAAACACTAGAGGTATTATCTCGAATAAACGAAATATCCATTAAGAGGACTACACATCAAATGATAGAACAAAAAATAGCGGAGATCCCCTCTTCAACGAGGCATCTCTTTCGCCATTCAAATCGCTCACTCCACTAGTGGTGGGCGGAAACCGATCGACCAAAAAACCAGACCAGTCATGCGCAGTCCAGCGCAAAAAGACCACAGCTCAAAACTTAACTGCATTCAATACCAACGCGGGAAGACAAATGCTTACCGAGAAAAGTGACTATAAATTTCAAGCAGTTGTTGCCCTTGCGTTATAAAATAGATATTGTAATAAAACGATGTTGCGAGAATTTATCACGCAACACACTGCACAATGAAAACTAAATTGAGCACCCATTAAAAAAACAGGAAGGCCTTTCTTTGTTTTTTTTTTTTACATGGTGCATTTATCATTAATCACAAATCATGATAAGTCTGTGTAGAAAGATCCAACGAAGTTGAAATGAAATGGCAAGGAATGATGTGACCACAGGGTAATTAGTTGTGTGTGGCACAGGGTTTAATTCACAGATGACAGTAGGTTCTTTAATGTTCCAGCTAAGGATCTCATACCTGGCGAATATCTGAGGAACGCTTTACATATGCCAACATTGTTACCGAAGAACCCATGAGGAAGTGAAAGCTGTGATGATAAGGGCTAGAGCAGGGGTAAAGAACGTGTTTGAAAGTGTGTGCTAAAATTAGCGATGGTCTTCTAAAAAAAAATTATGGGGAAATTTGAACAGCTCATTATCATTTATAATTATTATATTTGTATTTTACAATTGTTTGTGGAGAAAAAAAAAAAACCAAATGCTTGAAAACATTCTAGCGAAGTCTGTTTAAGCAATGAGTAACTCTTTTTTTTATGTGACACCTTTAGGAATTAAATGTTATTTATAACTTGCACGAGAAGTAAAATTTTTGAATTAGCAACAATAAAAATAATTTTTTTTCCAGGACAAAGGAAGTGTCCTGTTGCTTATTTGTGCGTATTCATTGTTTTACTATTAATAAAAGTAAAACAGAACAAGACTAAAATCAACGAAATCATTTCAGAAAAACTGTTCATAAAATTATTAATATCAATTTTAAAAAGACGGTTGAAACATAACGTTATTTATAAATGATGCTGTACCTTATAAGCAACATAAAAAATGTGAACATGAAATGATAAGTTGTGGCTCATATTATGATACAAACCCAACAATTAAAAAACAAAACATAAAAGAAAACAACCAAGGAAAGGAGAATAAAGATACTTTACTCTCAACGAAACTTTTGCTGCAGCACTGATGATAATGATAGATTTTTTATATCGGGTAAATATTTAGATGTTTTGATAGCTGTGAATGAAGCACTAGTTTCACCACTTAGCCTATTTCTATAACTAAACTTGGCAAAGTTCATCACTGAAAACAATGATTCACATAAATATATTGGTGACAATACTCTTAATTGCGAGATTTTTTCAGACAGTCAAAAGTTTTTATTAATTACATAGTATCTTGAGGCGACACTAAAAAACAAAAAAAAATGTCTCGCATGGCTTAGATTAGCCACCCCTTATCTAGCGCTAAATCTGCGAAATGGACCTGTAATATTCCAAACTATCGATCGAAAGCATGGGAAATGGAGTAAATGTTGTCATTTATATAATAATAATAAATAATAAATTCTTTAAGCACCAAACACGGCGCATAAGGCAGAAACCAGTGCTCTCCAGGTTGTTCGTTGTGACGCCACTCCTCTTAGCTCTTGCACATTATTTAGGCCCAACGTTCTTCCTTCTCTTATTATTGTTCTTCTGAGTGTTTCTTTTGGTCTTCCTTTTTTCCTCTTACCCTCAGAAACCCAAGTGAGCGCCTGTAGTGGTATTCTGTTGTTTTGCATTCGTAGGACATGACCGATATATGACCATCGTCTTTTCCTTATATAGTCGGAGACATATTTCTGCCTAGAGTCTTCTCTTATTTGTCGATTAGTCTTGAATTCTTTCCAACTGATGTTCATGAGTTTTCTAAGACATTTGTTCTCGAATGTATTCAGCTTGTTCTCCAATGATTTTGTTATTTTCCAACTCTCACAGCCGTATGTTAACACTGAGATAATAATAATAGCCCCTTCAGTCATAACTGACTATGGGAATGCGCCCCTGAGGTGACAGCCCTCAACTGCTTATTTTCCTGGTGCTCCTTTCGACGTTTTCTCCTCACCTCTGCTTCTTGTGTGAGCCTCTCTTCGCCCAATCTGAGGTGGTGCCGTAAATAGCATCGCCACTTTGTGCGATCGGCAGCTTCATCCTCCCATGTTGCTGGATCCATGTCCAGTGCCCTCATATCTCTCTTGCACACATCTTTGAACCTCAGCTGTGGTCGCCCAACTGTTCTCTTGCCATCTGCTAATTGTCCGTAGAAGATATCTTTTGGGATGCGACCATCTTCCATGCGGCGAACATGGCCAAGCCAGCGAAGTCTGCGCTGTCTAAGCAGCGTATACATACTTTGAAGGCCAGCACGTGACAACACCTCGACATTTGTCACTTTATCTTTCCACGAGATGCCGAGGATGCGGCGTAGACACCGCAAATGGAAGGTATTGAGCCTTCTTTCTTGCTTAGCATAGGTCGTCCAGGTCTCGCTGCCATATAGGAGTGCGCTGGTGACGTAGGCATTATATACAGCAGCTTTGGTCTTCATTGTGAGTTTGGAGTTTCCCCAAACATGCGATGTGAGGCGGGCAAAGGTAGCTGCAGCTTTGCCAATGCGGCTGTCGATTTCTGTATCCAGTGAGAGTTTGTCATTGATGGTAGACCCTAGGTATGTGAAGTGGTGCACCACTGCCAATTCATAGTTATCGATAGTGATAACTGGTGCAGCACCCTTAAACAGACGAAGCTTGGTATGTATATTCAATGATCGTAATTTCCAAATGTTAGATAATCTATTGAAGGCGCTAGCTGCCAAAGCAATTCTAGTATGAATTTCTCTTGTTGTGTCACCATCCTGAGTCATTTTACTGCCTAAATAATTGAAACTTTCAACTTTCTGTAGTTTTTCCCCGTTCAAGATGATATCAAAGGTCTCATTAGAAAAGTTCATAGCTTTAGTTTTAGAGGCATTTATTTGGAGACCTATTTTAACCGAGAGATGACACAAATTATTTACTGCTTCTTGGGATTGTCTGGGTGTTGAACTTAAGAATGCTAAATCATCTGCGAAATCCAGGTCCCCCAGGAATTTTCCA
Organism: Oreohelix idahoensis; assembly: GCA_024509875.1. NCBI lineage: Eukaryota > Metazoa > Mollusca > Gastropoda > Stylommatophora > Oreohelicidae > Oreohelix > Oreohelix idahoensis. Next base: position 58,251 of record JAMPIV010007524.1, read on the forward strand.
TTTGTCCATTTTATACCTAATTGTTCATTGTGGGTATAGTTTCTCATAACCCAATCAATAGCTATTCCAAAAAGTAGTGGTGACATAATACAGCCTTGTTTCACCCCTGTTTCTACTGTAAACCATTCTGTATTCCCTTTATTTGTTCTAACACAACATCTTGCATTGTCATATAGCGCTTTGATTATATTCACATATTTTGTTGGAAAACCATAGATTGTAAGTATCTTCCACAATGATGGGCGGTGTAGACTATCAAAGGCTTTTTGAAAATCGACGAAGGTGATAATAAGTGGCGATTGCATTTCCACTGATTCTTCTATAATTGTTCTTAGCATGAATATTTGATCAATACATGATCGTTTCGGCCTGAAACCCGCTTGTTCTTCTCTGATCTTTTCGTCAGCATGCAATTTAAGTCTTTCTAACATCATGCAACATAATAATTTTCCAGGTACTGATAATAGAGATATACCACGCCAGTTATTACAGTCTGATAGATCACCTTTCTTCGGTAACTGTACAATAATACTGTCTTTCCATTGTTGTGGTGGTTGTTCTTCTCTCCATACTTCATTTATAATATCTAAAATTCTCAAGAGGTTGTCATTTATATAAATTAAGTCAATTTGTCTGTCTTTTTTAGTTTTTCAATTTGTTTTTGCCTTTGTAAGTTTTTACAGTTTGTATTTTGCTTTTTAGTTTTCCAATTTGTCTGTTCTGTTTTTCGATTTGCCTTTTTAGTTTTTACAATTTGACTTTTCCTTTTTTTAGTTTTTCAATTAGTCCTTTTAGTTTTTTAATTTGTCTTTTTAGTTTTTTTTTATTATGTTCTAGTTAAAAATTGAAAAATGAAAACAAAACAAGCATATGTAATATGAAATGTTAACCGAAATACACTCATGTATTCTTTCGCATTTCCCTTACCTGATAGTATATTACACTGAGAGTATATACAAGACGTTACAGACTTTCATAAATGGGAGCTTGCGTAAGATACAAGGATTGAAATGGTATGATAAAATCACTGATGTTTAACTATTGACGAGAACCAGACAAGTGCCAGTAAAATAGGAGATGAAAAAAAGGTGCTGATGTTGGATATGACGCACACTGAAGAAACTTGTGATATCATTACTAGACAGTCCGCGTTCTCGGAACCCCAGGGTAAGAGACATTGAGAAGAACACTGAACACAGAAATGGAAATATTTAGCAAGACATGGAAAGGATTTAAGTGATAGCACGGTACAGGAGGATTAGGCCTGTGTTAAGAGCTGCTCTGGTGTACATGAAACTCCAATTGATCTTTTTCAGTGGTAGTTTTTGTGCCACAGATTCTCTAGTTAAACATATTGACAGATGATGATGTATGCAAGGTGTGAAGGGTGACGTGTGAGTAGTTACGTGGTATTTTTGCATCTGTTCTTGGACATGAACGGATGTGTCTATGCTGGTATGAGTTATGTGATATGTGTCAGTTGAAGACAAATAATATTTGCTCGCCCATGTTCCGGGACGGACGAAAGTGTTTATCTATTGAATTCAGTATTAAATTAACAGGAATTTTAGCATCCATTTGTGATATCCATTGTATGTTTGAAGTTGGACTAATAAACGTTTATTGGACCGCCTGGATAATCTTCAATAATGATTACTGACGTTTTTTTTACAATGTTGGAGTTTACCTCTCGTATGAAGCCATACCCGAAGTTGAACATAAGTCAATGTTTAAATAAATATAATTTCAACATCGAACATCTTCGACACCTGTGTTTGTTGAAGACCCCTGCTCCTTAGGGAACTTAGCCATATTAATATATAGATTATTAATTGTCTAAAATGAAATTATCATTAAGGATATAGTGCAAAGCACAAGCGATAGAAATGAAGACAAGCAGCTAATGACAACATAGAAGAGATATAATGCACTTGTAGAGTGTCACGGCGTATTTCTAGGCCGTATTTCTGTGTTGTTTAACGGTCGGAAACTGTCCTGATAGTCATGTGATCAGTAGAGTCATGTGATCAGCGGAAGTAACGGAATGCGCAAGTTTGGCGCGAATTTAGTCAGTGGAGATTTGACTGCCATCCATGGCGGACGCAGTTTCTTGGTATGTCAGCTTCGGCTGTCTGTGATATCTAAGAGTGACGCGGTGTCCACCATTTGAGCCCTATTCCAAACGTTAGCTATTTCTGCTATTAAGGATTCCAGGGAAGTGGTTATTTACTTAGCGTTGAGTTTTGGTACATGCTAAGTTACTGTCGTGCATTTTCATAGTCAGTGTTGCTATGTAGGGTTTTCCCGCGTGATGGCGCGATGTTCATTTTAGGATTGTCGTAGCCAGATTACCCGGTCTGTAGATTGATATTAGTACATGCATTCCCTGTTGTGGCGCGTATATAATCGTAATGTTGTATTTTCATCAGGCCATGTGTGGTCATGTGTTTAATTGAATAAACGGGATATACGCTGTTCATGAGCGTTAGTCATATGTCACCCACTGTTGTTGTGTCATGCCTCTGGCAATACGAGCCAATGTGTAGTTCTTGATATAAGTTATTTAGGACAACAGTGGTATAGCCTTAGTGGTGAAGGGGAAGGTAGCTAGCACCTTATTTCTCCCTCCACCTTAGCTATTACATAAAGGCTTGTGTGACATCTGGTGTTCTTTTCCGGTCTTTGTGGTGGGCCCAGAGGCCGGAGGGCCATTTTTTCTGATCGATGGATAAGTTCGATTAAAAATGATATTTGTTTGAAATTAATGTATAAAGGCGGTTTGTAACTATGCTACGTTCATTATGTTTTCTCTACGTATACAGTGCGTCTAGCTGTGTTGTGAGCGTCTTGATCTAGGTCAGGTCGGGATAAGCCAGCGGTAGTTGACCCGGAGTGAAAGTAGGTCACTGTTCGTTGTTAGCAGATCAGCGTATTTTTTCAGATTGGTGTTTTTAATCTGTGAAGTGTGGCTGGTGTCGGCAGATAAAAAGTTTGTTTACATTACTTGTATACAAGTTAGTGGTTGCTAGTATGTTCAACATGGTAATGTAGATGATAAGTAGGTGTGTTGTTAGACATATCGGAAGGTAGATTTCGCAGGTCGAAGCGAGCAAGTGTGTGCTCCAGGCGGAGCAGGTGACTCTAGTGCTTGCAGGGTGGACAGTTCAGGTTGTGGTTGTTTCTTTTGGTGGTGTAGAATTGTTTAGTGGTTGTTAGGAGGGCTGGCGTAGGCAGGCTACGGTGTTCACGATTAGCGTTCAGACGGCTGGGATTATTGCCAACCAGTGTCAGCAGCCATTGTTATTGTCAACCAACATCAGTAGTCATTGTTATTACCAACCAGCATCAGCAGCCGTTGTTATTGCCAACCAACAACAGTAGCCATTGTTATTGCCAACCAGCGTCAGCAGCCATTGTTATTGCCAACCAACAACAGTAGCCATTGTTATTGCCAACCAGCAGCAGCACCCATTGGTTTGTTCCAGCTTCAGGGCCTACTGCTATGAAGAATTTGTTTGTATTACAGCACCCATCGCTGTTATTGATCTGTTCGAGTTACAGCATCCATCGCTGTTATTGATCTTTTCGAGTTACAGCACCCATCGCTGTGAGTGATCTGTTTGATTACAGCATCCATTATTGTGAGTGATTTGTTCGAGTTACAGCACCCATCGCTGTTATTGATCTGTTCGAGTTACAGCACCCATCGCTGTTATTGATCTGTTCGAGTTACAGCACCCATCTCTGTGAGTAATCTGTTCGAGTTACAGCACCCATTATTGTGAGTGATTTGTTCGAGTTACAGCATCCATCGTTGTTATTGATCTGTTCGAGTTACAGCACACATTGCTCTCAGATGGTTTCCTCATCGTACTGCAGTACTCAGTGTCGAGCAAGTGATTGACCGATGTATCTGTGAGTCCAGACCGTGTGGAAAGAAGCTCATGACCGAGTAGTGGTTGACACGACTGTTATGAACGATTTTCTGACGCCTTTTACTACACTGTGCCGAAGGACTCTGTTGTGTTAGTGGGCACATATCTGCGTCTCCAAAACGATATCACCTTGTACGTGGGTACAAGACTGTCATATTTGAGACTGTACTTGTGACTGGCCTGTAGTCGTCTTCATTTGTCATCCATGCCGGAGGAGCTTGGTGGATCTTCATCCTTGTGTCCAGCGATGGATCGGCTATTTAGTTAGCATTTTTTGTGTTTTTTTTAAGTATTGTAATGTATTATATTTTCAGATTTTTGTTCTTAATTTCTTTTACGAATTTCATTTTTCTACTAGTGTGTATTGTCTACATTTATATAAGAGACTAGTAATATTGACTATTTGTATCTGATATTATTTTAATTTCACTGATCCTGATTGTGCGTGGTTGTGCTCAAGCTCTCAGCACTTCATTGTTGCATGTTGTGGTTGTTGCGTCGATTACTATTAGTATATTAGTGTATCAAGGGTGGAAGGGTGGCGAGTTTAATCCTTTCTGGTCTCCAAGTGAGAAAAGATTGGATTGGACTGAATTCTTTGTATGGTGTGGCTGTGTTTGTTTAGTGGTGGAGCGTAGCAGATGTAAATTCCTGTAGCTGCCCTGCTGAACAAACCGAGCACAGTATTCGCTAGTTGTGCTGGTGTGGTTCTTGTATGCGTTGTCGTGTACCTTAAGTAATCCTTACCGTCGTGTTTAAGTAGTGTATTCTTACGTGTCCTTCTTGCTATCTTGTACATACGTTCAGCGAGTATCCTGTGTTGTTGTATGTTTTCAGTCACGTAGTGTACATATCATGCTGTTTCTGTTCTAGCCTAGTCTATCGTCCTATCCGACGTGACTTGCAGTTTTCGTGGTGTCAGAGTGTTTATTGATTCATCTTTTCATTGTGCTTGTCTGCCACATATGGACATACTAGGTAGTTATTTTCATATTGATACTCTAACCCACTGTTATTGGTGCTCTTAGGAAATAGTGTAAAAGGGCTTAGTTTCTGATCAGCTTGTGCATCAGTGCCCTTGAATACAGTTAACTGTTACATAACATGCGGGTACTGTAAAGCAGGAGAAATACATTTGGTTGCTATTGATAATAATAGCGAACTTGGTTAGTGAGTTACTGTTTGAGGACAAAATATTGTCACCTTCGACCATTTACTTAGGCGAGTAGACCCTAAGGAGGGGGTTATTGTATTGACAGTACAGATTGAGGTGGTGTATTGTGGTGAGAATATTTATACACATATTTATTGACAGTACAGATTGAGGTGGGGTATTGCGGTGAGAATATTTATACACATATTTATTGACAGTATAGACTGAGGTGGTGTATTGTGGTGACAATTTTTATACACATATTTATTGACAGTATAGATTGAGGTTGTGTATTGTGCTGATAAGATTTACACTCAGATTTATTGAGGGTATAGGTGATCAACACTTATATACTTTTTACAACTCTTGTAATACTAGGATATTGATACTGAGTTATTTAAGAGGGTACATTTTGGAGTACCAAGAGTTTATTAAGGTAGGCAAGGAGTGTGGTTACACAGGAAAAGAATTGTCAGATTTTGCCAATGCAGAATTCCACTCAAAAGAAAATCAAGAAGCTATGGAGAAGAAGAAGATTGAGAAGCAGAAGCAGGAAAGAGATACTCGAGCTGACGAGTTAGAGTTAAGAAAAGAGTTGGAATTACAAGAGAAGAAGATGAAAGAAGATAGAGAGTTACAGGAGATGAAGGACGATAGAGAGATGGAAGTGGAGAGAATGAGAGTAGCATTGGAAGAGAAGAAGATGAAAGAAGATAGAGACATGGAAGTGGAGAGAATGAGAATGGCATTGGAAGAGAAGAAGATTGCGGCTGAATTAGAACTAAAAAAGCTAGAAGTAGGTGCGAGTGGTCATAACTCGACTCCGAGGAAGTCCCATCGTCCCTTTATGCTACGGCTACCGAATTTTAACGATAAAATAGATAGTTTAGACTTCTTCCTCGAGAGATTCGTGTCCGATTGTGTGGCCTGGAAGGCTAACAGAGACGAGTGGCCATCTCTGTTGTCCACATTATTGGTTTGGCCAGCGATGGAAACGTTTTACAGCCTCCCAGTGGAAGATAGAGCTGATTACGAGAAGGTGAAAGATCGACTGCTCAGGAAATTCCGTCTGACGGCAGACGGATATTGTACACGGTTTAAGAACGCGACCTTGAGTGCAGACCAGGACTTCGAGGACTTCATCTCGAAGATCAAGCTTCTGCTGATTAGATGGATCGAGTTGGAATGGATTACGAAGGATTATAATGGCTTCGTGGATCTAATGCTACGGGACAAAGTGTTGTCGTCTTGCTCCACTGAGCTAGTAGCGTTCTTCCAAGAGCGCCAGCCAAAGGACATTGATTTCATGGCACAGTTGGGCCACTATTATGTCCTGGCTATCCGGGCAAGCCCATCAATCGGTCCGGGCTGTCTGATGCCCTAGTCGTGGGGGTCGGCAAAGTTCAACGACAACGGTGGCAACGTGGTTCGGGTAACGCCGAGGGTTCACATAGGCAGAGGTTCAATAGGTCACCACGGCCGTATCAGCCATTCAGAAGCAACTACGATAATTTTAGAACGCGTCAGAGGTTCCAGCCGAGGTGGAACAACCGACACTCTGGTAGCGATAGTGAAGGAGAAGAGCGCCACATGCGTAAGCAAGTGCGCTTTGACGAGTCGCGAGGGAAAGAGAGATTTTATTATAAAGAGAAATCAGCAAAGCAAAGAAGCGGTTCCTCTGACAGCCGAGCATCTGACTCGGAGACGCGCTCTTCACCGAAGAGTAGCCCACAGAAGGATAAGAAGCAGATAATATGCAAGGCGTGCGGCCGTAAAGGGCACATCGCTAGGAAGTGTCCCGATAATACAGAAAATGCGAATGCGGCGTGTATTCTTGACACTGTCAATGACGAGGAAAGTGAGGGCTGCAGGCAACTATTTGTGCCAGAGGGAAAACCTCTGTTAATATCTGGCCATGCGTTGCCCTGTCTGTCATCCTTCGACGAGAGTGGTAGGCTAGAACTACACCCAGAGCTGGAACAACAGAAGCCTGTGTTAGTGCTTCGAGACACAGGATGTACCACCACAGGGGTGCACCACCACAGGGGTTCGCCAATCCTGCATAGAGGAATCATGCTTAACAGGGAAGACAGTGAGGTGCATTACATTCGGGGGTAATGTAGAACATTATACCATAGCCACTGGAGATATCAACACTCCTTTCCTATCAGGCAGAGTGCGCGCATGTGTCCTCGAGGCGCCTGTCGCCGACTTGATTGTCGGTAACGCCCAAGGAGTGAAGCACTGTTCCCAGGTGGAAATCGACAAATGGGAAAAGGGTAGGTACCTAGTCGCTAACGCGGTGCTCACCAGGGCACAGGACAGGGCAGAAAGAGGACAGGTCGTGTCGGTAACCTCAGACAGACCGCCCCTAGGAGATGTGCTTCCCAGCGAGCTGGACACATCGGGTAGTAATTTTGTACAGGCACAGAGAGCTGATGGTTCTCTGCACAGACTGTTCGAGCTCGCAAAAACGGGTGATGTAAGGCAGACCAAAACATTCCGATATTGGTTCGAGTGTAAGAACCAGATTTTGATCCGTTGTTTCGTGAGACAGCAGCAGTCTCTGCGCCAGGTGGTTGTGCCGGTGACAGTGAGACCAAAAGTGTTGCAGCTAGCCCACGACTCCACCTTCGCCGGACATATGGGTGTCTCGCGGACTCGGCACAGGGTGCTATCTCAGTTTTATTCGACAACTTACAATAGAGACATCAAAAGGTACTGCCGATCATGTGTGGTATGCCAACAGATGGCCCACAAAGGCAGATCTCCGAAGGCCCCTGTCCAGGCAGTGAACTTGCCCATACGTCCCTTATAGAAAGTCGCCGACAATATAATAGACCCATTGTCGGTAGCATCTGACAGAGGATTTCGCTTTATCCTCACGATGGTAGACCTATGTACGCAATGGCCGGAGGCGGTGCCGATGCGTTCCATCACATCACAGGCGGTGGCCGAAGCTTTACAAGTGTTGTACAGCAGATTCGGGTTTCCAGAGCGTATTTTCTAGGATAGGGAAACTCAGTTTATTTCGAAAGAAAGGTACGAGGTTACGAAGCTGCTGGGGATCTCCCAGACGTTCTCCTCTCCCTACCACGCGCAGGTGAATGGGGTCTGCGAGCGCCTAAACGGCGGAGTTAAGTACATGTTGGCGAAGGTGACTGCCTAATTCCCTCAGGAGTGGGATAGATATCTTCCGGCAGTGTTATTCGCATTCAGGGAGGCCCCTCATGAGAGTACGGGGTACCTTTCGAATTGCTGTACGGGGCAAAACCCAGGTGGCCGATGCAGGTTCTTAAGGACTTGTTGGTAGGGAAGAACGCCGGTGATGCGCTGTCTCGTCATACGACTACGTTGTCGACTTAAGCGATTGCATAATTATGTCGTGTGTGATAGCGTGGGAGCATCTGATACAGGCTGGTATTCAGTACCCTTACGCCAGGCGAACAAGTATGGTTGCTTCTGCCTACGAAGGAAGATAGGTTAAGTATTTTCTGGCAGGGCCCATTCAAGGTTCTCAAGAAGGTAACAGACGTGGATTACCTGACATCGGTGAGAAATAAAGATAAAGTGTTTCACATCAATATGCTGAAACCGTATGTTGAACACCCTGGCGAGCTAAAATCGATAGTCAATGCGGTAGGCGAGAATCATTCAGAAATTGCAGCGGCGGTAGTTGTCAACGACTCGGAGGATAGTGGTGAGGATGTCGATCTTCAACTAGCTCTGGTCCCTTTGGCTCCGTTAGAGTCTTGGGAGAATTTTGCCATCTGTGAAGATCTAACGCAGAGGCAGAAATCTCAGGTACAGGGCATCATGAGAGAGTTCAGTGATATTCTCACGGACCTGCCCGGACGCACGGACCTGATAGGACACATATATAACTGATTGATAGTCAGCCAGTCAGAGTGAAACCGTATCCTCTGCACTATAGGTCAGCTATTGAGAAAGAAATCGACGACATGATGCGCCTCAACATTATTTCGCCGTACTCTTTCCCTATTGTAGTGGTTAAGAAAAAGAATGGTTCTTTGCGGGTGTGTATCGATTTTCGTAAACGTAACAGCATTACGGTAGTCGACGCAGAACCCATGCCTAATCAGGAGGACCTTCTGACCTAGCTCTCGCACGCACACAATTTTAATAAGTTAAACTTGTTGAGGGGATATTGGCAAGTTCCCCTAGCTGAGGCGGCAAAACCGCTCACGGCGTTTGCTACTCCAAGAGGTTTGTTTCAGTTCAACTACGTGTGTTTTGGGTTAGTCAATGCACCCGCTACTTTTGTAAGAATGATGAAAAATCTGGTTGGTGACAGAACCGATGTTATCACTTACATCGACGACATATGTTTGTTTCATGATACATGGAGCCAACACATGGAGGGTCTATCCTCTTTGTTGACATGTCTAAGGACACATGGTCTTACTGCTCGTCCGAGCAAGGTGGCAGTAGGCTATACGGAGATCAGCTTCCTTGGGTATATTGTTTGCCATACGTTCCTGAAACCAGAGGGAAACACAGTAACCAAGATCTTGGACTTGCTGCCGCCTAAAACAAAGATATATGTGAAAAGTTTATTAGGACTTATCAACTTTTACAATACATTCCTATCTAGTTTCATTGCTAACGATCTCACCTCCCTTACAAGAAAAGGGCAGCCTAATAGGGTAATATGGACGCCAGAGTGTCAAATTGCCATCGATAAGATTAAGAAGATATTTTCAAGAGAACCTGTATTGTTGTTGCCTGACTTGCGTGAACCATGTGTTTTACATACCGATGCTTCTTCGGTAGGCATTGTAGCTTGTTTATTACAGGACTATGATGATACGCTTCATCCGGTGTTGTACGTCAGCCGGAAGTTGTTGCCAGCGGAGACACGCTACTCCACTATCGAGAGGGAGTGCCTGGCCATTGTATGGGCCGTCTCTAAGTTGGCAAAATACCTGTTGGGAGCTCATTTCTTCCTCCAAACAGACCATAAACCGCTGATATTTTTGCAGGCAACAAAGTCCACTAGTGCCAAATTTACACGGTGGGCACTATTGCTTCAGCAATTTCACTTTACCATTCTTCCAATCGAAGGAGTAAACAATGTCATAGCGGACGCTCTGTCCAGCTTGGTATTTGTGTGAAAGGACAGATGCGTTCAATGATGAGTTATCGTGGCTATGAGATTCGGTTCAGCAAGTAATCGTAAACCATGTAAAGTCGACTTATTATTCATATTTGAATGTTTCACTTACTTATAACTGTGTTGGTCATTGCTTTCATGTGCCATTAAGGCAACGTGTTATACTCTAATTCATGATTAATGACTATTACTGATGTAACTTCTATTTTGTTTACCATGGATGTTTAAGTAACCGCCCCAATGGGGTGTATGGGTAGTGGTCCCCATGTAAGGTCGCAGTTGTTTTTTTTTTACGGCGGCCAGAATTTTGGGGGGAAGTTATTGTGGATACATGTTATAATCTTGTTTCATATATGGCATAGATAAGGTAGTTTGTTTGTCCCTGTCGGGCACCGACAGGTCACTTGAGGGTGTGCTCGCATGTGGAATGTGGGCCTTCACCTTTCAAGGAGTGTCAGGGGTCCAGCACTTTCCAGGTGGAAGAAAACTCCTTTTTCTTTCTTAAAAGGGGGGGGGGGGGGGGGGGTGGATGTCACGGCGTATTTCTAGGCCGTATTTCTATGTTGTTTGACGGTCGAAAACCGTCCTGATAGTCATGTGATCAGTAGTCATGTGATCAGCGGAAGTAACGGAATGCGCAAGTCTGGCGCGAATTTAGTCAGTGGAGATTTGACTGCCATCCATGGCGGACGCAGTTTCTTGGTATGTCAGCTTCGGCTGTCTGTGATATCTAAGAGTGACGCGGTGCCCGCCATTTGAGCCCCATTCTTAACGTTAGCTATTTCTGCTATTAAGGATTCCAGGGAAGTGGTTATTTACTTAGCGTTGAGTTTTAATAGTCAGTGTTACTATGTAGGGTTTTCCCGCGTGATGGCGCGATGTTCATTTTAGGATTGTGGTAGACAGAATACCCGTTCTGTATATTGATATTAGTACATGCATTCCCTGTTGTGGCACGTATATAGTCGTAATGTTGTATTTTCATCAGGTCATGTGTGGTCATGTGTTTAATTGAATGAACGGGATATAAGCTGTTCATGAGCGTTAGTCATATGTCACCCACTGTTGTTGTGTCATGCCTCTGGCAATACGAGCCTATGTGTAGTTCTTGATATAAGTTATTTAGGACAACAGTGGTATAGCCTTAGTGGTGAAGGGGAAGGTAGCTAGCACCTTATTTCTCCCTCCACACTTAGCTAGTATATAAAGGCTTGTGTGATATAGAGAAAGAAAGAAAAGAAAGTGTATAGAAGAAAAAGAAATAAAACAACACAGATAAAGTGTAGGGGTGAGGGGAGGGAAAAAAAGAAAAAAAAAGGACGCGTGGGGGGTAGGGAGGGGGAAGAATAATATAGAAGAATAAAAAGAAATCGAAAAGTAAGGGGGGGGGGGGGGAGAAATAAACGAACAAATATTGAGTGTAAGGTAAGAGGGGCGAGAGAAATAGAAGAACAAAGATTGAGTGTAAGGTAAGAGGGGCGAGAGAAATAGAAGAACAAAGATTGAGTGTAAGGTAAGAGGGGCGAGAGAAATAGAAGAACAAAGAGAGAATGTAAGGTGAGGCAATAAAAAATTACTTTAAAATGATGAAGATAAAATAGAAGATGAAAATGAAAAAAGCAGCAAAGACAGAGGTGGTGCAGAAGAGCAAAAAGAAGAAGAAATTGAAAAAAATAACGCAACAAGAAAAAGAAAATGAAGGGTAATGAAGAAAACGAATAAAAAGACGAAAAATAATTCGAGGATTGCGAGGAAGCGGAGATAAAAGAACAGCACGAAGAACAAGAGAAACGAAGGAGGTACAAAGGAAAGGGGAAAAAAACAAGAAGTGGACGAAAATGATTAATAAATTGAAAATATAAATAAAGATTAATAAACGGGGCAGAAGAAGACACAAAGAGTCATATGTTATACTGCCAGCGTATGAGATTAGCTGTCAAATTTTGTGCAAATATCTTATTTCTGATAACTCTGTACAAACAATGACAAATCTCACATACAATTAAAATCTTTTGTGACACTTTTTCTGCCAGGTTTTGAGAGATCGTTACTACAATCTTGAGCATGCAGATTTGAGAGCAAATATTTTCACAATTCATAGACTAATTTTTGGCAGATCAGCGATAAATTTACACGAGAACTGCGTCCCCCAAGCACGATGTAAAAACTGGATTTTATTTACGAATGAATGTATACTTAATTGGCACTTTTAATTGTTAAAGGAATGAGCCTGTCTATATTTTGTTAAGGAATAGTTAAAAAGTTGGAAGCATTATTGGTTTTTTATCTTATGGTTTCTAGGTGGATAAAGAAGCGAAGTAGGAAGCAAACTGAGGAATCACGTGACTAGCATTACGAGACAGTCTTTGTTCTGGAATCCCCGGGGTGAGAAAAGTAGAGGGCGACGGAGAAACACACGCAGAAGAGAACTGGTGACATAAATAAAATGGATGAAGAAGACGGGGAGACTTTGAGCTGATGGCACCGGACAGGAAGACTTGGCATACGTTTGTTGAAGGCCTATGCTCCTCGGGGAGCTGAGAGTTAATGATGAAAGAAAGAAAGTTGCCATGGAGCCAGCACTTCAGCTGATCCCATTTCAGGAAGAGTGTACTAAAGCATTCACGTATTCTTACAGTAGTGGTTCATGTAGTAGTTTTGTTTTACATGATGAAATTGACGTTCTTGAGCTCATTTGTTGATAAATACACAGGATGTGTTACAAGCTGGCTTAGTGTATTATGTCCCGACACGCCAAGAAGAAAGTTCTGATATTTCAAACAAGGCAAATAGGTACGATTTTCTAACACAGTACTCCGATGTTGAATACAGGCATACCTCGGAGATATTGCGGGTTCAGTTCCAAACCACCGTAATAAAGTGAATATCGCAATAAAGCGGGTCACACCCATTTATTTAGGCTTCCCAGTGCATATATAAGCCTAAAATCTTGTTTACATTATGTCTATTAAGTAGTAAAAATATTATTGGGTCTAAAAAAAAAAACCAATGTACTGTAAAATTTAAAATACTTTATTGCTAAAAAAAATGCTAATCTTCATCCTCTGAGCCTTCAGCGAATCAAAATCTTTTTGCTGGTGGAGAGCCAAAATCTGTCGGAAGAAGAAGGCACGTTCTAATAAATAAATATGAATAATTTGAAAAAGCGCAATATCTGCGAAGTGCAATAAAGCGAAGCGCAATAAAGCGAGGTGTACCTGTATTTGGTTGGAGTTTTGTTTGGTTGCTGGTGGTTTTGGGTCGGAATTGAGTCTGCTCCGCTTGCGAGAGAACAACCCAACTTTCGACAAATGAAAAACGTCAATAATCAGACCTGGAAGACTCTCTAGATGGTCCAAAACATTTATCAACTCACTTCTGGATTTTGGTTGAGTGTCACACAAATATGTGAGTAAATGATAGATTCCTGTATCCTCACGGATAGACACTTACTCCTTCCGCTTTCACTGAAGGACACACTAATATTTATTTGTATGGGGACAAGTCCCAAAAATCACACTTGCGCTGGATACATCTGATCACTGCGAGATCCTACCATCCAAAGACCACGTACCCAAGCATACGTCACCCTGTCTATGCATCAGCTGACCCGGGCAATAAGAAAAAACTAGACCCAGTCCAAAACCAGGCACTGTCAATAATAGCAGGTGCCTCAAAGGGAACATCAGCAGAGTCATAAGAAGTAGCCCTAGGCAATATACCCCTGGAGATAAGGAGAAAAGAGCTGAGATTCAGCTACTGGGAAAGAGTGGCAACTGATCCAACTCACCCAGCACACAAAACCTTTGATAGGGGTAACCAGTACATATGCCACATACCACTAAACCATAATAAATACACGTCAGGGTGAAAAACAATGGATGAAGTGGATCAACACCCAAACCTTTTTAATATGATAAACAGTAGTGCTCAGTATAAAGCAAAGATCCCACCATGGGAACTAACAGTGCCAGAAACTTACTCCCACTTATCAAAGATCATAAGCAAATCTAACGACATAACCTCAGCAAAAAGTAAAGCACTAGAGTACATAGAACGGTATATAAATAATAGCCGAACTATATATACAGATGGATCAAAAGATGAAGAAGGACAATTAGGAGCAGGAATAGCAATACCAAAATAAAAAAAATTATAAAAGGGACAAAGTAACAGATAATACATTCATCTATACCGCAGAATTAGTGGCAATCCTAAAAGCTTCAGAAATAGCTGCAGAAAACCCACAAAATAAAGTTACCATTCTCACAGATTCCCTTTCATCAGTACTAGCTTTCCGAAACAGAAATGAATGTAGATATTATAGAAGAAATACTGCAGGTCAATACATATCTGCACACTACAGGATGCAGTGTAACACTAACATGGATACCATCACATGTGGGGATAGCAGGAAATGAGCTTGCAGACAAAGAAGCCAAAGGGGGAAGAACTAGCTATAACAAAATTGAAGTAGGCTTAGGGAAGTTTGAAATTAAGATCTTAATTGCTCAAGCAATAACTAAATAGTGGATAACAGCATGGGGCCAAAGTAAAAAAGCAAGACACTCATATAAAATCCTGAAAAAAAAAACCAAGCAAAAATGTCAGATAAAAGATGAACTAAAAATACCAATTAATAAAAAATTGCTGAGGCTCATGCTTGGAACTGGATATTTCATGATAGAGGAACCCACGTGCGAAGAGTGTCAAGAACCAAACACAATTAGACACTTTCTGGTGGACTGCAAAAAATATGACCAGCAGAGGCAAAACATTAAGACATACTGTAGTAACCACAAGGTAGAAATGAGTGTAGAAAATCTCATAGGCACTAAGACCCCATCAGAAATGCAAAAGTTAAAAAAAACACTTTATTACAAAAACAAAAAGCTAACATATAAAAATAAATAAATAAGGATGTGAGCTAGTAGTATACACTGGTGAAAGCCTCCCCCAGATAAATACAGATTGACCAAATAACCCTCCAGTGAAAATTAAAAACAAACCAGTTTAGACAATAACATATTTTGGATAATAAAACCATTTTGAACTATAACTACAAAAGGAATAATATCTACTAGAGATAATATAGTATAAAATAAATGCAAACAAAAACACATTAGAATAAATGAAACACGTTCTGATATAACCAACAGCTCCATGTATATGGTAGATGGTTGAAAGGGGCGTGCTGCAAAGAAAAGTAGCAAACAACTATTAAAAAAAATAAAAACTCGCCTACGTCATCATTTTCTCTCGCTGGCGTAAAGCAACAACATGCGTTCACTAAGAGCGCTCTGTGGTACACCAACACCCCCGCAACAGAGTAATAGGAGTTTATGTACCTGAGATCAGTTTCCAACACCCATATTTGCTGTTCTGATTAAATAATGGAGGAAACATGAGCCCTATGAGTAGTAAATAAATAAGTAAATAATAAAAAAAGGGTAACAAACAGGTACTTGTTGGACATAAATGATGACACCAGACAACAGAAAATAAAATAAAAGTGATACGCTTACCGGGAATCGAACTTAGGACCAACCAAACGGTGCCATCGCCTTGCTGTGACAGTACATCGTGAAAGGACGCTCAGCCAATTTTGCATCCCAAAAAAAAAGTGCATCATTAGCTGAAGTTATTATCATGACACCCACACAACTACGGTATATGACCTGTGAACCACCCAGACAATTTAAAGACGCAATAATTAAATCCACTACACATTATTGGACACACGTATTTCGGCCTTCATTTGGTCTATACTTGCTGATAGGAAAGTTATATTAGTTGAGGTACAAAATACTCAGGAACGGCGGACTGGAAAGAAGAGGAAGGTGAGTTGCACTCTTAGTACACGGAAACTACAAAATAATAAATTGGTAACAATTCAACACAGACAATATTGAAGGAATAAATGTCACAGTAGCCAGTGAGCCAGAAAACATAAAAGTAATTAACATTTATAGCCCAAAGAGTAATATAACCGATAAGGACATAGCCACTATTAATACGAAAATAGACAATAGAACAATATTGGCAGGTGACTTTAATGTACATCATAATGCCTGGGGAATCAACTTAAACGATCAAGCAGGGAAGAGGTTTTCATAGATAAGTCTGAACTAGTTATACTAAACGATGGCTCAATGACTCTTGGATCAAAGGGGCAGGCTCAGCAGTAGACATTAGTATTACTACACCAAATCTAGCATCTGCCAAGTGGGAAGTACTAAGTGACAAACTCACACCACTTACTTATAAAAATAACCCGAAATGATAAATACAGACATAATCCAGGAAATCCCAAACCTTCCTTCACTTAAAAAAAACAAAAAACGTAAATTGTGAAAACTTCCAAACAGAGCTAAGTCAACTGAACATACTAGAAATAGAAACCGAAAAAGTAAATGTATTCGCAGATATACTTTCAAATCAAAATTTTAAAACAGCCCTAAAAAAAACAAACCAAACAAAAACATGCCGACATATTTAAAATTAACACAAACCAGTAATGACAGGGAAAAACAAAAACTAGATTATAACCCCAGTTCCGTGGTGGAATGAAACAGAAGTTGATGAAGAGGGCGCTGATAAACTACAGGAAACACAAAACAGAAGACAACTACTTAAATTACTGAAGAAGGTAACAAATGAGGCTAATAAAACAGTTCTAAAGGCTAAAGAAATTAACTGGAAAACATTCTGCTAGACTTTAAACAGCAACACACAAATAGGAGAGGTATGGAGAAAACTGAAAGCAATTACAGGCGGAACCTCCAAAAAAGATATAAATCCAACAATAAATATACCAGAGAAAGCTGAAACGGACAAACAAAAGCAAATATATTGGCCAAATATTTCTATCAAATTAGTGCAGAAGACAGTATAGGCAAGACAGGAATAAATAAGCGAAAAATGTTATTAAACGAATTATAACAAGAAAGTAAAGATGGTAAACAAGAAGCAAATTATAAATGCAGATATCACAATAGAGGAGATAGAAAGAGCAATCGCGGGAAAATCCAACACCACCTCAGTGTCGCATAGAGATTTATGATCAATAAATTTTCTATGTTCTTTTCTTTTTCTACCCGTGTCCTCTACTTTATTATCGCTCTTTTATCCTTTTCCTGTTTTTTCGCATTCGTTCGTTTGCGACAAAATATATTTTCCCATTCTGACTTTGCCGTTTCTTTTCTCGTGTTAGAACGCATTTTATTGCATCATGTGTCAGTCCCCGGGATGTGAGCGTATAGTGTGATATTTCGTCTAGTCAGACATGATGGCAGACATATCGTCTACATTTTCACCTGACACAGCGTTTCTTCGGCTGAGTTCTCGGCGTTAGGTGTGAGTAGGCGCCAATCTGCTGCGCTCAGAAATAAGAGTAGTCGGGTGAGGCGTTAAGACGCGTATTGACAGGTGATGGCAGTTAGGGCCTGCGTCTAGTATGTGAAGTGTTAAGAGACGAGAAGGGGAGGCTATTTCGGATTTGCGAAATAACGTGGGATCCTTTGTCTGTTTAAGATATATCTACCCGAGAGAGTTTTAGACTAGTCATTCATACTCCTAAATCTGCAGTAGACAGATCACTCATGCTAGAAAATATCTTGTATATTGCAAAGTTCTGAGTTTCTTGGCAACATTTTGCCGAGTTCTAGACTACCATTATATTGAAGGATTCTAGTTCGTGGTTTAATCTGTAGTTCTGTGTGGAGGTAAATATAAATATCTATTGTGTTGAGCGATCTAGTGATAAATCGCTTATTTTCATTTTACTAGTTAGATTTCTGTGCAGAAGAAATTAATATTAAGTCTGTTATATTCGCTAGTCGACATGTTACAGTGGAAAGCAGAATATATTATAATTTCTAGCTTAAACTCATGCAGCTGTAAATGAATTAAATTAAACTGCGAATAATCAGTCGAGAATATTTTAACTAACTTATAACTGCACTGATTCATCATTGAGTATTGACGAAATACGTATGTATTTCTAATTCATGATGATTGATTTTATGAATATAACTTATTATACGGGAATTTTAAACGATAAGACAAGCTCTACGCTTGCAGTTTATAATGTAAGTTATAACCGAGTACATAGTATGTATAAGTATTTTATATGTTGTTTTTCTTTATTCAGTGAAAATTGGGGTAACCCAACTTCGCCAGCGTTTTGTACGGAGAAATATCTGTGAAGAACTAAAACATTTTATTCTTAAAGACTTGGGTGTATAAAGTAAAACCTGTCTGGCATTGCATTGGCATCCAGAACGACAGAGTACCCATTCCATAAACTTTAAGATTTAAATAAAGTAACGGGCCTATCGCGCCAGATTTAATTCTTCCTGAGAGAAACCTCAAGTACATTTCAGCCCTTGTGGCAAGTAAAATATTACAATCAATAAACATTCCGACGGAGTTGTGACTAGTATGTGGTGTGACCAAATAAAATCCTATACTGAGAGAAGGCAGTTACCTGACATTTCTAGTTACTAGAAATCTAAGCTATTGACACTTTGCTCGCTGTTAACGTTCGTGCCTGGACAATTTTAATGTGACAGAACCAGATATCCCTAAATAAGAAATACCAAGGAAACGTTCCCTGAAGAAGCGAATTCAACCTATCTTTTTGGAGCTGGGGTTCCCTTGGCCAATGTCTAACCCTGGAGATTCTGTATGTGCATGTCCTAAAAATTGTTTGTCCAGAAGTTGCTACCAAAGCTGTAAGTACGAACGAAAGCTAGTGATCACGGCTGACTGAATAGAGTGAATGCAGGACTGAGGGATTCTTTTATTGTTGTATTTTGACACCCATTTTTTTGATAGCAAAAATTTCTTTATGCAAGTGTTGTTGCTAACAATATTTTTCCTTAGGATAGATCAGAGTATCAAAGTCTGTTCATACCTGTAAATTGAAATCTTAGACTAAATCATATGTATCCGTGACTCTTTGGGGCTATCACGTTTTTTCTAACAGGACTGTGGGCTATACATCGAGGGAAAGGATCATATCAATGGGTCTATCATTCTTGTAGCAATTTATTGACTTTATGACTATTTGTATATGTTCGATGTAATTTTATATGTTGTGATGGAAGTCTATTATGATAATTAAACTTCACATAAACTTAATCAGTGTGTTGGTCAGCTCGTTCCAAAGTATCCATATTTTCATTTGTCATAGGTTCACGTCTGTGTGTCTATTGCAGTCACTTATGTGTGTGTGTATGGGAGGTATATATATATATATATATACTACTATATATTATATTAGATTTGTCTGACTAATCTAACTCTGTTGTAGATGATAGGCTGACTGAGAGAAGCTTCTCGAGTGTCAGAGACAGAATCTAATGTATTTCCTCCACCTCACTCGTGAAATCTATTTCTATTTTATCACCTCCCACTGAGCTATCACTTATGTCTATGTCTATTCAGAAGGGACCAAACTAAGTCTTAATCACCTATCACAAATCTACGACACTCAGGACAAGACATTCCAAGCGATGAAATTATCAAAAACGTCCCATACTCTACACACAGAATCATCGCATCCCTTTTCAACAGAATCTGTAGAATGAAAACAGCAAAAACACAAATAGTGATACGTCTTACTGGGAGAAAGGACAAGAAAAAACATACGTTGTGGCCACAAGGACTTCGTCAGGGACAGAGAAACGAAAAACAGAAGGGAAAGAAAGTGAGAATGAAGTAGAGAGCATAAAACTATAAACATAAGAGAAAACACTCCCTGATGTGTGTCACCTGTTGGAAATAAAATGTCTGACACTGAACCGGAAACCGGAAGTGGATACTAAATTGAAAGCATAAATAAAAAATAATGAAAACAAAGAACAGAGAACTGAGTGAAGAAAAAGTAATATTAATTAAAAAAACGGAGACGAATAAATAAGGAGAGAGAAGATGAAGAAAAAGTAATATTAATTTTTTTTTAAATGTGTACAATCTGGCACACAGGAAAGATACCACAAGCCTGGAAGACAGCAGTGGTAATCGCCGTATTAAAATCAGATAAGATGTGAGCTCATACAGACCAATATTACTAACACGAAACCTAGCGAAAGTTTTGGAAACCATCGTTAACAACAGAATAACATTTCATTTAGAAAAGTACAACTTATTTACGATTTTAACAATTATTTTGAATGATCAACAAATGACAGCGATGAAGAGGTCAAGGACAAACTTCTATTAACAGCTACAAAAAGAAATCGAAACTGCACCTAGGTACCGCAGTGGTTAGTGCTGTGACCGATTGCCTCCCCTGCTTTACAGTAGTGGTCCAACAGTGGCCACAACTCAATATTATCTAAAGTGGGTCGTCAAGAGTGTCTACCTTCGCACAGGATTACT
The DNA here is from genome assembly GCA_024509875.1 of Oreohelix idahoensis. Lineage (NCBI taxonomy): Eukaryota > Metazoa > Mollusca > Gastropoda > Stylommatophora > Oreohelicidae > Oreohelix > Oreohelix idahoensis. Next base: position 78,859 of record JAMPIV010007524.1, read on the forward strand.
CTTGGCAGAGATGTAGATAGAAGAGTAATGACACTTCTATCTCAAGGGAATGTTCACAAGATGTTTTCAGGTCAAGAACAATGGTGCATAGCGCAGAACACTATTAACTTATATCTGATCCGCCGCCTTTTATGAAGAATTAAGCATTATTAATTTCAGCTCGTTCAAGCCCCCACCGTGATTTACTCAGTGTAATTCTTCTTATTCTGGTATAGCTCTGTTTACAGTGTATTTAGTAAATTGACTGAAACAAACATGCAGTACATTCAAAATGATTAAATTATTTACAAATAACAGATTTAATAATCAACCGAGTGTCAGGAACCACTTATCACGGAGAACACTCCAAGGGTTACACCGCTGCTGTGTGGGTTAATAATATCAACTATTAGCTCGCCCTCCTAAGGGTATGACCACACAAACAATGGCTGACAAAAGTAATAAACACCTTTAACAGGTACTTCCCTTTAATGAATATACACACACAAAAAGGCCTCACACGGCCATCATAACGCATCACATACAAGTATGACAATACCACTGTAAACCTGCCTCAGCAGCTTAAGCTATCACCTCCACACACGAAGGTACAAACTATACCACAAATGGCTGCTATAATTATAGCTCACCCAAGCGGCAAAAGCTATGACAATAACACATTCATAATCATCGACATATTATCAAATTACGGCCTGTAGACAATATGATCTAGACACTTCACTGCTCTAGACTTAACGTAATTATCACCAAGAACCGATAACATGGCAGGCACTCAGCTTATAGTATTCCAATATAGAACACGCAGCGATCTAGCAGGAATAAGGGAAAAACAAACATGTAATTCCCGGACATATGCTAACTTCCCACCACTAAATCTTGCGCCTTTTCCCCCGACTTCCGGTAGTCACTTGACCCGCCGGTTCGGCTAAATTTGGCCTTTCCCGACTGGCTTTTCAACGATCACTAGAAATAAAATGCACGGCGAAATAACGCTGTGACACTGAGTTTTAACAGTTTTAAAAATTGAATATTCTTTAACAGAAAATACTCATCATCGTGCGATGGTAGAGTTTTATGAAAGAAGTCACTTGTCAGCTTTTAGGTTTGACTTAGCTGCAAAGGGTAGTTTCTTCTCCCTCAGGGTTTTTTTGGGTTCTGTGCAGATAGGTCACTGGAGTTCTCGCGTCTCTGGTCAAGATTAAAGGCGCAGAACGTTCCAAGTGAGATCAGGGAGTAACTGCAAAGCTGGTCCCGCGACTCTAAGACCCTCTGATGATGGTGGCTAGCTCGACATCAGTCCACTTCTACCCTCACTTTGTTCCAGAGATTAGTACCCTCAGCTGGTAACACCAACTAGTATGGTAAAAGAAGAGAAATGAATACCCTATGAGTATTGAGTTTCCCGACACATACTTATGTGTCCCCATCTTCCTATTCCACCATCCCATCTACCTCAGACTATACCCTCGATGAGAATTAAGCTTAATCCCTCGAGAGAAAACTTTCTTTACATTTAAATTTAATAGCTTTATATTTACTTTACATTCAAATGAAAAGGTTAATAGTATTGATAGAATATGTTTACATTTACACTAGGTGAAAAATGTTCACAATAAATACTGAATATGTTTTCATTTACATCTGCACTGGTTGAAAGCTTGAAAACTTTCATTAATTTTAAAGTGAATATGTTTACAAAGACATTTACACTGGTTTGTACTTGTAAATATTATAATTAGAATATACATCATTTCTGTCATCTTTCCCTCCCTGCTCCAAACGGAACTTGGGACTACCTATGTTTTTTAGTTCTCTTTAAGAAACTAGCAATAAAGCAGTCACCAGCCCTTGCAGTGGTGGTTCATAAAATCATCATTCTATATGTTGAGGTTGCCAGCCTCAAATGACTTGGACATCCACTAGCAATTTTCACATATTAATATTCAGATGGCAATATATACAAATTAGTTCACATGTTAGTAATGAAAAATATAGAATGTAAAATGCACAACTTACGCCGATATTGGCTCACAGACTGTTTGCTCAGATGAATAAAGTTAAGGCACTAGCAGATGCCCTTTTACACGTTTTTGGGGTGTTGTTATGTTAACAATGAATTCCCACTATGACTCCGTGTTTTCAGTTTCCTCGGATCCCGGTTTCCCTTATTAAAATGATTTTCCTGGGCTCTTTCAGTCCTTCGAGATGTTTCACAAAGTCCGGTCTGATATATTAATGAAATCTGATTCTAACTCTGGCAGTCTGGTGGTCTTCTTGGCACAAGTGAATGTTCACTGTGTCTTAAAACTGAAAAAGGTCAGTGTTGCGGGTCTGTTTTATATTATTTTTATAATGAGTATTGGTTTACTCAGGCCAATGTCCATATAGGGGTATGTAGTTAGTCCCCGAACACAGCCTATCTCCACCAACGAATAATATCACCACGAAGGCCAGGTTGGACGATTTCAAATATACAGTTTAATGACATCCACAATGCTCCTCAAATCTCTTCAGTAAAGCCATACAATACATTGGCTAAATATGGAAATACAGTCCTCAGTAAACTTCCATGTCGTCCTTCCCTACAACACTGTCCTCGACAGATTTCTCATAAATATATTTGTACTTACTTTCATGACATCCATATGAATTAATATTATACATAAACTAGACTCATCACACGGAGATGTATGGATGAGCTAGTGGTCGAGCAATGTAGGAAATCGAGAGTGAAGTATAATAATTCTCAGGAGCTTATAACACACACGTCATCCTGGCTTGAAGAACACACAGCGAAGTGACCGTTTGACAGATCGCTAACTTCAACAGACCGCTACTCTAGGTGTCTGCTACTCGACCCAAAAGTCATGACGTACTTCCTGTAACCAAGGGTCACCGGTCATAAACAAATATGACTACTTGTCAAACCGTTTTGATATCGACTGACATGTTATGAATTTTAATCATAACAGTCAGGTTATATTGCCTGTCCTCCCCCGCATTTGTTTGTTACGATGCTAAGCGGGGCTCCAATCGTTTCAAACATGTGTGTTTAGGTGGGGTAATTGCAAAATTATTTCCGCCTGAAATTCTGTACGTGATGCAAAAGGTCACCTCTCACATATATGGCAATAAAACATCCGATTGCCTTCTCTGCAAATGCCTACAGTTACATCTTACTTTCCTCAAGGTGTGCAGGAAACGATTATGTTATTCTTGTGCGCTGACAAATAAGTTATCTTCCCGTAGTGGCTATCAAACTTTCAGCGTATTACCATCTTGGCGAAGAACGCACTCTGACCTTATCAGCGATTAAGCAAATGCGCTGGGCGATTTTAATGCTACTCTGTAGTCTGGTGTCAGCCACACCCGAGATTAACCAACATGGTTATTGGTTAATATTGCATCACCAGTCTACTCTCTCTGCTGTCACGGTAAGCAGACAAGACGAATTATTACTGAAAGGGGTGAAAAATGTTTGAAAATACAAAATATCTGCTACATAGCAGAGAAATAAAGAGGTACCGACCATTTAAAAGCATGTAATTAGTCAGTACAACAAATGTAACTGATTACTGCCGTAGTGAAGTTGTGACAGTGAGGCCTATTACCCCAGCATTATCCGTGCCAATGAAATAAGTGCATACATTTTAGTAGCACCAATCAAAACCATCGACGGTAACAAGAACTCACAACACCGTCGAGCTAATGAAAGTTAAAAATTTTAAGGAGAGTTCCCGATAGCAGGCCTCGGCGAAGTTTGTGTTTTATACTTGTGAGTTGTTGAGAAGCCATGTTTGAGCAGTCTCATTTACGCAGAACCACAAAGGCATTTCTAAGTTGTAATTCTTGAAGTTTTTCAGGATGAAGTAGGTTATGTTTAAAGTTTAATGCTATCATTTTCACAACAGAATATAAGCAGTCGATATATTTCTGAATTAGGAGCAAGGACTGTGTAGGGTAGTAACTCAAGTAAGTACGTCTCGATTTCTTTCAGTCCCCAGCTAGATTTGATTTTATTAGGGGAAGAAAACCGAGAAACAGCTATAAATCACTTGAAGGCCCAGAAACTGAAGAAGATATCACATTTAAGTATTGAAAGTAAAATGCGCAACTACATTTACTGAAAAGTTGTGGAAGCGAAGGTCAAAGTAACCTAGGTCGTGAACCACACGGGATTTTATTGTATCTCACACGATTTACGGAGAGAGATAAGGAAAATACGGATACATGCAGAAAACTACCTTCAAAATGAAAGAAACTGATTTGATTCCAGCTGCATTTTGTTTATCATGCATTCCGTAAATAAACTAAGTATTATGTCTCGGCTGGGTTATGCAGATTTGTCGAGTTTGAATTCAAAGTTACAACACTGTTAGTGAGTACTCCACTATTGCATCTAATAACAACTAACGAGAGAAGAACGAACCTGGCGTAACTCTACAAGAATAAACACCTCTAGCGGACGGCTAGTAACTAACTTGCTAGATAGAAAGAAGCAGTCACATATATATGTACTATTAACGGGAGCCGTAACTATCTCACGGTCACAAAGTAGAGATCTACCCAAAATAATTATGTGACATAGTTAAAAATTGTATAATTGATATAAAAATAAATGAACATACAGTATGCTCGGCCAAAACGAATAGGTTCCTAGGAATGATATTAGACCAACAACTGAACTGGAATAAGCACATAGAAAAACTAATGGAAAGCAGTAGCGGACTAATAAATATTATAAAATACATAAAAGGTAATGGACTGGGAGCCAGCAACAAGACAATGATCACCTTTTACAAATAATTCATCAGGGGTAAGCTATGAATCAGCGCCCCCCCCCCCCCCCCCCCCCCCCCCCCCCCCCCCCCCCCCCCCCCCCCCCCCCCCCCCCCCCCCGCCCCAGAAATAAAAAGAAATTAGACTTAACCCATAATCAAGCAGTACTGCAAATCATGGCAGGGGTGTCAAAATGAACATCTGTGGAAGTATTAGAAGTAGCGCTGGGCAACATGCCACTGGAACTACGAAGAAAAGAGCTGAAACTAAACTACTAGGCAAAAGTCACTACACACCTAGCGCACAAAACCTAAGACAAAAATAATCAAAACAAAGGACACATACCACTTGACCACAATAAATATCCTGCTGGGTGGAAAACGATAGAAGAATTAGATCAGCGCCCATACATATACCATATAATAAACAGTCTGTCATGAACTTTTTTCTTCCAGCCCCTTCTGTGAGGAAAAAGAAATTTGCTCGTATTTTCTTAGCTCCCAACTGAAATTATTCAGTAAAATATTACTTTAATAGCTTTGTAAGATTATGTATTTAAAATAACTGAGTCATACGGGTGCAATTCACTCAATAATGATTAAATCAACTATCAATTTGTATTTACAGATAACAAATGTAATAATCAATTATAGTTAACAAAGTTAAAATAAAGTTGCTTATGGGGGTAACCACTCCAATTTGTCAAGGCAAGTGTCTTCAAGACCCGTCTGATGTAGAAATATAGCGTAGGCTCCTAGCAACTTGAACTACAGACTTGTACCACAAACCCGATCATCGGGAATGAATTTACAGCCTTCTTGCACACACAAAAATTCCGAATTGTATCGGATTACTTGTTTTAAGAGGCCGTTTTACAGGTGGTCGGGGTATTACTTTAATTATAATCCCAATTTTATTATGTATGTAGCCTCCTATGACTCATGGTTTCCAGTACCGTAGCCGAGTTTTCTTTCTGTCTAATATCAGAAGATCCTCTAATACTTTGTCATGTCCTAATGTTGGAATCCTGTTTCTATTCGTTTTCCTGGCTGCCTGAAATGTCTTCTTGACGAGATGGAAATGTAGTGATGCAGTCTTAAAATGTTGCAGATTATAACCTACATTTTTGCCGACACACCAATGTGGTTTCGTTGGAAAATTAGAATCCAATCTCCAATCAGAAGTGGTTTATTTTAGCCCTTCCATGCCAATTCAACCACGAATTAGAGTCTGATATCGGTAGGGGTCTTTTTTTCTCCCACTCCTCATCTGTAGAGCATTCTGCATGTCAAAAAAGATATTTTCTTTTCATGTCATTTACAAATCCAGCTGCCTGTATTTTATGACTATATAAGGTATTTACACTGCCGTGTTATTTATTATGTCGCTCAGGTTAGACACTTACTCGCCTGGAGCTGGCGATTAGCGAAACATCAGTGTTGCAAGTCCAGTTCTTTGCTAATAGACGCCTATAACAATGGAGAAAATAACCAGGAGAGAGTGGTGGGTGAGAAGTGTGACAAGATGTGATGTGATAACCTTATTCGATGGGAGCGAAAAAATGCGATAAGGAGCGGGTGAGAAAAAAGAAAACGAAGGGGACAGGTGAAAGTTAAAGGAGGTCACAGAAAAATGTAAAGATAGAAGATTTGACTTAACATATCGTGCAAGAGGAAGACAGCGATATAAGTGGGAAGATAACATCAAGAGATGGACAGGAAAGAGTCTATCAGAGTGCACCATCAAGAAAAAAGACAGAAGACGTTGGAGATTCACTGAAGCCAACTTCCAATGTGGAGGTAGTAGATGATGATGATGATGATGATTGTCGTGATTTAGTCTGTCTCACAACACGGTTTTCTGTATGCTTAGGAGAAAATCTGACCATACCGCACACCATATGTTGAGAACTCTCTGATACACTAACCAATGAAAACGCGTCATTCTTGGTGTGTACTGTAAAACGTACTAGGCTTGAATAAAGAGGCCCATTTTGTGTAACCGATGGTACAATGCCATTTACTTTTGGAAAGAATAAAGAAGTATCACCGGAAAGGATTATATAATTCAACAACGGGAATGTTACGCTAGAGGTAGGTGTAAAAACTTTCTCGAATAGTATTTTAGTAAGATAGAAATATTGAAGGAAAGGGCTTCGTTACATCAGGTTAGTCCCAATTTAGCTAGTTAAAGCATGCATATATTAAAATGCATTTTGCAAACTAACCAATTAGTAGATAGATCAATACAGAATAATTCATAGAATAATTCAAGCTTTAAATGACAAAAATCGCCCCATAAATAAGAAAGATAATGAATATTAAAAATTTTGCTAATTGAACATATGGCAAAATTATGCCTCATTTTGAGATTTTTAACACCCTTTTTGCCCCATGCCATCCGATACGGCGGATGTGCTAGTATATAAGACCTTACCCTTGGCTAAATTGAGGCCACAACATTTAAAAAATACAGCTGAACAGAAGAAAGCGGTAAAAGTGTAAACGTTTTGTACCTTTGCCAACCGCATCTGCCTGGCAGACCTAGATGCCCATTAACAGCCTGTTACAGCTTGTATGTATTGCCTGAGGGTAAGAATGAATATATAAATATGTATATAATTATGTAATTTTCCTGTGATTAATCCACTTGTGCGTTAGGAAGTGTGTAGCATGTGTAAACTCTTGGAGACGAAAGCCAACCTTGTAAAATGTGTAGAATAATTGAGAATGCTCGCCAAAGTACGTCTGTAAGTTTGACAAAGTATTTGAAGGGGTATTTCTTAAAGGAACGACACATTTACCAGGAACATAAGGAAGGATGACAGGAATTGTTTTAAGGAATTGATTAAGGTATTACTTAGTGCTTTATACTAGACCAAATCATTGTATGAAGGCGGATCATGGACAACTGGATCTAACTTAGGATTTATAAGGAAAGTGTAGTCACAGTGAACTGGCTGTGAGTGGTATTGAGGTAAATTGTCCTGTGCATATGTTAGCACAATGTCTGACACTGTTTGTTATGTCCATTGTGTGTGAGGACAGAATAGTGCTGGACCATGTCGCATAGAGATTTATGATCAATAAATTTTCAATATTCTTTTTTTTTTCTACCCGTGTCCTCTACTTTATTATCGCTCTTTTATCCTTTTCCTGTTTTTTCGCATTCGTTCGTTTGCGACAAAATATATTTTCCCATTCTGACTTTGTCGTTTCTTTTCTCATGTTAGAACGCATTTTATTGCATCATGTGTCAGTCCCCGGGATGTGAGCGTATAGTGTGATATTTCGTCTAGTCAGACATGATGGCAGACATATCGTCTACATTTTCACCTGACACAGCGTTTCTTCGGCTGAGTTCTCGGCGTTAGGTGTGAGTAGGCGCCAATCTGCTGCGCTCAGAAATGAGAGTAGTCGGGTGAGGCGTTAAGACGCGTATTGACAGGTGATGGCAGTTAGGGCCTGCGTCTAGTATGTGAAGTGTTAAGAGGCGAGAAGGGGAGGCTATTTCGGATTTGCGAAATAACGTGGGATCCTTTGTCTGTTTAAGATATATCTACCCGAGAGAGTTTTAGACTAGTCATTCATACTCCTAAATCTGCAGTAGACAGATCACTCGTGCTAGAAAATATCTTGTATATTGCAAAGTTCTGAGTTTCTTGGCAACATTTTGCCGAGTTCTAGACTACCATTATATTGAAGGATTCTAGTTCGTGGTTTAATCTGTAGTTCTGTGTGGAGGTAAATATTTAATATCTATTGTATTGAGTGATCTAGTGATAAATCGCTTATTTTCATTTTACTAGTTAGATTTCTGCGCAGAAGAAATTAATATTAAGTCTGTTATATTCGCTAGGCGACATGTTACAGTGGAAAGCAGAATATATTATAATTTCTAGCTTAAACTCATGCAGCTGTAAATGAATTAAATTAAACTGCGAATAATCAGTCGAGAAAATTTTAACTAACTTAAAACTGCACTGATTCATCACTGAGTATTGACGAAATACGTATGTATTTCTAATTCATGATGACTGATTTTGTGAATATAACTTATTTCACGGGAGATTTAAATGATAAGACAAGCTCTACGCTTGCAGTTTATAATGTAAGTTATAACCGAGGGAATAGTATGAATAAGTATTTTATATGTTGTTTTCTCTTTATTCAGTGAAACTGGGGTGATCCAACTTTGCCAGCGTTGAGTACTGAGTAGTATCTGTGAAGAACATAAACATTTTATTCTTAAAGACGTGGGTTTATAAAGTAAAACCTGTCTGGCATTGCATTGGCATCAAGAACGACAGAGTACCCATTCCATAAACTTTAAGATTTAAATAAAGTAACGGGCCTATAGCGCCAGATTTAATTCTTCCTGAGAGAAACCTCAAGTACATTTCAGCCCTTGTGGCAAGTAAAATATTACAATCAAACATTCCGACGGAGTTGTGACTAGTATGTGGTGTGACCAAATAAAATCCTATACTGAGAGAAGGCAGTTACCTGACATTCCTAGTTACTAGAAATCTAAGCTATTGACTCTTTGCTCGCTGTTAACGTTCGTGCCTGGACAATTTTAATGTGACAGAACCAGATATCCCTAAATAAGAAATACCAAGGAAACGTTCCGTGAAGAAGCGAATTCAACCTATCTTTTTGGAGCTGGGGTTCCCTTGGCCAATGTCTAACCCTGGAGATTCTGTATGTGCATGTCCTAAAAATTGTTTGTCCAGAAGTTGCTACCAAAGCTGTAAATACGAACGAAAGCTAGTGATCACGGCTGACTGAATAGAGTGAATGCAGGACTGAGCGATTCTTTTATTGTTGTATTTTGGCACCCAATTTTTGCTGTCTTAAATTTCTTTATGCAAGTGTTGTTGCTAACAATATTTTTCCTTAGGATAGATCAGAGTATCCAAGTCTGTTCATACCTGTAAAGGGAAATCTTAGACTAAATCATATGTATCCGTGACTTTTTGGGGCTATCACTTTTCTTCTAACAGGACTGTGGGCTATACATCGAGGGAAAGGATCATACCAATGGGTCTATCATTCTTGTAGCAATTTATTGACTTTATGACTATTTGTATATGTTTGATGTAATTTTATATGTTGTGATGGAAGTTTATTTTGATAACTAAACTTCACATTAAACTTAAGCAGTGTGGCGGTCAGTTCGTTCCCAAATATCTATATTTTCATTGTCATAGTTTTACGTCTGTGTGTCTATTGTAGTCACTTATGTGTGTGTGTGTATGTGAGGAGTATATACATTAATATATATTATATTAGATTTGTCTGACTAATCTAACTCTGTTGTAGATGATAGGCTGACTGAGAGAAGCGTCTCGAGTGTCAGAGACAGAATCTACTATATTTCCTCCACCCCACTCGGCCACTGATCAGCCTATTCAGACTCTACCTCTACTATATACAATAAAAAGATAAAAATACAGTGTATGATGAATCCTTATGGACATAAATTTGATAATTACTACTTCACAGTCCAGTAAGAGTGACAAAACATACGAGGGGCGTTCAGAAAGTAATACATCACATCGTTTTTCTCAGGAGCTGTTTATTCAAAAAGCATGAAATTTATAAACAATATACATGGATATGTCATGTAAACATCAGTATTATTCAACATAATCCCCATCAACTTGTACGGCTTTATGCCAGCGCGAAACAAGTGCATGTATTCCTAGCCCGTACCAGATTTTGTCTTGATCATGTAGCCATTTCTTCGCTGCATGAATCACTCCTTTATCATCTTCAAACCTTGTTCCACGGAGTGCATCTTTAAGTGGACCAAACAGATGAAAATCAAAGGGTGCCAAATCGGGACTATAGGGTGGATGGGGTAGTACAGTCCAACCCAATTTGATGATTGCTTCCTGTGTTGCCAGACTTGTGTGAGGTCGCGCATTGTCGTGAAGGAGAAGCAGGTCTGCTGGATTCTTGTGCGGCCGAACTCTGCGAAAACGTTGATTGAGTTTTTTCAATTTCTTAATGAAGGCTTGCGAATTGATTGTCTCTCCTCTTGGCATAACGTCCACAAGAATCACACCTTCAATGTCCCAAAAGACAGTGATCATGACCTTTCCAGCTGAAGGAATTGTCTTCAATTTCTTTCTTCGTGGTGATTGCGGATGATGCCACTCCATTGACTATCTTTTTGTCTCAGGTTCAAAATGATGTGCCCAGGTTTCGTCACCTGTAACGATCTTAGCCAAAAAGTTCTCTCCATCAGCATTGAAACGCTCCAACAATTCAGAAGAAATTGCTTTCCTTTGCAATCGGTGGTCATTTGTGAGGTTTGCGCAAACCTTAGAAAATCCGAGAGTTTTTATAACTGCATTTGCACTACCAATGCTGACTGACAGCTGTAAGGCCAATTGTTGAGTAGTGATTCGCCTATCAGTAAGAATGATGCCCTCAGCGCATTTCAACATTTCTGCGTTGGTGGCTGTGGCAGGACGTCCACAGCGCGGCCGATCAAGCAGCTCCGTATCTCCACTTCCTGATTCTTTGATTCTCTGAACCCAGCGACTGACTGTACTCCTGTCGATTGCAAAACTTCCATACACATCACATAGACGCTTGTGAATGTTCACAATAGTTTCCTTCTCTGCAACGAGAAATTATATCACAATTCGCTGCTTATTACGCAAGTTGCTAACATGCTCCGTTTCAACGGTTTAGGGCAGCCGTATTATTTGGCCGGTTGCGGTGCAATTTGACGCACACAATTTGTACATGCCATATTGGAGTGTGCAAAATTTCATGCTTTTATCTTCATTATTAGCTGTGAAAAACGATGTGGTGCATTACTTTCTGAACGCCCCTCTGGCACTATCTCTGTATCATCTGATACATCTTTTGGTCCAGGATAACTTTAGATTACAATAACAACAAACCCCTTTCGTGACAATGATGATGATGATGAATATTATCAGATAGATTTCTCAATTTATGTCCTGCCCAACGCAATCGTACTCTGTTCACATCGTGGTCCAGTGTTATTTCTCCGGTTCTTGTCATCGGTTCCACATTAGTGATCTTGTCATCGGTTCCACATTAGTGATCTTGTCATCGGTTCCACATTAGTGATCTTGTCATCGGTTCCACATTAGTGATCTTGTCATCGGTTCCACATTAGTGATCTTGTCATCGGTTCCTCATTAGTGATCTTGTCATCGGTTCCACATTAGTGATCTTGTCATCGGTTCCACATTAGTGATCTTGTCATCGGTTCCACATTAGTGATCTTGTCATCGGTTCCACATTAGTGATCTTGTCATCGGTTCCACATTAGTGATCTGGTCATCTGGTCCACATTAGTGATCTGGTCATCGGTTCCACATTTGTGATCTTGTCATCGGTTCCAAAACCAAGCAGCACGTATTATAACAGGGGCCCTAAAGTCTACACAAATCAACCATATGGAAAACATCACAGGGCTACAGTCAATGGAGGATAGACGTGACAGCAGAGTCTTAAAACAAGCTGAAAAATTTAAGAGGCTCGAAGGACACCCCATGTACCAAAGAATGAATAGGCTAGGAAGAGGCAGGCTCAAGCGAACTAACTTTGTCGCCCAAGCAAAAGAAAAAATTAACAATAATACCATACTAGCTAGCTCAGTTGCAAAGAAAATCCCAACAAGCTCAACTATCCCACTGTGGAAAATAAGATGCTTTCCTAAGTTAAAATCTGATATTCCAGGCATTGAAGGTAAGGGAACACAGACAGAAACACAAAGAAAGTGTATAGCAACCAAGTATATTGACCAAACATTTCCAGCGAAGCTTTGGACACATGAATATACTGATGGTTCGGCAACAAATGCAGTTGAAAATGGGGGTGCCGGCATCCTCATAAGATTAAAGAATAGAATTCACTCTATGGCAATTGCCACTGGCAAATACTGCAACAACTTCTGTGCTGAAGCAGAAGCCCTGAAACAGGCAGCTGAAACTCTTATTGAATGCAAAGCACAGGCAGAAAAACAGATAGTAATCTTTTCAGATGCCCTCTCAATAATATCAGCGCTGAAGAGCCACCAAACTAAAGGATTGAAAGATCTGATAATCTCCCTTGAAAGACTGGCCGAATGCTTCAAGAAGTGCACTATCCAGTGGATACCAGCCCATTGCAACATACCAGGAAATGAAGAGGCAGATAGACTTGCTAAAGAAGGAGGTGCCTTACAGCAAAATGATATAGAGACAACTTACGCAACGGCAAAGACCACTATAAAGGCTACATTCAAGTCCAAATGGGAAAGAGAGCACCCGGGACATTTGAAAAATGACGCATATCATCAACTATCCAGAAAAGAACAGGTCATCATTTTTCGACTACGCACTGGACACAACAGATTGAGATACCATCTGTACCACAAATACAAAATTGGTGCAACAGATCTCTGCACCTGCGGTACCAGCCCGATGACAGTCGAACACCTGCTGCAGTACTGCCCAACCTACAGTAATGAACGGGGTAGCATATGGCAACAACCCACTTCTGTCAACGAAAAACTGTTTGGAGATGTCGGGAACCTTGAGTTGACTGCTGCCTTTATTAGAGTCATAAATGTGGTGGTCTGAGGGCGAACGAGGAAGAAGAAGAAGAAGAAGAACGCCCCTCGTATATGTATTAGATAATGGTTTATCAAAAGGTGAAATTCATCATATTGATTCATTTTGGTAATTGATATGCCATGCTTTTTTATTTTATTATGTAAATACATTTGATTCATTATAAGTTACCTAACCGAAAAGAGAAACGGTGTAGGTTAAATAATTGTAAATATGTACCATCAGACTTGCTAAAATTATTTAAATTGAGTTCCAAGTTTTGTTGATACATAATATATATCTAGATAGACCACAATTAGTACCGCTAGCATAATTAGCCATAATAGAAAATAATAATAACACATAATATCAGGGGAGAATTGTGAAAAGGAGCAAATAGACTTTCAGGATATCCACTCTCATCACACCTGGAGGTTTATACAGCTGGATTCTACCTTTGATGTCAATACACCCTGATTCTTTTCAGAAAAAGGGGGTATTTCTTGTAAGACCAGTCCCTTATCTGGCACTATCTCGGTATCATCTGATACATCTTTTGGTCCAGGATAACTTTAGATTACAATAACAACAAACCCCTTTCGTGACAATGATGATGATGATGAATATTATCAGCTAGATTTCTCAATTTATGTCCTGCCCAACGCAATCGTTCTCTGTTCACATCGTGGTCCAGTGTTATTTCTCCGGTTCTTGTCATCGGTTCCACATTAGTGATCTTGTCATCGGTTCCACATTAGTGATCTTGTCATCGGTTCCACATTAGTGATCTTGTCATCGGTTCCACATTAGTGATCTTGTCATCGGTTCCACATTAGTGATCTTGTCATCGGTTCCACATTAGTGATCTTGTCATCGGTTTCACATTAGTGATCTTGTCATCGGTTTGACATTAGTGATCTTGTCATCGGTTTGACATTAGTGATCTTGTCATCGGTTTGACATTAGTGATCTTGTCATCGGTTTGACATTAGTTATCTTGTCATCGATTTGACATTAGTGATCTTGTCATCGGTTTGACATTAGTGATCTTGTCATCGGGTCCACATTAGTGATCTGGTTATCGGTTCCACATTTGTGATCTTGTCATCGGTTCCACATTTGTGATCTTGTCATCGGTTCCACATTTGTGATCTTGTCATCGGTTCCACATTAGTGATCTTGTCATCGGTTCCACATTAGTGATCTTGTCATCGGTTCCACATTAGTGATCTTGTCATCGGTTCCACATTAGTGATCTTGTCATCGGTTCCACATTAGTGATCTTGTCATCGGTTCCACATTAGTGATCTTGTCATCGGTTCCACATTTGTGATCTTGTCATCGGTTCCACATTAGTGATCTTGTCATCGGTTCCACATTAGTGATCTTGTCATCGGTTCCACATTAGTGATCTTGTCATCGGTTCCACATTAGTGATCTTGTCATCGGTTCCACATTAGTGATCTTGTCATCGGTTCCACATTAGTGATCTTGTCATCGGTTCCACATCATCAGTTCCACATTAGTGATCTTGTCATCGGTTCCACATTAGTGATCTTGTCATCGGTTCCACATTAGTGATCTTGTCATCGGTTCCACATTAGTGATCTTGTCATCGGTTCCACATTAGTGATCTTGTCATCTGTTCCACATTAGAGATCTTGTTGCACGAACTTTGAGGCAAATCTACCATGAAGCTAATGAAGCTTGAGCTTCAGGGCCCCAAGTCTATAATACGTTTCTTTCCCATCCCCCAATACTTTCTTTTATAATAAAAAGGCCTCTCTAAGAGTTCAAGCTTCAGGGCCCCCAAAATACAGACATGCGACACGCCTGAGAGATTTGTGGTCCTATTTTTTTGTTTGACCCCCTTCTTGCATATGTGTAGTTTAATTTTACTCTTTTTTCTTACTAGGATTTTAAATAAAAAATAACCGATAACTAGCCACACACACACAAAAAAAAAAAACGTTGTGTCAGATGTGAGAGATAACACTATTTAATGTACTGCAACACGCCAAATTCACCTGTTCAAATACGGCCGGGAGCTCTCCCACACCTTGATGTTATCTTGACACGCTATTTGGGGGGGGGCCGGGGGGGGGTTACGCGTGTGCAGCTATACATAATATAATACCACTTTAACATCTTATAAACGCTCAAATGAATAAAAGGGAGGGGTGGTGGGGGGGGGGGGGGGGGGGACGCCTTTTCCTATATTTGAAAGAAAAAAAAAATTCAACTAATTCTTCGTATTCATATAATTTACACAGCATGTATGATACACTGTTGATCTTTCGAAGACACCAGCCGATGTTTAAAGCAGTGATTCTCAAAATTTCGCAGGCGGTACACAATTCGATAAACATGCTTTTTCAAGAAACATGCACCTATATTTATTGTGTAATAGTAGTGACTGAAAATAGTGTGGGAAGGGGAATGCGAAGGGGGTTTGTGTTTTGTTTACTGTAGTGAACTTTTCACTCTCTTGTGTTCACTGTGTGAACGGTTTATGCGTGATGTTTGGCAGAGAGAGAACTGTTAACTGTTCTTATGGGTTAGAAGGGAGTGAGTTTAGTGTTGGTCTGCTGGGAGGAGAGACTTCGAAGAGTTGTGTTTAGAGAAGAACAGTGAATGTTGTCGACAACGGCCGTATTTGTGTGATGCGAGCCTTTGTGTGAAGGAAAGTGAATCAAGTTCTCTAGTTGGTGTGAGAGCCGGGATGATTTTTTAAATACGGGCGTATGTGCAGCTGTATATGTGCACCACCCATAGTATTTCTGATTCGTGTTAATCGGCCAGATGTTTGTTGTTGTTGTTTATTTAGGGCTGCTCAGCTTTTCGCTATTTTACAGCCAATACCGAGGTGAAGACTCCTTGGTATTATCTACACTGTAGATCTAGGCTTTTCCTGTGGCTTTTCTGCCATTCTGAAAAATGTTGCGTTGATGTCGTGAGCTCCAGTTTTTTCAGCTTGCATTTAAAGGATCATCACATCTGGTCCCAAGCTAGGAGGAAGAAGCGCGTGGCATGATGTGCATTCTCCACCACCTAAGGGGGCTCAACAAATATGCAGAGCTAAAATACTGTGCTCCGGTTCTGGGCTCTCCAAAGGAATTATCACCCCTTACACAGAGCCACATCTCAGCTCCCCCTGCTTATCATGAGTCCACAGGGGGATCCTCCAGCATGCATATGTAATCGTGTTTCCTGCATATATACACTATGTTCTCATTATGTACTCGTTTCTGCGTAATAAACTGTGGTATTGCTGTAGTCCTTGAGATGGCATTAGATTACCCCTTTTTCCCTTTTTATGTTCTCATGGTGCGATCTCTTATTGGCTAAATAGGCCACGCTAGATCTTAGCAGATTTTACGGGTAGTAATCATTTTTAATTTTTTTCTCATGTTTCCTACTTATCTCTTGTTTTCTTTCCTTTCCCCAAGGAAGGTCTAGTTGGTTACTTTCTTTGTCTTTTGTCTTAGTAAGACGAATCACTTTTTATCGATTTTTTGTTTATATCCATCCACCTCGTCTTACTGCAGCGGCCCCCCCCCCCCCCCCCCCCCCCCCCCCCCCCCCCCCCCCCCCCCCCCCCCACCCCCCCCCCCCCCCTCCCCCACACCCCCCCCACCCCCCCCCCCCCCCCCCCCCCCCCCCCCCCCCCCCCCCCCCCCCACCTACAACATTTTTCTCACTTTTTTATAGCAAGAGAGTTCGAGTGATAGAGTAGCTAAAGTTCTTGCTTCTTAAGACAGGTCGCGCCAGGCTCTAGTCCGACCAGCTGTAAAATGTATACCTGCCTCTGCTATTGAGTCGGGAAAGGCAAAGGTAGCGAGGAAGGGAACTGGTCATCTCATCTCATAAAGCGGAGACCTATAAGTCAAGTCTCTAACACATCTTCTTCTGTGATCCTTAGCCGCCAACTATCAAAGCAGTCAGTGGCCATCACACCTGGTGGTGTCTTGTAGGGCAGCAACAAACTGCTTCCACTGTACTCGGTCGGCGGCCATCCTTCGTGCAGTGCCCCAGCTTTGGTTCGTTCTTTGCATCTCAGACTCCACATTTCTCCACCAAGTTGTCTTTGGTCGGCCTCTCTTACGCTTTCCTTCAGGGATCCATACCATTGCTGTTTTTGTGATGGTACATGGTCTCCTCTGAGGACGTCTCCAACCCAACTCCAGCGTCTGCGAGCTATGATGATGTGCATGTCCTCTTGGTTACTCCGAGTAAGCAGTTCTTGGTTGGTGATGGTATTCGGTAGTCTCTAACACATTAATCCCTTATGGCAGCATTTGCGTTTACCTTTACCATTTTACAACATTACATTTTTCTTCCCCAATTATGTGATATATATAAAAGCTACATACTTTCATAAATGGGTGCTTGCGTAGAATAGAAGGATTGAAGTGGTATGACAAGATCACTAATGTCCAATCATTGACAAGAACCAGACAAGTGCCAGTGGAACATGAGATGAGAAGAACTAGACAAGTGCCAGTGGTACATGAGATGACAAGAACCAGACAAGTGCCAGTGGTACATGAGATGACAAGAACCAGACAAGTGTCAGTGGTACATGAGATGACAAGAACCAGACAAGCGCCAGTGGAACATGAGATGAGAAGAACCAGAAAAGTGCCAGTGGAATAAGAGATGACAAGAACCAGACAAGTGCCAGTGGAACATGAGATGACAAGAACCAGACAAGTGTCAGTGGTACATGAGATGACAAGAACCAGACAAGCGCCAGTGGAACATGAGATGAGAAGAACCAGAAAAGTGCCAGTGGAACAAGAGATGACAAGAACCAGACAAGTGCCAGTGGAACATGAGATGACAAGAACCAGACAAGTGCTAGTGTGCCAGTGGAACATGAGATGACAAGAACCAGACAAGTGCTAGTGGAACAAGAGATGACAAGAACCAGACAAGTGCCAGTGGAACATGAGATGAGAAGAACCAGACAAGTGCCAGTGGAACATGAGATGACAAGAACCAGACAAGCGCCAGTGGAACATGAGATGACAAGAACCAGACAAGTGCCAGTGGAACATGAGATGACAAGAACCAGACAAGTGCCAGTGGAGAGAACCAACAACCAGAAAAGTGCCAGTGGAACAAGAGATGACAAGAACCAGACAAGTGCCAGTGGAACCTGAGATGACAAGAACCAGACAAGTGCCAGTGGAACAAGAGATGACAAGAACCAGACCAAGTGGAACATGAGTGGAACCAACATGAGTGGAACATGAGATGACCAAGAACCAGACAAGCCAGTGGAACATGAGATGACAAGAACCAGACAAGTGCCAGTGGAACAAGAGATGACAAGAACCAGACAAGCGCCAGTGGAACATGAGATGACAAGAACCAGACAAGTGCCAGTGGAACAAGAGATGACAAGAACCAGACAAGCGCCAGTGGAACATGAGATGACAAGAACCAGACAAGCGCCAGTGGAACATGAGATGACAAGAACCAGACAAGTGCCAGTGGAACATGAGATGAGAAGAACCAGACAAGCGCCAGTGGAACATGAGATGACAAGAACCAGACAAGCGCCAGTGGAACATGAGATGACAAGAACCAGACAAGTGCCAGTGGAACAAGAGATGACAAGAACCAGACAAGCGCCAGTGGAACATGAGATGAGAAGAAGACACTGGAGATGGATAGAACACACATTGAGGAAACCTGTTGATAGCATTACAAGGCAGTCCTTGTTCTAGAATCCACATGGCAAGAGAGGTAGAGGGAGAAAAAAGAACACACAGAAAAATGTACTGTTGATAGACATGAGGGAAGACATGAGGGAAGACATGGAAAAACCTTGAGCTGATGGCACGGGACAGGAAGACTTAGCATACGTTTGTTGACAGGCTATGCTCATCCAAATGTTATGACAGCTGAAGGGTAATGATGCTGATGATGATAGTGATGATATAAATATATATATATATATGTATATATATATGGGGTCTATGTAGGGTTCGGGCCACGACGTCCCACCTACATCAATGGATGTTGAAGCGAACACATAGCCTCTCATATCCAGGTGCAGTGATCGCCGCGGAAGCTACTGTCTTGTAGTAAGCTTCTGGCATATGGCCTCTCCTGCACAAACGTGTCCATAACAGCATCTTCACGAGGGGACCCCGTTCTCACAGAGTTTGCTATGGGGGCGACCGAGTGCCTGGCGGTATAACTGGGTCGGGAGTTGTTTGGGACCCCTCTTAAGGTGCAGGCGCAATACCCACCAGCGAGTGGACCATGCTCTGGCCAACACCAACCCAAACCCCACTCATGGGTTAAATGCTACTTTCTCTCTTCTCTACTTGCCTACCAAGCTTTCTCTGTCCAATCCTCGATAACCTCACCAAGGATCCCGAAGTGGTGATGGTAAAATATAGGTCTTTACTTAGAAGGGATCCGGGCCCTGCCCAACGTCCCAGCTGCAGCAAGAGTGCCGTGCGACCTGACATTGCACCCATCGTCAGATTCTGTCCAACTCCTGAGACATGGGAAGCAAAGCCACTAAAACTCAATGGAAATTTAGAACCACTGTGCTGGGGAAAATCGTGAAGGCATAGGATGCAGGACGTGACACAGCCACAGCAAAAGCTCAGCCACAGAACGAAGAAATGAGGCCTGCATCGTGAGCGCTTGTGACTAGCGGGGAATGCATCTCTGTGAACCCGACCTGAACCCCCAAGGCAAAGTGATCTTTAGAGCCAAAAGGTGAGTGGCCAAGCAAACCAACCCAATACTCATGGAGGAAGACACACCCACTGCATTCTTTGGGAGGGAGATGTCTGCAGCAAACACCCAATACCTCCAATGCCAGTCAAACAACATATTCCATACGAGCTCGAGCGTCGCCTCGGTTACCAAGGCCCGCGCAAGAGAGATAAATCCCCTGCTCCTTGTGAAAAGTCAGCGAAGGGGAACCTTAACATTTTACAGCTAAATATAGCTGGACTACAGAACAAGACAATTGAGCTTACAAAAATACTACATGAACATCAAGTACAAGTAGCCCTTCTCCAGGAAACAATACTCCCACTGAGACAAATTAACATCACGGGTTATACACAGTACAAATGTGAATGCCTGAAGTGCCAAGGCATCATGACCTTAATCAGAAATGATACCCAAGCCACAGTAACCAACAACCCTACAGCGGATATCGACCACCAAATAATAAAGCTATGGGGCAAGGATAACACCAAGTACACACTACACAACATTTACTGTCCCCCGACCTCATCAAAAGGTCTGCCTGAGTTTGAGCCCATACTAAAGAAAACTGTCGTAGCTGGTGATTTTAATGCTCACATTCCTGCTCTAGGATACAGGCGGTTTAACAGTAGGGGCCTAGAGGTTGAGGAGTTGTGCAGCAGTACCAACTTAATGCTACTGCAGAACTTGGAAACTCCACCAACACTCCTTCACAGGGCACACGGCTCGACCAGCCGGCCAGATCTGACATTTGTTTCAGCTGATATAGCAGAAAATAGTATCATCAAAGTCTTAGAAGATGTGGGAAGTGACCACCGCCCTGTTTTAACAACTATTTTAACACCACAGATGACACAGAAGTCCCTTGGTAAACCATCCTGGAACTTCAGGAAAGCAGACTGGGACCGCTACGGCCGAGAAACTGATGCTGGATTCAGTCAAATCATTAGAACTGATAACATTAATACTACATACAACAACATATGTACCACAATCCTAGCAGCTGCCAAAAAGTGCATCCCAAGGGGGAAGCATAAGAAGTATAAACCTTACTGGACATCTGAACTAGCTGAAGCAGTCAAAGAGAGGAGAGAGGCTAGAAAGAATGCTGAAAATACCCTACCACCCTAAATAAAATAGAGTACAACAGGTGGACAGCAAAAGTAAGGTATGTCACCAAGAAGAATAAACGGGAGACTTGGAAAGAAAATTGCAATAAACTAGATTTAAAAAGAGAAGGGAACAAAGTTTGGAGACTCCTTAGTAATCTCGAGGGAAGCAAGAAAAAGACAAACCCAACACCTATGGTGGATGGAAGTGGTGATGAAGCAACATCAAGCAGCAAGAAAGCCGATGTCTTCAACAATTTTTACGCCAGTGTAAATAAAACACAACAGAGAAAGAAACTAGACAAAGTGCTCCTAAAGAACACATCCACGCGTAACATAGATCAGGCTGTCGTAGATTTTAGATAGGAGAATTAAGACTTGGGTTTGGTCCCTTCTGAATAGGTTTGAATAGGTGATTGGCACCGTGAGAATTAGTAAAAACAATAGAATTTCCACACAGGTGAGATGATAGACTGTGGTATAGAGGCTGTCGCTGAAAGCGAAAAGAATTCTTCTCTCTCTCACCTATCTCCACGACGGCTTTTACAGAGTCCGACAGTCTAAACCACATATATATTACTTATAATTCTATCTACTCACGGGCACGCACATACACGTGACGACAGTTAAACACACAGACTTGGAAAATCTATAACAATGATTATACAGATAATTGGGATCGAGCTGACCAACGCACTGATTTTTTTGTTCAAGAGAGATATTTCAATTATCATATCAAAATTTCTCACAACACCAAAAAATACATAAAGGAAGCATACATATAGACATAAAAAATCAATGAATTTCTACCAGGATGATAGACCCGTTATGATATTAACTCTAGGTTTAGCCCACAGCCCCGTTATGAGACAGATGATGGCCAAAAGAGTCACAAATACATATGGTTAGGGTCTAATATTGTCCCCCTTAGAAGGTATAGACTGACTTTGACAGCAGTATCTATTCTAAAGGAACAATTAATACAACAAGCGAGTGCAGTAAATAACGAACATCCTTCCGTCACTTTCACTCGGTTCATTCATCAGGGATCCCTGGCACACGTTCTTACCTATCAAAAACTTGATGTAGTTCACCGTCTGGCGCAACCGTAGGACACTTCTCTACAGTGAATCTGTATTCTTTGGATAAAGCGAATCCCAGCTCTACAATTACAGGTTTATTCCACTGTTTTCGGGGAGCGTTCACTTCACCAGTTAAATTTTAGATTTACTGTTAATGTCACTTGAATCAGGTTAGATAAGCAAGTTTAAACGGGCACACAGAGTTCAGAAACACGAGGAGTCCCTTAATTTGGAAAGATGACCAGTGGACAACTTCTTTCAACAGATAGCCTTTTTTCACTATTCACTCTTTCGACAAAAAATAATGTCGGGAAATGTTAATGTTATTGATTGTAATATTCACGCCGCCAGGCAGAAAATTTACGTAGAGTTTGTGAAAGAATTTAAGATCTGGCGCAAAGGCCCGTATTGATCATTACAGTCTTTGAAACCCGTTAGTGGGATATAGTATTTCTGTCTAACTCTGTTCGCATATGCGCGGTCAGGCCAGTATTACTTGAGAAACCCACGTGGTTCAAAATAAGGACTGTCTATTTCTTCATAAATATGAAACTCTTATTAAACGCCGGTAAAGTTCGGGTCACCCCAGTATTTCACTGTATAAAAGGAAAGCACATATAAATCATTTACATATTATGTACTCAATATAACTTACATTTAAAACAGCAAGCCTACAGCTTGACTTATAATTTAAAACTTCCCGAGAAATAAGTTATATATAAATTTCGATCATCATGAATTAGGAATATCATGCGCATTCCGTCACTATTCACTGATGTCGCATCTAGCATTTATAAGTTAATTTTTAAAAAAATACTCGACTGAGTAGTTAGCAGTTAAATTAAATTCATTATCGCTACATGTTTGTTACGCTAGAAACATAATTCATTCTGCTTTCCACTGTATGCGTCACTAGAAAAATAATACAAACTATAAATTAAGCACTCTGGACACAGAACTAGTTTAGAATGAAATAGGCGATTAAACACTTAATCACTTCACAAAATACTAGAATATAGTATATAATATTTTACCTCAAACACAGAAGTACTTAAGAACTTAAACCACTTCGACCAAACTAAAGGCCATCTCTATTAACAGAGATTATTTAGAAATCGAACGAAGGTTGTTCTAGTCTAACTGCCAAGTTACTGAGTGAAATGAAATAGTTTTAAACGTGGGTTAATATTTTAAACCAGACAAAGGATGAACTATCTCCCCCGCCCCGATCTCTCCCCCTTCTCATAACAGCTACGTTTAACTTAGAGGCGTGTCGTAACTGTCACCAGTGCGATTTCGCACCTGCGTTAACAAACTGACCGGGAAAAGCGCGTGTCAGTTGCAAATCTCAGACAACCGTCTGCAGTGCATGGGCGATTTTCACACTTCGCCGGAGCTATTTCGACGAAACTCTGAACTGACACTTATACTACTTCGCACCTCACGCTGACCGGTGAAAAATGCAGACGGATGTCGGCTCTCTCCTAGCATTCTCACGCGTTTACGTCGAGAATCTAACTCAGGAGTGACGTGTCATCTGAAGGTGCAGACCCAAGTCGGCTCGATGTCTGAGATAGCCGCAACTTAATTGCCCTTCTCGTCTGACTGACATCTAATAGAATTACGTATCCCAGTATGAGAAAAAACACAAGGTAAAGTTTGAGAATACTGAAGGAAATATTTTTCGCAAACAAGTGATGCGAAAAATATAGGAAAAAACAAGTAAGGAAAGATAATAAAATAAAGGATGCGGGTGAGAGAATAGGAAGAAGATGTAGGCAATTTAATGATATAAAGACCTACGTGACAGGACGTCCCCCCTTTAAGATATGGAAGCACTCCATGTCTACGTTATGGAATTAAATTTCCTATAACCGTAGCTTCGGCGTGTCTGTCTTCTTCCCTCTTATCTTCCCCCTCCATCTCTCGCCAATTCCTACTCAAGTCTACTCCCCAAAGTTTCCTTCCTCTGGAATGTCTCCCATGCGCGCTTGAAAGAGCGTCGCCGCTTCTGATATTTTTGAAAGATTTCGTGTGATTGCGGTGGAATATCCCTGCCACTATCATCATCTTCGTCAGCTCTGGCGATCGTCAGGAGATGGTCGGAGGTTGGCACTGGTGTTTCCAAGTATCTCTTTAAGAGATTTAAATGGAAAACCTTTTCCTTTCCTTCAATAGAGATCTGGTAGTTAGCCTTAGAAATCTTTTCCAGGACGGTAAACGGCCCTTGCCATCCGATCCTCAGTTGGTTGTTCTCGGTAGGGAGTAACACCAAAACTTTTTCTCCTACTTCTAATTCTCTCTCTTTCGCGACTTTCCTGTATCGGGTAGCGTGCTTTGTGCGAGCTCGCTTAAAGTTAGTCGTTGCTAGGTCCCACCCTAGTTTCAACCTTTCCTTTAAAACCGACACATATTTACTTGCTGAGACGACTGTCTCATCCGCCTTCTCGTCTGTCAGAGACTGAAGTAAGGCTTCAAGCGGGCCCTTAATGGGTCTGCCGAATAAGAGTGTAGCTGGCGGAAATCCTGTGGAAGTATGAGGAGATTCTCTGTAGCCAAATAAAGCCCCAGGAATACAAAGATCCCAATCTTCAGGTTTCACTTGTGCCAGTTTACTTAGCATCATATGTTTAGGTTTCCATTAGCACGTTCCACGAGCCCATTTCCGGCCGGAGTATATGGCTTAGTGTGGATGTGTTGGGTCCTCAAGATCTTAACGATCTCATCCATCAACAGGTTTCGGTATGGAGATCCATTATCCGTCAACACTTGCTGAGGGAATCCCAACCGAGTGAAAATCTGCACGAGGGCTTCTGCGACATGCTTGGCATCTGCGCATGTTAGCGGGATAGCTTCTGCCCATAAAGTGCATGTATCGACTAAGGTCAGGATGAACCTGTTCCTTCTTTTAGTCCTGTCGAAAGGCCCTAAAATGTCGATCACAACCCGTTCGAATGGTGTTCCCATTATTGGCATTTCACCCATGTGGACTGGGGGTGTCCGTTGCTTGGGTGGTACACATTGGCACTGGGCACAGGATTTGACGTATCTGATAATATCAGTATTTACTCCTGGCCACCAATAATGAGTGGTTATCCTTTGGTTTGTGGCGTTCTGTCCCATATGTCCACTGAAGGGAAGAGAGTGCCCCATTTCTAGGATTTGGCTTCTGTACTGTTTCGGTACTAGGAGCTGGTTGTAACCTTGGTCAGGCTTGCCCGTTCTCCGATAAAGTACGCCATCCTTAGAAAAAATGTCCCCGTGCTGTCTGGGTTCCTTAGCCATGGGCAGTTTCCTAAAGCAGGGTGCCAAAGTAGGGTCCTTGTATTGCGCTTCTTTAAGTTCCCTGGGTAACAAATTAGGCGCAGGCTCCCGTTCCTTTTTGGTTTGCCCTCTTGTAGTTACTGCTGCCACAATCGGCTCTTCCGGTTTACCAATACACACGTATCTCCCGCCAAGTATGACTGGGTAGATGGGATCATCCATAACAGCCGCTTTGATCACGCCTCTGACAAAGTCAGAGTGTATCTCCACCAATGCGATGGGAAGCGCTGTAGGTGCATCACTCTTACGAACTCCACAAAATTGGACGGTCTCTGCTGTCTCTTGATCGGGTTTGACCAGGTTTCTGGCAACAATGCAATCGTAAGAAAGCCCCGTGTCAAATAAGCAAGAAGTTTGAGAACCGTTCAATGTAACAGTACCTCGCGTTGAGGGTCTATCCCCAACAGGTTGGGAATCATTGTCCATAATTCCGCCTTGCGAGACTGTCAATAAGCATCCGATGCGTTTAGGCTCGGTGTGCTCGGTCTGATCATATGTCCCGTGCTCAGGGGTTCTCCCTTTTCCACCTTGTCCTTTCTGGCTACGCTGCCATGTAGGGCGGTCGGGTTGATCAGACTGTTTGGGGTGGTTGGGGTACTTGTTCTTGTAGAACTTGGATTTTTCAGGAGGGGGGTTTTGAGGTCCAGTTTCTCTGTGGTTATTTTGGTTAGAAGCCTGAGAAGATTGCTCTAGGTTATGTTTTCGAAAATGCTCCTCTGTCGGTTTCCGTTTTGTGGCCGGTAGTTCAGCCAGCGCATTTTGATAACGCTCAGACTTCTCTAAGATGTCTTCAAGTTTTTCTGCCCCCTGCTCAGCTAGAAATCTCCGGGTATCTGCAGACAATGTGTTCTTTATTTGTTCTGTTAAAACAAATTCCTCAAGACCTTCATAGGTAGAGGGGAGCTGCGAGAGCTCTAGGCACTTAGTCAGATATCCCTTTAAACGAGACGAGAACTGCTGAAAAGTTTCAGAATTCTCCTTTCTGCTGTTGCGAAACAGTTGCAGAAACTTTCCCGCGTTCATTTCAAAACGCTCCAGTAGCGCTTTCTTCAACAGATCATAGTTGTCTTGTTGGCTGCTTTCCAGTTTCGAGTAAACATCATAAGCAGAACTTTTCAAAGCCTGAGAAAGCTTCACATTCCAACGCGACCTCTCTAAACCGTACAGAGTTGCAATTTTCTCAAATTTTTCTAGCCAAGTGTCAATCTTCTCATTTGGACAAGGGAAAGATTCTAGCGGAAAAAACATAGCAGTGAGATGAGTAGATTGAGTGTTATAAGGATCAGTTAAGGGGGAATGAGGAGAAGACTCTCCATTGCTGGAGGTAGAGGCAGCACCACGGCTTTGGAACTCTAGAGTCTTAAGCGCCAGCTCATGCTGTCGTCGTTGCTCATTTTCTCTTTCCTCATGCTGTCTCTCCTTCTCTCTTTCCTCTCTCTCCTTCTCCTCCTTCTCATGCTGTCTCTCCTTCTCTCTTTCTCTCTCCCTACGGATTTCCATTTCCTCGTCCATCTTCTTCTGCTCTTTAGCTTCAGCTGCTTTCCTCTCCGTATCATATCTCTCAAGTTCGTCTCTGACAAATGCTTTCGCTTCCTCTCCTTCCAGTCCCTCCTCTCTCGCTTCGTCCCTGAGGAGTTGTCTAAGCTTTGCTCTCTCGGCCATATTATGTCAGTGACTGAGACTAGTGGAGAAAGAAAATAGGAAAAAGGATACACTGGTTCCTACCACTTACGAGAAAATAAAATACCAAAAATCAAAAGATGATATATTTAACCCTGGGATACCTCCTCCAAAAAAAAAAAATCTAACTATCGCTGCTATTAATCGGCAATAAAGCACCTAATGCAAAACACGACTACGCCAACTAAAGGGTAGTTAAGATTTACTCACTGAAAAATAAGTTGCTACAGTGGAAAAGCAAAATAATTATTGCAAACTTAAAGAGAGAAAAAATCCCTTTATTTTTAATCCACTATCAAGTTTACCCCCGAAGACAGTTAGGGTGAGGGAGGCAATTAATCTGGACAAATAGTCCGAAACGCACTCCTTAACTTTAGTTCAAACACCTTCCTGCTTCAGAACCCTTGTGAATGTTATACACTCACAAACTTTACCAGCGTTTAGTATTACAAAATCACTAATTAACATGTATTCCGACCAAATGAACCTGTAAACCAAATGTATAATGCTTCTTAATGCTGTGGAAAAAAACTTATCAGTTTGTGTGGTCAGCACGCCCGTAAACAGATCGTTAGTCTAGGGGATAAATTATTTTAAAAGATACAAAACTCACAAGACATCACCTTCTTACTCTATATCAGAATAAAGAATCTTAAAGACGAGCTGATATTTGTCGTCTCGTCTTCCTATTCAAAGTTCAAGAACCGGAAACGAGCAACCATTTGTCGTACTCGTCTTCCTATTCTAAGTTCAAAAATCCGTCGGGCGAGACCACATTTGTCGTATCGCCTTAGGATTTTGGGTTCAATTCCCGGTAACGAGCGATCATTTGTCGTAGATTTTAGATAGGAGAATTAAGACTTGGGTTTGGTCACTTCTGAATGGTTTGAATAGGTGATTGGCACCGTGAGAATTAGTAAAAACAATAGAATTTCCACATAGGTGAGATGATAGACTGTGGTATAGAGGCTGTCGCTGAAAGCGAAAAGAATTCTTCTCTCTCTTACCTATCCTCTACGACGGCTTTTACAGAGTCCGACAGTCTAAACCACATATATATTACTTATAATTCTATCTACTCACGGGCACGCCCATACACGTGACGACAGTTAAACACACAGACTTGGAAAATCTATAACAATGATTATACAGATAATTGGGATCGAGCTGACCAACGCACTGATTTTTTTGTTCAAGAGAGATATTTTAATTATCATATCAAAATTTCTCACAACACCAAAAAATACATAAAGGAAGCATACATATAGACATAAAAAATCAATGAATTTCTACCAGGATGATAGACCCGTTATGATATTAACTCTAGGTTTAGCCCACAGCCCCGTTATGAGACAGATGATGGCCCAAAGAGTCACAAATACATATGGTTAGGGTCTAATATTGTCCCCCTTAGAAGGTATAGACTGACTTTGACAGCAGTATCTATTCTAAAGGAACAATTAATACAACAAGCGAGTGCAGTAAATAACGAACATCCTTCCGTCACTTTCACTCGGTTCATTCATCAGGGATCCCTGGCACACGTTCTTACCTATCAAAAACTTGATGTAGTTCACCGTCTGGCGCAACCGTAGGACACTTCTCTACATTGAATCTGTATTCTTTGGATAAAGCGAATCCCAGCTCTACAATTACAGGTTTATTCCACTGTTTTCGGGGAGCGTTCATTTCACCAGTTAAATTTTAGATTTACTGTTAATGTCACTTGAATCAGGTTAGATAAGCAAGTTTAAACGGGCACACAGAGTTCAGAAACACGAGGAGTCCCTTAATTTGGAAAGATGACCAGTGGACAACTTCTTTCAACAGATAGCCTTGTTTCACTATTCACTCTTTCGACAAAAAATAATGTCGGGAAATGTTAATGTTATTGATTGTAATATTCACGCCGCGAGGCAGAAAATTTACGTAGAGTTTGTGAAAGAATTTAAGATCTGGCGCAAAGGCCCGTATTGATCATTACAGTCTTTGAAACCCGTTAGTGGGATATAGTATTTCTGTCTAACTCTGTTCGCATATGCGCGGTCAGGCCAGTGTTACTTGAGAAACCCACGTGGTTCAAAATAAGGACTGTCTATTTCTTCATAAAAATGAAACTCTTATTAAACGCCGGTAAAGTTCGGGTCACCCCAGTATTTCACTGTTTAAAAGGAAAAGCACATATAAATCATTTACATATTATGTACTCAATATAACTTACATTTAAAACAGCAAGCCTACAGCTTGACTTATAATTTAAAACTTCCCGAGAAATAAGTTATATATAAATTTCGATCATCATGAATTAGGAATATCATGCGCATTCCGTCACTATTCACTGATGTCGCATCTAGCATTTATAAGTTAATTTAAAAAAAAATACTCGACTGAGTAGTTAGCAGTTAAATTAAATTCATTATCGCTACATGTTTGTTACGCTAGAAACATAATTCATTCTGCTTTCCACTGTATGCGTCACTAGAAAAATAATACAAACTATAAATTAAGCACTCTGGACACAGAACTAGTTTAGAATGAAATAGGCGATTAAACACTTAATCACTTCACAAAATACTAGAATATAGTATATAATATTTTACCTCAAACACAGAAGTACTTAAGAACTTAAACCACTTCGACCAAACTAAAGGCCATCTCTATTAACAGAGATTATTTAGAAATCGAACGAAGGTTGTTCTAGTCTAACTGCCAAGTTACTGAGTGAAATGAAATAGTTTTAAACGTGGGTTAATATTTTAAACCAGACAAAGGATGAACTATCTCCCCCGCCCCGATCTCTCCCCCTTCTCATAACAGCTACGTTTAACTTAGAGGCGTGTCGTAACTGTCACCAGTGCGATTTCGCACCTGCGTTAACAAACTGACCGGGAAAAGCGCGTGTCAGTTGCAAATCTCAGACAACCGTCTGCAGTGCATGGGCGATTTTCACACTTCGCCGGAGCTATTTCGACGAAACTCTGAACTGACACTTATACTACTTCGCACCTCACGCTGACCGGTGAAAAATGCAGACGGATGTCGGCTCTCTCCTAGCATTCTCACGCGTTTACGTCGAGAATCTAACTCAGGAGTGACGTGTCATCTGAAGGTGCAGACCCAAGTCGGCTCGATGTCTGAGATAGCCGCAACTTAATTGCCCTTCTCGTCTGACTGACATCTAATAGAATTACGTATCCCAGTATGAGAAAAAACACAAGGTAAAGTTTGAGAATACTGAAGGAAATATTTTTCGCAAACAAGTGATGCGAAAAATACAGGAAAAAACAAGTAAGGAAAGATAATAAAATAAAGGATGCGGGTGAGAGAATAGGAAGAAGATGTAGGCAATTTAATGATATAAAGACCTACGTGACACAGGCCAATATGGCTGCGATCGATGATCCGTTCCGCCCACAAGAACTGAGAATGGTACTACGGATACTGGCCAAAAATAAAGCTCCAGGACCAGATAAAATTAAAAATGAGATGATTTGTCAGCTAGGGCCACAGGCAAAAGAGACACTTCTGTGGTTCATCAATAGAACGTGGAACGAGGGACAGCTACCATCAGCATGGCTGACAGCAACCATCTTGCCTATATTGAAGAAAGGGAAACCACCGGGAACACCAAGAAGCTATAGGCCCATATCCCTCACTTCATGCTTAGGCAAGTTGGTCGAGAGAATGGTAAACAACAGACTATATTGGTGGTTGGAAAGCTGGAACCTTCTGGACAACAACAAGGCAGGCTTCAGACGTAAGTGCCGCACAGATGACCCCCTCTTCAGGTTCACACAGAATGTGATGGATGGTTTTCAAGAGGGAAAAAGCACAATAGCTGTGTTCATCGACCTTGAGCAAGCCTACGACAGAGTTTGGAGAAAGGGACTTTTGCTAAAGCTGAGAAGAATGGGAATAGGAGGGAAAATGATTAGATGGATACAGGCCTTCCTAACAAATAGAACCATAGCCACCAACTATGCTGGTACAATTTCACGGAAAAGAACGCTGGAAGAAGGACTGCCTCAAGGCTCTCCTTTAAGTTGCACCCTTTTCCTCATCTTTATTAATGACCTTGCCATCTGGACTACTGACAAATATCCCATCCTGGCAAAAGCCAAGATCAACAGAGCTCTCCTTACAATGTCAGTATAATGTGAACTGTGGAAACTAAAAATCAATACGCAGAAAACTGTATACACCACTTTCTCGCGCAGCCACAAAATAGCAAAAAGACCTATCAACATCAAACTGAATGGGGAAACGCTAACAAAAGAGGAGCACCCAGTCTATCTAGGAGTAAAACTGGACAGACAATTGAAACTAGATGGACACATCTACAACCTCAGGGAAAAAGCATGTAAGCGTCTAAACTTCATCAAACGGCTAGCTAGTACAAATTGGGAAGCGGATAAACTAACACTTCGTCAACTATATCTCGGCTATGTGAGATCAGTGATAGACTATAACCTCCCTCTCCAGACCATTGTGAGTACTAATACCATCTCATCTCTGGACCGTGTGCAGAACAAAGCTCTCAGGTTAATTTGTGGAGGGATGAGATCAACACCCACAGCCGTATGCGAGATAGATGCCAATATAGAGCCACTGGATATCAGGCGTAAAAGAGCACTTACTGAAGCTGTAGAGAGATACAGGAGACAAGAGAAAGACCACCCAAACAAAGTACTTATTGACACTTGGAAACAAACACGAAGACTGAAACAACTATCTCTCCTGGACATAGCCAAAGAGGAAAATGATAAACACCATCTCCCGCAAGAGAGAGAATTGGAAAACAAATACTTTGGACCACCCCCTTGGGAAAGCTTCCATCAACCAACTGTTAAAACACAACTGATAGATAAAACGGCCAACAAGGAAACACTACCCACAGTCTTGAAGACGTGTGCCTTGGAGACCATAAACAGCTACCCAACGTCAGCAATCCAGGCCTACACAGATGGTTCTGCTTTCAAGACCACCTCTTTTGCAGGATATGGCGTCTGCATATGGTACCTGGATGGACCCTCTGATGAGTTCTGTGACTCCTGTGGTGAGAATTGTTCAAATTATGAAGCGGAGGCTGAGGCCATCAAGACAGCCATTGAATTACTACACCAACAGTTTGACCTTATGGAACGAAAGCCATCAGATATAGTGATTTTCAGTGACTCCATGTCTGTTCTGGAAGCACTTAAACAGACTCCATATGAAAACAAAGATATTTTTCTTATAGGAAAAGCGGTTCATAACTTGATCACAGCCTACTCCATCAGTGTAACTCTACAGTGGATCCCTGGACACAGTGATCTAATTGGAAATGAGACAGCTGATAGACTTGCTAAAACAGGAGCCTCTAAACAACAAAAGGACAGACCCTGCAGCATGAGAACAGTCAAACAGATTCTCAGAAACAACACAAGAGAAATCTGGCTGAACAGATGGGCGAACGGGCCGACTGGCCGAAATGTCTTTAATGAAATGACCTGCCCAAAAGACAACGACAACATAAACAGACTCAGCAGGAGAAATCAAAGTCTTATCTTTCAGTTCCGAACAGGACACGCCAGACTCAATAGCCATCTAAACCGTATCAACCCTCAGCACCTACCCATGTGTAGACACTGCTCTCATCCCTATGAAACAACCAGACACCTCCTCATGGAGTGTCCATCACTCACAAACGCCAGGAAAAAACTTTTACAGACACCTCTGACAGTCACCAACTCACTATACGGAACGTTAAAACAACTGCAGAAAACCTGCACTTTTTTAAGAATGGCATTGGGCTGCCAAGAGTAGTGTCGTAGATTTCCGATAGGAGAATTAAGACTAGGTTTGGTCCCTTCTGAATAGGTTTGAATAGGTGATAGACTCAGTGAGAGTTAGTGAAAGGTAATAGAATTTCCACACACGTGAGATGATAGATTTAGATATAGTGGCTGTCTCTGAAAGCGAAAAGAATTCTTCTCTCTCTCACCTATCTTCTACAACAGTTGTTACAGCGTCAGACAGACTACACCAATATACATATTACGTATATTTCTATCACTCACAGGCACGCACATACACGTGACGACAGGTAAACACCCAGACGTGGGAAAACTATAACAATGATATATATATATTATCTAGAACGAGCTGACCAAACACGATTATTAAGTTCAAGAGCGATTTTATTATCAGGAAAAATCGGCTCACAACATCAAAGAAAGTACATCAAGGAAAATACATATACACATAGTCATAAAAAAATCAAGGAAATGTTGCAAGGATGATAGCCCCGTTATAGTGTTAACTCTAGGTTTAGCCCGGCCCCGTTAAAAGAACAGATGATGGCGCCCGAGTCACAGATACATAGGGTTTGAGTCTAAGAGTTGTCTTTGTTTTATCTCGTAATTATATGCACAGAGTTTGAAAAAAATCTGATTTAACCTAAGACAAAACACAAGAACTCTAGCCTTAGCAACAAATTATGCAGATTGAAAAAAAATTAGGACAGCAACAGGGTGTCAAAGATATAATAGTGAAAATATCACTCAGACCAGCGTACACTCATTCATTCCGCCATGGCTTCTCATACTTGTACTCACGACTTTGCTTGCTGCCTCTTGGAACACATTGATTTTAGATTTTCACACAGACTCAAAAAATGCAGTCTTCTGCCAAGAAGTCCCCAGTTCCAAAAGACGTATTTAACTTGGAGTCTCCGGGAACGACTACTTGGGTATGCAAATTTGTTCAAATGTCTGATTAAGTCACCTAACAATTATTCCAGGCGCGGGTGTTAGCAGAGCACAGTGTCAATAGCGTAGGTTTCTACAAAATGATGTATGTCAGGTCGGTGCCTTCCCTCAGTATAGGATTCACTTTAGTCACACCACAGATTTGTCCACAAGATATAATCTAGTCGGGAAATGATTGTTAATATTCACGCCACCAGGCAGCAAATTATATAGAGTTTCTAGAAGAAATTAAGTGCTGGCTCCAAGGTCCAGTATTTATCATTACAGTCTTTGAAAACCCGTTATAGGGATATTAGTATTTCTGTCTAACTTGCACCGTCAGATCAGTGTTACTTGAGAAAACCCACGTGGTTCAAAATAAGGACTGTCTATTTCTTCACAAGTATGGAAACTACTACTAGGTGCTGGTAAAGTTAGGGTCACCCCAAAACTTTCACTGTGTGGAGGAAAAATAACACATATAATATAATAAACAGAATCTGTACTGGTTAAAACTTACATTTAAACTTGCAAGCAGAGAGCTTTGCTTATCATTTAAACTTCCCGTGACGTAAGTTATATTTAAAAATCAGCAATCCTCATAAATTAAGAACACGTGCGTATTCCGTCACCATTCATGAGGCTGGATTCTAGAGTTTATACGTTAGTTTAGAAAAATACACTCGACTGAGTATTAGCAGTTAAATTAAATTTATAAATAGCTACAATTGCCGTTATAAGCTAGAAATTTTAATTTTATTCTGCTTTCCACTGAATGCTTCCCTAGAAAATATAATAGCCTACCACTTTATTTCTACTCTGCGCTAAAGAAATAGATTAAAATGAATTAAGCGATTTAACACTTTAACACTCACAAAATCTATATATCTATCATATTAATTACCTCAACCACAGAATTACAGGTAGTCGCACAACTTAAGAATAAAAATGCTGAAATTATTTCTGGAAGTCTAGAAGTTCGACAAATTGCCGAAACAAACTGAGATCTTCGCTAACAGCTATTCTGTTTTCGAGCGACCTATCTACTGTGAGTCGATGAGCGAGAATGAAATTAAAGTTTCAAACTTGGCCAATATCTTAAAATCAGACAAAGGGCCCAAACTTACTTCGCCAAGCGAAATTATCTCCCCTACTCCCAACATTTACGTCCGCTTAACGCGTGTCGTAACTGTCACCTACTGACCACGATGTACGCGTGTCAGTTTCAAATCCCAGACAGCCTGACTCCATTTCAGGGCAGTTTTCACACTACAGCTGACCATGGCCCAAGTGAGCGCCGTGTCAGTTTGGGATTTTCCAGACAAATGTCTGGATACTGACCGGTGCAGATGTAAAGTATCACACCTCACCGGGACTTATGCCGAGAAGAAGCTCGCGCGCTCGGTGAGAATGTAGACGATTTGCTACGTCCTGTGTTCAGCGAACCGACTTATCACGCCTTCTGACGCCCTGCAGCCCTGACATCTACGTAATATCGTCCTAGCGCGATTCTCAGTTTTGAGAAAGAAACAGGTAAAGTTTGCGAATTATATGAGAATAATATTCGCAAAACGAATGGATGAAAAATATACAGGAAAAAAAAAAAAAAGAAATACAGAGATAATAAAAGAGAGAGTTCGAGAGAAAGAATAGGAAAAAGATGTAGGAAATTAAATGAATATAAAACCTACGTGACAGAGCCTCCCCCCTTTAAGATATGGAAGCACTCCATGTCTACGTTATGGAGTTTAATTTCCTATAACCGTAGCTTCGGGGTGTCTGTCTTCTTCCCTCTCCTCTTCCCCCTCCATCTCTCGCTTCGTCCCTGAGAAATTGTCTAAGCTTTGCCCTCTCGGCCATATTATGTCAGTGACTGAGACTAGTGGAGAACGAAATTTGGAAAAAGGATACACTGGTTCCTACCACTTACGAGAAAAAAAACCCAAAAATTCAAAAGATGATATATTTAACCCTGGGATACCTCCTCCAAAATAAAATCTAACTATCGCTGCTATTATCGGCAATAAAGCACTCAATGCAAAACACGACTACGCCAAATAAATGGTAGTTAAGATTACAACTGAAAAATAAGTTGCTACAGTGGAAAAGCAAAAGAATATTGCAAACATTAAAGAGAAAAATAATCCCTTAATTTTTAAAAATCCACTATAAGTTCGCCCCTGAAGTCAGATCGGGTAAGGGAGAGAATTAATCTGGACAAAAAGTCCGAAACACACTCCTTAACTTAGTTCAAACGCCGTTCTGCCTCAGTACCCAGTGAATGTTATACACTCACCACTTTACCAGCATTTAGTATTACAATCAGCAGTTAACATATATCCCGACAAAATCAACCTGTAACCAAAATGTATATTATTCAAAGATGCTGTGGAAAAAATAACTATTAGTTTGTGTGGTCAGCACGCTCTTAAACAGATCGCTAGTCTAGGGGGTAATTATTTTTAAAAGATACACAGTCACAAGACGTCACACTCTTACTCTATATCAGAATACAGAATCTAAAGTACAAAATCCAGATAGACGAGTCCACGTTTGTCGTACTCGTCTTCCTATTCTAAGTTCAAAGACCGGAAACGAGTCCCCATTTGTCGTAGATTTCCGATAGGAGAATTAAGACTAGGTTTGGTCCCTTCTGAATAGGTTTGAATAGGTGATAGACTCAGTGAGAGTTAGTGAAAGGTAATAGAATTTCCACACACGTGAGATGATAGATTTAGATATAGTGGCTGTCTCTGAAAGCGAAAAGAATTCTTCTCTCTCTCACCTATCTTCTACAACAGTTGTTACAGCGTCAGACAGACTACACCAATATACATATTACGTATATTTCTATCACTCACAGGCACGCACATACACGTGACGACAGGTAAACACCCAGACGTGGGAAAACTATAACAATGATATATATATATTATCTAGAACGAGCTGACCAAACACGATTATTAAGTTCAAGAGCGATTTTATTATCAGGAAAAATCGGCTCACAACATCAAAGAAAGTACATCAAGGAAAATACATATACACATAGTCATAAAAAAATCAAGGAAATGTTGCAAGGATGATAGCCCCGTTATAGTGTTAACTCTAGGTTTAGCCCGGCCCCGTTAAAAGAACAGATGATGGCGCCCGAGTCACAGATACATAGGGTTTGAGTCTAAGAGTTGTCTTTGTTTTATCTCGTAATTATATGCACAGAGTTTGAAAAAAATCTGATTTAACCTAAGACAAAACACAAGAACTCTAGCCTTAGCAACAAATTATGCAGATTGAAAAAAAATTAGGACAGCAACAGGGTGTCAAAGATATAATAGTGAAAATATCACTCAGACCAGCGTACACTCATTCATTCCGCCATGGCTTCTCATACTTGTACTCACGACTTTGCTTGCTGCCTCTTGGAACACATTGATTTTAGATTTTCACACAGACTCAAAAAATGCAGTCTTCTGCCAAGAAGTCCCCAGTTCCAAAAGACGTATTTAACTTGGAGTCTCCGGGAACGACTACTTGGGTATGCAAATTTGTTCAAATGTCTGATTAAGTCACCTAACAATTATTCCAGGCGCGGGTGTTAGCAGAGCACAGTGTCAATAGCGTAGGTTTCTACAAAATGATGTATGTCAGGTCGGTGCCTTCCCTCAGTATAGGATTCACTTTAGTCACACCACAGATTTGTCCACAAGATATAATCTAGTCGGGAAATGATTGTTAATATTCACGCCACCAGGCAGCAACTTATATAGAGTTTCTAGAAGAAATTAAGTGCTGGCTCCAAGGTCCAGTATTTATCATTACAGTCTTTGAAAACCCGTTATAGGGATATTAGTATTTCTGTCTAACTTGCACCGTCAGATCAGTGTTACTTGAGAAAACCCACGTGGTTCAAAATAAGGACTGTCTATTTCTTCACAAGTATGGAAACTACTACTAGGTGCTGGTAAAGTTAGGGTCACCCCAAAACTTTCACTGTGTGGAGGAAAAATAACACATATAATATAATAAACAGAATCTGTACTGGTTAAAACTTACATTTAAACTTGCAAGCAGAGAGCTTTGCTTATCATTTAAACTTCCCGTGACGTAAGTTATATTTAAAAATCAGCAATCCTCATAAATTAAGAACACGTGCGTATTCCGTCACCATTCATGAGGCTGGATTCTAGAGTTTATACGTTAGTTTAGAAAAATACACTCGACTGAGTATTAGCAGTTAAATTAAATTTATAAATAGCTACAATTGCCGTTATAAGCTAGAAATTTTAATTTTATTCTGCTTTCCACTGAATGCTTCCCTAGAAAATATAATAGCCTACCACTTTATTTCTACTCTGCGCTAAAGAAATAGATTAAAATGAATTAAGCGATTTAACACTTTAACTCACAAAATCTATATATCTATCATATTAATTACCTCAACCACAGAATTACAGGTAGTCGCACAACTTAAGAATAAAAATGCTGAAATTATTTCTGGAAGTCTAGAAGTTCGACAAATTGCCGAAACAAACTGAGATCTTCGCTAACAGCTATTCTGTTTTCGAGCGACCTATCTACTGTGAGTCGATGAGCGAGAATGAAATTAAAGTTTCAAACTTGGCCAATATCTTAAAATCAGACAAAGGGCCCAAACTTACTTCGCCAAGCGAAATTATCTCCCCTACTCCCAACATTTACGTCCGCTTAACGCGTGTCGTAACTGTCACCTACTGACCACGATGTACGCGTGTCAGTTTCAAATCCCAGACAGCCTGACTCCATTTCAGGGCAGTTTTCACACTACAGCTGACCATGGCCCAAGTGAGCGCCGTGTCAGTTTGGGATTTTCCAGACAAATGTCTGGATACTGACCGGTGCAGATGTAAAGTATCACACCTCACCGGGACTTATGCCGAGAAGAAGCTCGCGCGCTCGGTGAGAATGTAGACGATTTGCTACGTCCTGTGTTCAGCGAACCGACTTATCACGCCTTCTGACGCCCTGCAGCCCTGACATCTACGTAATATCGTCCTAGCGCGATTCTCAGTTTTGAGAAAGAAACAGGTAAAGTTTGCGAATTATATGAGAATAATATTCGCAAAACGAATGGATGAAAAATATACAGGAAAAAAAAAAAGAAATACAGAGATAATAAAAGAGAGAGTTCGAGAGAAAGAATAGGAAAAAGATGTAGGAAATTAAATGAATATAAAACCTACGTGACAAGTAGATATGGTCAGCAGCATGGGATATCGACAACAACAACAACATATATATATATATATATATATACATATATATATAGCGAGAGAGGGATAAAGAGAGAGAGAGAGAGAGAGAGAAAGAGAGAGAGAGAGTGAGGTGGATTTAGATGTCATCTTAAACTTCCGCTGATTTATAAACGACGTGTACCTTTAATTAAATCTTTAGATGCTATCAAATTTGGCTTCACGCTTCTTGAAATTCCCGGCACACTAAAGTACCCTAGTAGACCGGTTTGAGAATCCCGGGACGAAAAAAAAAAAACAACAACTTGACCTAATTCTGGTTACGAACAGCCGTATCCTGGTGTGTTATGTGTCACACGAATTTCACATCAACCTCGCGATGACACATCATCTAGGCCGTGTCAATCGTAGACCAGGCTTAAGTTGGTGTGTACCTGCTTTTAGATTACTGTTAAAAAAAAAAAAAAAAAACCAGGTCTACCGAAGCAAATCTCGTCACACTCTGATCTTGTGTACGACATGCGGGACAACCACATAAACATTATGCAAGTTAGAATGTTATTAACTTAATACTTCTAAAAAAAATGTGCTTTCCGCCTACCTTTCTTTCATGCAACAGTTAACACCTGGAATATTTAGACTTTCTAAGTCGTCATTTGAGAAAACGATATAGAAAGTTTACTACATGATATCAACTGTGCAATTTCTGCCAGCTAGGATTTTTATTTAATCACTCTACCGCAAGGTAAGTATTTGATTATTAAACGTAAGCACAGCAGCGTTCAGTTGTTCAATAATCGCCCAGGCTATCAGGTCTGGTTTGGTAACACACTCAGCAAGTCTGCTTAGAAAGCTGATTCAGCATTTTAGGCTCAGTGATTGTAGTTTTCAAAATCTACCTACCTACCTACCTACCTACCTACCTACCTACCTACCTACCTACCTACCTACCTACCTACCTACCTACCTACCTACCTACCTACCTACCTACCTACCTACCTATCTATTAATATAGTATAGTGAACAAAGAAGAAGAAGAAGAAGAAGAAGAAAGAGAACAAGAAGAAGAAAATGAAAGGATAATTGTTTTTAAAGTAACCAAGGAGGAACACAGGAACAGGAAAGAATAAGAGAAAGAAAAGAAAAGAAACAAGCAAACGAACACAAGAACAAATGAGTTAACAATACACAAACGAAAGTCAGACACTAGATTTAAACACACGAAACACATGCGAGAAACGGCGTAGCATAGACTACATTCGTTACACATTATGCAAATAAACCAAACTATGAGAAGAAGAGAGTTGGATTATTCTATAACAACAAGAAAGATTAAAGGAAAAAGATATAAGAGAATAACAAAGATACCTTTGTTCACTTATGTATAGTGTTATTATTATTATTTCATTTTCCACCAAGAATGTATGGACGAGAATGTGTTTATGTAATTTTTGTATTGATGATTGATGACACATTCAAAAATACAGATTAATTGTAGACGGATTGACCGCATGAGTGAGTGTCGGTATACAGAATTTATTTATTTTTATTTATTGTTTTATTTATTTTATTTTATTATTACTTTTTTCCCCCAATTACTAGCTTGTTTGTTTCAAAAAAACAAAAACAAACCTACTCATGTTTTTTATTACGATTGCATACTGTAAATGAATGCTGTTATGGTAACTTTATAATGTTGCATGCCTTTAAATTAATGCTTAAAGCATCATGTGGGAATGAAAGGATATAGTATGCAAGATTAATGAGAGTGGAAGGGCAGAATGTTAGACGGGCCTGCGCGCCCAATTCTTTACCCTTCGAAAATAAAGTTCTATCTATCTATCTATCTATCTATCTATCTATCTATCTATCTATCTATCTATCTATCTATCTATCTATCTATCTATCTATCTATCTATCTATCTATCTATCTATCTATCTATCTATCTATCTATCTATCTATCTATCTGTCTGCCTGCCTGCCTGCCTGCCTGCCTGCCTGTCTGTCTGTCTGTCTGTCTGTCTGCCTGTCTGTATGTCTGTCTGCCTGTCTGCTTGCCTGCTATGTCTGCATGTCTGTCTATCTGCCTGCTATGACTGATTGCATGACTGCATGTCTGCTTGTCTGTTTGCCTGTCTGTTTGCCTGCCTACTATGTGTGCGTGTCTGTCTGTCTGCCTGCTTGTATTGTCTGCCTGCCTGCTTTGTTTGTCTGCCTGCTTGCTTGCTATATCTGCCTGTCTGTCTGCCTGCTATGACTGCCTGCCTGTATGTCTGCCTGCTATGACTGTCTGCCTGTCTGTCTGTTTGCCCGCCTGCTATGTCTGTCTGTCTGTCTGTCTGCCTACTATAACTGTCTGTCTGCCTGCTATGTCTGCCTGCTTGCCTGCCTGCAATGGTCATCTATCCGTGCCTCAATCTTATGTCTTACAAATATGGTATACTGTATTTACTTTTCTAATAATAGTTTGGTTTCTACTCTGGCTGAAACTGTCAACTCAGCTATAAACATGACAACAGCCATGGTAGTAGAGCAGACGACAGTTCATTTCTTCTTCTTCTATTTATTCGTCTACTGCTGCTTCTTCTTTTTCTTCGTCTTCGTCTGTTGTTACTATGCCAGCTGGTGAGGGTGATCATTACTCTCAACAACTTCCTATCTCCAATATTGTTTATTAAAGTTATTGACTTCCTTCCTTGCCACTATGTCAACGTGTCAAGTATTTTATCTCTTTGTTATTCTCTTATATCTTTTTCCTTTAATCTTTCTTGTTGTTATAGAATAATCCAACTCTCTTCTTCTCATAGTTTGGTTTATTTGCATAATGTGTAACGAATGTAGTCTATGCTACGCCGTTTCTCGCATGTGTTTCGTGTGTTTAAATCTAGTGTCTGACTTTCGTTTGTGTATTGTTAACTCATTTGTTCTTGTGTTCGTTTGCTTGTTTCTTTTCTTTTCTTTCTCTTATTCTTTCCTGTTCCTGTGTTCCTCCTTGGTTACTTTAAAAACAATTATCCTTTCATTTTCTTCTTCTTGTTCTCTTTCTTCTTCTTCTTCTCCTTCTTCGTCTTTGTTCACTTTCAGACGTCAGCTTGAGGCTATTTGTATCTCCGTAAAGTTTTTCCAGGAATGGTACTAGTGATGGCCATTTGCGTTTTCTCTGTTCGTTATATGTTTTGCACCTTTGAAGCAGATGTTCAGCAGTCATTTTATCGGTACCACAGTTACACTCATCAGTAGATCCTATCATTAACGTGTTGAATAGATGGTATCCCAATCTGTTGTGACCTATGCGAAGTCTGAAGATTACCTCTTCTGTTCACTTCTGCTGAGCTGGTAATACGCATCATTTATTTTTTGTTGTTGTGTGGCCTGGATGCCCTGCTTCCCACTTTCTCCTGTATCTGCGCTTGATTAAACTCTTGGCCTCTTCATAAAATATGCTTATGCCAAGTTGAGATATCTTTCCCCTTCCCTGTGCCAATCTTTCAGCCTCTACATTTCCGAAAATCTCCTTTCATTAGATAGTGCCTTGCCTTTTCCTGTTTTGTATTTATTGTTCCGTTGAATTTTGTTGGTCTAATTTAATTTTTTATCTTTTCATGTTTGCTTATGTACTTCTCTGGACTGTTAGAAGCAGTCTAACAGTGTTAGAAAGAGAGTTCTTCATTGTTATATAGAACCAATCCTGACATATGGGAGTGAGTCATGGACAATTAGTAAACAAATAAGGAAGACACTAGAGGTAACAGAGATGTGGTTTTACAGAAGAATGTTAAAAATACCATGGACAGCCAGAAAGAGTAATGAGGATGTCCTGAAAGAGGCCAATGCTCAAAGGAAACTTTTTTCACAAGTTAGAAAGAAGCAATCCACTTTATTCGGCATGTTATGAGAAGAGGAAAGCTGGAATTTATCGTAACAACAGGTAAGACTGGGGGAAACAGAGATAGGAGAAGACAAAGAGAGCAAATACTGGACAGTTTGACATCGTGGCATGGAAAGAAGTCAACAACAGAATTGATAAATTGTACTGGAGACTGGAAGTTGTGGAGAGACATGATCTCCTACGACACTAGGCATGGTACTTGAAGAAGAAGTTAGAAACAGAGGAGAAGAACTAAATAATGTGAAAACATTTTTATTCGTTTCCATACAGCCTACTGGAAGCATACGGAATGATGAAGAAAGTACATGTATTTGTCAGTCTGCTCGGATACGCCTTTATTTGTTTGAATACATCTGTAACACAC
This sequence comes from Oreohelix idahoensis, assembly GCA_024509875.1. Lineage (NCBI taxonomy): Eukaryota > Metazoa > Mollusca > Gastropoda > Stylommatophora > Oreohelicidae > Oreohelix > Oreohelix idahoensis. The sequence goes on from JAMPIV010007524.1 coordinate 122,368, forward strand.
GGGGGTGCGGGGAGGGATCTCCGAGGAGTGAAAGAAAGAGTATAACTGTTGTTTCGTCAGGCATGTCAATAAGAGGCGACTAATGTAAGGTAGTGCATGGGTCTGGCTACCTCATCATGTCAATAATAGGTGACTGATAAGAGTTATTTGTAAATTTCTCTGTGGTTGATTGAGTGCGTGCGTGTTGGAACAATCACTCACAACACAGGTACGCACGTAGAAGTCATTTATGGTTATAACGGCAGGTGTACTGTTAATAATACTACGGTTGTGTGTTGGTGTCATAAGTGGGGTGTGTATCGAAGTACAGTCGCACACCACAGATACACACATCAGAAGCATAGAAGGGTGTAACGGCAGGTGTACTGTTAACGAATGTTTAATACACCACAACACGCCACGTTAACACAGAATACACAGTTATAGTCAACTACAAGTTATAGCAATACAATAATAAAGTACTTCTCACATCTCAGAATCATGCAGATACTACAATATCCATGACCTCTTTAAAGATACTCCTCAACTCAGCGCTATCCACCTGTCCTCACATTAGCGCTATAATATTCTAAATATGGCCTCCTCACAGATAGCAAACGGACATCATCGCCGTGCTACTGCATCACTATGGTATCCTCCAGATACTCCTCCTGCGCTATAAAATATAATAATGGATCCGTAAATATGGCCTCCTCACAGATAGCAAACGGCTCACATCATCGCCGTGCTACTGCATAAATAGCATCCTCAAGATACTCTCCTGTGCTATAAGATATAATACTGGATCCGTAAATATGGCCTCCTCACAGATAGCAAACGGCTCACATCATCGCCGTGCTACTGCATAAATATGGTATCCTCCAGATACTCCTCACATAATAATAATGGATCCGTTAGCAACCGGACATCCCGCCGTGCTAACATAAATATGGTATCCTCCAGATACTCCTCCTACGCTTTAAGATATAATAATGGATCCGTAAATATGGCCTCCTCACAGATAGCAAACGGCTCACATCATCGCCGTGCTACTGCATAAATATGGTATCCTCCAGATACTCCTCACATCAGCGCTGTATTAATAATAATGGATCCTTCTCAAAGATAGCAAACGGACATCCTCGCCGTGCTACACTCACATAAGCGCTATCATAATCTAATGAGTCCTACCAGCAATTTCTCACAAGACTCCATCCCCGGCAGTCTGCAATAATCTCGCCTTTACTCATCTTAGCGCTATTATATCACAATATAAGTCAATGGATCCAAACATCTCAAAATGCACACAATACTGCTCACCCAGCAGTCTGCACTAATCTCACCTATCAACATGTCTTCACATAACACAATTATCCTCTCTCAGGAAATAATGGCCTTACACAAATCATGGCCTCTTATATTCAGCACTGTACAGGCTTACCATCGAGAACATACACTATGGGGCGACCTCTCCAGATCGATGCCCAAAAATCACTGCCCACGGGAATACACATCCTCCCCCTAAAACAGCTACGAGACCCGGCTGTTAAAAAACACCGTTCAGTCTCACTACTTGCACGGGCTAGCCACAAATAGCTAAACACCCGTATCTCAAAACAGTTCGGAGTGAACAAACCTCCACAATTGAACTGACTAGCGTTCACACGCTGTGTAACCTTACTTCTACTATTACAATTTAACATAACATTAAAGACAATCACGTCTTCAAGCAATGACAACCCATAATCTAATCTGCTCACCTAATATTTTCCAGATCACGTCCCCTTCCATTAAAATTACTGGCAACAGTTTGCCACACCGTCCGGGAAAAAATGATTTTATCATTTTTTAGAAAATTTAAGATCCAAAAATTTAAAGGTTAATGAAATTATATGAAATACGTACAAAACTAAACTCCCCACAAATTTAACTGTCAATGAAGTTATATCAAATATCTCTTTAATTAATTCCCAAAAATTTAAAAAATTAATGAAGTTCTATCAATTACCTACAAAAATATACCTATGACAAGAGAACATAGCACATCTACAAAAATATCATCAATAAATGTAAGATAACGACTAAATCATCCAACATACTCATTCAAGCATACCAAAAAATAATCTAATACAAAACCAAACTAAGTATACATAGTACAAACTAAACAGAAAATAAACTATCGTAAGAGAAAAGACAAAATATGAAATGGGAATATGATAAGCATCAAATAGAATCATAAGATGACAATGAAGACAACAATTCCATACATGTAAAACAAATAGAACTATAAGAACTAATTACATTATCTAAAGTCATATAGTTAACTTAACACTACAAAGAATGAAAGTATAAATAGCGTAACACGAAAAAAAAAGTATACAAGAAGTATGAATTACATCAAAGATGAAACACGGAAGCATAAACAAAATATCAGACAATATTGAAAAGACAACAGACAAGATGTAAAAAATGACGAATAGTCAACAAAGAGAGATGAAAGTAAAGATGCAAATGTAAAGAAAGTTGGTAACAACACCTAACAATAACTATCTAAATGTAACAACGTATTGTAAAATACAAAAATGCTAAAGTATATTTATATACTAACACAAAAAAGAAAGCTTAAGACAAGCACAGCATAATAAGTAATTTAACTAAGTTATTCTTCTTCTTCTTCCTCGTTCGCCCTGAAAAGGACGGTGGTTGCGTTGTGTCTGTTTGCGCCTAAGCTGTGATATCTGCACCTTTCGGTCGACACATCCGACTTCTGCACGGCATTTTTTAGGGACCGGGTTTGCCTTCCCATTTCGATCCATACTCGCTCAGCCAGACTGCACTGCTGCAGACTGTTTCCAGGACTACCACGTGGAGGTGGAGTACGGTCTTGACCAGCTCTGGTTCGCTGGTCCTGATGCAAGCAGTCAAGCTATGGGTCGCTGACTGCATTCACTATTGTTGCATCTTGGGGTCCCAACTAAGTTATAAAGTTATACATAACTAAAAATAAATTACATCAAATATCACCCAAACAAAAAAATTATTAACGATAACACAAGTTTCGCATTGACGCATAGTCAAGCGCTAAATACCAAAAAATTCATCCAAACATCACAACATTGTCAAAGAATTAATGTCACTACATAATAGTAACCTTAACATACAATCTAGCGCTGGCGCAGAAAAAAATAAATATCACAATGTCCAAAACACATTTTCCAAAAATTTACAATACAAAAAATGTTTCTTCTCTTTAGGTTAAATAAAAATAGTATTTTTATTTCTAAGTAATATGTAGCTATAATTAACGACTAACAATTAAATTAGTTGAGTAACATAAAAATAATCTTATCTTTAAACAGACATACATGAAAAACGTGTAAGTTTTTTTTTTTTTCTTCTTTTAAAAAAATACATCAAAGAAACGTCACATTGGGTAATAAACTGTTAACTACAAACGAAGTTATAAATATATATAAGTGTAATATTATTTATCTTAACTATGTATTATAATCAGATATATAAATTCTTTAAATGAACAAGAGTATCAGCCGTCGCTGTTAATCTACCCACTTAATTTAATAGGAAATTTAAGTTAATTCTGGCTGACAAAAAATCAAATTGTTTAAATTATCAAATGTCATAATTTAGCAAAAATGGAAACCAAGTTTCAGAATACGTCCTTAACTTCAACGCAAAATCATTAATAATACATACAAGTTATGTTTAAAATTACCTTTCACTAAACAATTAATTCAAATAATCTGTATATAAATATGTTAACTAAACATGGTATGAAACCCATGATGAAAAACAAAACCAAAATTTTAAGTAGTGCATAAAAACACTCAGGACTATCTACAGAAATGACTATTACATTGTCTCAGTAAATAAGTTTGTGCATAGAAATTATTTAATGCATAATTAAAATACAGTCATATAAGTAACAACCAACAAATAATTATGGCAATCAAATGTTACAAAGATTACATAATATTTCATTAACAACATATAAAGTTCTATACTAAAGAATACAATAACATTCAGTGTTTGTAAACAGAACAAAAAATAAACAGGACCTTTGAAAAAACAAAAAAATTTCCTTCGAGGTCTTGCGAACATCTCATCAACACGCAAGGTGACATCATGACACGGTGGGTTAACGTACTGGCTAGGCTCGCTTGAATGGATAAATGGTACATAGTGATCTATATCTCTCGCAGGTAATGTCAAATTAGAATGGTGATCCCTCGCAAAGTCGCTCGCTGTGAGACAATACAAATGAAAATATCTATTTTAATCCATGGTAAGGTTATGAGGAAACACGGAAAAGTTCACTACACAATTACCCGAACTCCGTGGTGTAAGGTTGTGGCCCTCCTGGGATGTCAACAACTCTCGTCACATAGCAGACAACATAGACGTCCCAGGGACAACTTGACCTATAATTCACAGTTGTCAGTGCGGTAGGCTGAAAAAATTTTTTACTACCTTCACAAGACCGAGATGATCTCTCAAATCTATCAGCATGACAAGCAAAAGCATTTAAGAACCTATTACCGTTCCCATTACTCTGATTGCTAATAATCTTGCTCTTATGTGGAGCACAGTTAACCTGGTTGCGATCTGTATAATTTCTTTTGAGAGCATTGTTATTTGCTCTATTAACACCGTTGTACTGATTTAAATCCCAGTTACAATAGTTATGCTTAATACTTCTTCTTAGATAACAATGTCCATCAGATAGAACTGGCTTTTTAGCAGGAAAATTATTACTAGACTGATGAACTTTCATATAATTACTTCTGCTATAGTTTTCTAAACTTTTAGAATCACAATGTTGAGATCTGTCACATTTTTTCTTGTTTTTGGGAGAAGAAACGTTACCGTAGGATGAACTCCCTTGGTACTTTATAACCTTAGGGTTATGTCTCCTATCAAAACTATTTTTTTCTTTGCTTGTGGTAATGTGTTTAAGACATGAGTCACACTGCCTTGACTGGGTATGACTAGAAGGTTTGACAATCTCTTTATTTTTTTTCACAACATTTGTTTCCTTCATGGAACAAGCAGTAGTAGTATGTTTGTTACTTGTAACCAATTTATCAGATCTGTCAATAAATACGCTGTTGGTTTTTAACACACTGACTTGAGATTTAGCACTGTTATCTACCTTATCTACAGGACTGGATATTACTGTAGAATTCTCTTTGTTGGACTGTCGCCAAGAAACAATATTATTGGAAATAGCATTGGTATTGCGTTGGAAGTTATATTTCCCACGAAACGACCTATGTCCATCATTCTTGACCGTAGAATCCGCAAAAAGTGTATAAGGCTGGCTTTTTGCTTTAGTGCTCTGATGATAAGCAACTTTCTGTCTATCACTGTCACCATTGACAGAAGACCCACATATTGCTATTCAAGACTACGTCAAGCAGACCATATATTCTTCTTCTTGCTTCTGCAATCTCAATGTCTCTAAGTGCAATCTGTTCACTTAATCTCTTGTTTAAACTATCAGCTTTTAAGACCTTGCAGCTTTCCTCTGCTAACAAATTTTCAATTTTAATCAATTTGTCTTTCTCCATCATTAACTCTTTCACTCTCTCTTTATCAACCCTCTCAATCTCAATATCATGACTATTCGTAAGCCTATCAACCTTCTCTTTCTCAACCATCAACTCTACTAATGTCTCTTTCTTTTGTTGAGTCTCCTGTGTAAGTTTTTCCAACTCAACATTCTTATCTTTCATTTGAGTCTCTAACTCTTCAATTTTGCCTAATGCCGAGTCTAATTTTGCTCGAACACAAGCAAGCTCAGAATTTGATTTACATAAATCACCTGTAAGTTTAGTCACTTTTTTATGTAGCTCATTCACTTCAGTAGTACTTTTTAAGCAACTTTCCCTTTTCTCCTGTGTACTCTGTTTTATATCTCCTATTTGCTTCTTCTCTTTTAACTCTTCTTCCTGGTCACTATATATGCCGTCGAGCAATAACGTACGCATACTCTTCAATATGCTATCACGTTTAATACTAATATAATTGTCCAAGAACAGATGAAGGTCCAAAACCAATAACCTTGCCAGATCCTCAGCCATACTCACATGAGGAATTGACTGAAATCTCTCATCAGCAAAATCTCTTAGAGCTCTCGATGCACAGATCAAAAACCTGTCCATAACATGTGACTCAAGCTCTGGGCCTTTTAATCCCTGATAATCTGTCCCCTGTTGAAACAGATACTCTAATACAGGTCTCATATCCTCTGGATCTGTATCACAATCCATTGTGACTTGTTTACTTAGTCAACCATATATGTCTTAATTAAACTTTCATTATACCAAATCAAGTTTAGATCTCAAATATTGTATCATCAATCCCTGTACATCATCACATTCTATAATTAATCGATATAATTATCAACAACAACAACAATAGTTATTAATAGAATAGGATAGTGCAGATTGAGGCTTGTTGACATGGACAGAAGTGGCAACATTTACACACAACAAAAGCACTTAACTGAAGGTAATCCCGTCTCTTTCGCTAACACACTGGATATCACAAAGTTCTGACGTTAAAACACTCCACTGCAGAAAGGTAGAAGGACTAAGCTCTCTTGTCTTCAGATCTCTGCCACTGCACAGTATGTCCTCAACAATGCATCAGACGACAGGAACCGATCACAACAACTCCGCAAGTTGTCATTTGAGGTATAAGTGCAGACGAACTCTCCGAAATACTGCACCTTTAGTTGAATCTGCATATGGAAAGACTGGAACAAGCACTGTAACAATTATGGCATCAATGTCGCTATCAGATAACAGCTATTTGATATCGAAACCAACTGATAAAGTTAGTTTAGTTGCTACACACGCCAAGATATGAGGATGGATATGCGCAGTCAGCTGATACCTGTGTACAGTTGAATTAAGCCACGCCCACACAGAGCAAAACATAACACAGTTCAGTGTTCCCACTTGTAATGACTGGTCCAGAATCTGACCTAATTTACTCTCTTATCACGCGAATGTAATGTGGGTGTTACGACCCGTTGGTTTGGTCCACCACTGATAAGAGTTAATCCAGAACTGATAGTTACTATGCTGGATGTCTTTATGGTGAAGAAGGTGAGTGTGTTTTGGGACAGTCACTCACAGTAGATACACACAATAGAAGCATGGAAGGGTGTAACGGCTGATGATGGTTAACGAATGTTTAATACACCACAACACGCCACGTTAACACAGAATACACAGTTATAGTCAACTACAAGTTATAGCAATACAATAATAAAGTACTTCTCACATCTCAGAATCATGCAGATACTACAATATCCATGACCTCTTTAAAGATACTCCTCAACTCAGCGCTATCCACCTGTCCTCACATTAGCGCTATAATATTCTAAATATGGCCTCCTCACAGATAGCAAACGGACATCATCGCCGTGCTACTGCATCACTATGGTATCCTCCAGATACTCCTCCTGCGCTATAAAATATAACAATGGATCCGTAAATATGGCCTCCTCACAGATAGCAAACGGCTCACATCATCGCCGTGCTACTGCATAAATATGGTATCCTCCAGATACTCCTCACATCAGCGCTGTATTAATAATAATGGATCCTTCTCAAAGATAGCAAACGGACATCCTCGCCGTGCTACACTCACATAAGCGCTATCATAATCTAATGAGTCCTACCAGCAATTTCTCACAAGACTCCATCCCCGGCAGTCTGCAATAATCTCGCCTTTACTCATCTTAGCGCTATTATATCACAATATAAGTCAATGGATCCAAACATCTCAAAATGCACACAATACTGCTCACCCAGCAGTCTGCACTAATCTCACCTATCAACATGTCTTCACATAACACAATTATCCTCTCTCAGGAAATAATGGCCTTACACAAATCATGGCCTCTTATATTCAGCACTGTACAGGCTTACCATCGAGAACATACACTATGGGGCGACCTCTCCAGATCGATGCCCAAAAATCACTGCCCACGGGAATACACATCCTCCCCCTAAAACAGCTACGAGACCCGGCTGTTAAAAAACACCGTTCAGTCTCACTACTTGCACGGGCTAGCCACAAATAGCTAAACACCCGTATCTCAAAACAGTTCGGAGTGAACAAACCTCCACAATTGAACTGACTAGCGTTCACACGCTGTGTAACCTTACTTCTACTATTACAATTTAACATAACATTAAAGACAATCACGTCTTCAAGCAATGACAACCCATAATCTAATCTGCTCACCTAATATTTTCCAGATCACGTCCCCTTCCATTAAAATTACTGGCAACAGTGACTAATGTAAGGTAGTGCATGGGTCTGGCTATCTCATCATGTCAATAAGAGGCGACTAATGTAAGGTAGTGCATGGGTCTGGCTACCTCATCATGTCAATAATAGGTGACTAATGTAAGGTAGTGCATGGGTCTGGCTATCTCATCATGTCAATAAGAGGCGACTAATGTAAGGTAGTGCATGGGTCTGGCTACCTCATCATGTCAATAATAGGTGACTAATGTAAGGTAGTGCATGGGTCTGGCTACCTCATCATGTCAATAATAGGCGACTAATGTAAGGTAGTGCATGGGTCTGGCTACCTCATCATGTCAATAAGAGGCGACTAATGTAAGGTAGTGCATGGGTCTGGCTACCTCATCATGTCAATAAGAGGCGACTAATGTAAGGTAGTGCATGGGTCTGACTATCTCATCATGTCAATAATAGGTGAATAATGTAAGGTAGTGCATGGGTCTGGCTATCTCATCATGTCAATAATAGGTGACTAATGTAAGGTAGTGCATGGGTCTGGCTATCTCATCATGTCAATAAGAGGCGACTAATGTAAGGTAGTGCATGGGTCTGGCTACCTCATCATGTCAATAATAGGTGACTAATGTAAGGTAGTGCATGGGTCTGGCTATCTCATCATGTCAATAAGAGGCGACTAATGTAAGGTAGTGCATGGGTCTGGCTACCTCATCATGTCAATAATAGGTGACTAATGTAAGGTAGTGCATGGGTCTGGCTATCTCTTCATGTCAATAATAGGCGACTAATGTAAGGTAGTGCATGGGTCTGGCTACCTCATCATGTCAATAAGAGGCGACTAATGTAAGGTAGTGCATGGGTCTGGCTACCTCATCATGTCAATAAGAGGCGACTAATGTAAGGTAGTGCATGGGTCTGGCTATCTCATCATGTCAATAATAGGTGACTAATGTAAGGTAGTGCATGGGTCTGGCTATCTCATCATGTCAATAATAGGTGACTAATGTAAGGTAGTGCATGGGTCTGGCTATCTCATCATGTCAATAATAGGTGACTAATGTAAGGTAGTGCATGGGTCTGGCTACCTCATCATGTCAATAATAGGCGACTAATGTAAGGTAGTGCATGGGTCTGGCTACCTCATCATGTCAATAAGAGGCGACTAATGTAAGGTAGTGCATGGGTCTGGCTACCTCATCATGTCAATAATAGGCGACTAATGTAAGGTAGTGCATGGGTCTGGCTACCTCATCATGTCAATAATAGGCGACTAATGTAAGGTAGTGCATGGGTCTGGCTATCTCATCATGTCAATAATAGGTGACTAATGTAAGGTAGTGCATGGGTCTGGCTATCTCATCATGTCAATAATAGGTGACTAATGTAAGGTAGTGCATGGGTCTGGCTATCTCATCATGTCAATAATAGGTGACTAATGTAAGGTAGTGCATGGGTCTGGCTATCTCATCATGTCAATAATAAGTGACTAATGTAAGGTAGTGCATCGGTCTGGCTATCTCATTATGTCAATAGTAGGTGACTAATGTAAGGTAGTGCATGGGTCTGGCTACCTCATCATGTCAATAATAGGTGACTAATGTAAGGTAGTGCATGGGTCTGGCTACCTCATCATGTCAATAATAGGTGACTAATGTAAGGTAGTGCACGGGTCTGGCTACCTCATCATGTCAATAATAGGCGACTAATGTAAGGTAGTGCATGGGTCTGGCTACCTCATCATGTCAATAATAGGCGACTAATGTAAGGTAGTGCATGGGTCTGGCTACCTCATCATGTCAATAATAGGCGACTAATGTAAGGTAGTGCATGGGTCTGGCTACCTCATCATGTCAATATGAGGCGACTAATGTAAAGTAGTGCATGGGTCTGGCTATCTCATCATGTCAATAAGAGGCGACTAATGTAAGGTAGTGGGGCCCGAAAGGGGAGCAAAGAATAGTAACACTGCACCCTACCACGCATGTCGTAAAAAGCGACTAAGGAGGGTATGGGCATGGGGCTGTTTACCCCATCCCGTAAAAACTTCGCACAGTGGGCTGATCACCTGCTTGCCAACCAATCTGATTACGGAAACAATGATAGATTGTTTGGTCTGTTTTTGTTCCACAAAGACGCCACTAGGCGTGGTGGAAACAGCGATAGATCGATCAATTTGTTGTTGCCCTAAGACGCCACTAGGCGTACTGGCCACATACTGCTTTGCCGGTTGATGGCTATGGATGGAAGAAGAAGAAGAATGTAAGGTAGTGCATGGGTCTGGCTATCTCATCATGTCAATAATAGGTGACTAATGTAAGGTAGTGCATGGGTCTGGCTATCTCATCATGTCAATAATAGGCGACTAATTTAAGGTAGTGCATGGGTCTGGCTACCTCATCATGTCAATAATAGGCGACTAATGTAAGGTAGTGCATGGGTCTGACTACCTCATCATGTCAATAATAGGTGACTAATGTAAGGTAGTGCATGGGTCTGGCTATCTCATCATGTCAATAATAGGTGACTAATGTAAGGTAGTGCATGGGTCTGGCTATCTCATCATGTCAATAATAGGTGACTAATGTAAGGTAGTGCATGGGTCTGGCTACCTCATCATGTCAATAATAGGTGACTAATGTAAGGTAGTGTATGGGTCTGGCAACCTCATCATGTCAATAATAGGTTCCTAATGTAAGGTAGTGTATGGGTCTGGGAACCTCATCATGTCAAAAAAATGTCTACGGAAATCATCGCTGCAAGAGTATAATAAAAACGTTGGTGCAGATTTATTGCCCGGGGGACCATCTGTGGGCCCATGCTTCATAAAGGTCGAAAAGGGAAATGAACTTAATGATGATAGTGATTTGTAAAAGTTGCATCAATAAAATATAATTTTTCACCCATATGTCCTATGCCAACTTTTCTTTCTTTCTTTCTTTAAACAATACTTATAACCTTTGACCTGCAACTTTTAACCAACCTTGACATCAACAGGTAGTGCATAATGGCGTCATCAGTCGAAATTCTCCGAGAGCAGATGCAACAAATAATTCAATTACAGCAAGAGCTCTTGCAGAAGCAATTGAAACTACAGAAGCAGCTGCAGCAACTTGAGATGCCGCCAAAGCAGAAACAACAGCTGCAGCCAGAAGTATCAGCGAGCCTCGATGACCATGAAAAGGACAATATTTCATCATCTGCTAACAAGACTAATGAGGTCATTGTCAACTCTCACAACCTGGGACTTCTGCCAGCTTATGTTAAGTTAGATAAGCACCAACAAAACCACCCTGCACAAGAAATTCAGCAACATCATACACAACAACAGCAGCAATTCTTTTCACAGTATAAGCACAACAGCTGCTCCTATTACATGCGTCTAAGACACATGGGTGAGCATCCTGAGGGTATGTACACTACATACAGTCCAGAATGGTACATTGGCAATCTAGGTTTCAGGGCAAGCCAGTGGCAGGACAACAATGGGAAATCGTATTGTGCTGCCCTTCATTTGTCTTATTTCAGCATGGACACGACAGTCCCTTTCACCAAGACGACGGTTAAGTGTAAGGTCACTCTGATGGATCCCTCAGGTCGCCAGCAAGACTGCTTGCTTGCGGAGAGGGAGTCCGTGTTTGACGGAAGTCGGCAACTTGTTGACGAGTGGGCCAGGGGGTGTGTTATGGTTCGGATCAAGATGAAGGACATCAAAGAGCGGGGGATGTGTAGCGATTACACTCTGCTTATTCGTTATGATGTGGACATCTCGGTCTAGGTACTTGGTGCTTATAACTCTACATATACCTGGTGATATAAACATCTTTTTATACGTAAACTCATATGTTATAATGTGAACATCTCGTTCTAGGTACTCTCTGCTTATACATTCTTCATATACCTTGTGATATCAACATCTTATTATAAATAAACTCAAATGTTATAATGTGTACTTCTTGTTCTAGGTACTCTCGACTTATACATTATGATGTGAACATCTCATTCTAGATACTATCCACTTATACATTATGATGTGTACATCTTATTCGAGGTACATTCTACTTAAACGTTATGATGTGAACATCTTATTATAAGTAAACTCAAATGTTAGGATGTAAACATCTCGTTCTACAGTACACTACTTGTTAGTTATTATAATGTCACCGCATACGGCGCAAGGGACACAACTGCGTTATATATTAAAGCACAACAGTCATAAGTATGAGTAGGAAGAAGGACATTTTGGTGGTTAGTTAGGTCATAGTATAGATAGCAGTAAGTAAATAAGTTTTCAATAATAAATTATAGAAAAACTGTCGTGTTGCAACATCACTGGTCATGGAAACTAGTGTGTAAAAGACTTATTCGAGAGATGAAACATTTGTAAGACACAAGGACTTAATGTTGAATATCGAGATAACCTGTGTTAAATATACATCACGAGGTAGCATGACTACCTTCTGTGGTCACCCTGCCACAATGTGAACATCTTCCTTACTATAAGTGCACTATCTATTGTGTTGTGAACGTCTCATTCTAGGTACTATCTACTTGTACGTCATGATGTGAACATCCTATTCAATGTAGATTCTATTTATACGTTTTGATATGAAAATCTCAGCAGGCACGCTTTGTTCATTCTTGGTCTTTTTTCTTCACCTTTACCCTCCACAAGGAGCATAGGCCTTCAACAACCGTATGCCAAGTCTTCTTGTCCCGTGCCATCAGTTCAAGGTCTTTCAGTTTCTTCTTCATACTTTTCATGTCTTCTTCTTCTTCTTCCTCGTTCGTCCTGAAAAGGACGGTGGTTGCGTTGTGTCTGTTTGCGCCTAAGCTGTGATATCTGCACCTTTCGGTCGACACATCCGACTTCTGCACGGCATTTTTTAAGGACCGGGTTTGCCTTCCCATTTCGATCCGTGCTCGCTCAGCCATCCTGCACTGCTGCAGACTGTTTCCAGGACCACCACGTAGAGGTGGAGCGCGGTCTTGACCAGCTCTGGTTCGCTGGTCCTGACGCAGGCAGTCAAGCTATGAGTCGCTGACTGCATTCACTATTGCTGCATCTTGAGGTCCCTTTTCATGTCTGACTCCAGTTCTCTTCTCCATGTGTTCTTTGGTCTTCCTCTACCTCTCTCGCCCTGGGGATTCAAGACCAAGGACTGCCTCGTAAAGCCATCAACAAGTTTTCTGAATGGGTGTTCTATCCCCCTGCAGCGTTTTCTTCTCATCCTTGTTCCACTGACGTCTCGTCATCAGTTCCACAATGGTGATCATTCTAGATACTCTCTATTAAATCGTTATAATGTGATCATACCATTGTAGGTACTATCAGTTTATAAGTTTGGATGTGGATTATTCCATTGTAGGTACTATCAGCTTATACGTTTGGATGTGGATTATTCCATTGTAGGTACTATCAGCTTATAAGTTTGGATGTAGATTATTCCATTCTAGGTGCAATCTGTTTGTAAGTTATGATGTGGATTATTCCACTCTAGGTACTATTTTCGTATAAGTTTGGATGTGGATTATTCCACTCTAGGTACTATTTTCGTATAAGTTTGGATATGGATTATTCCATTCTAGGTACTATCTGCTTATAAATTTGGATATGGATTATTCCATTCTAGGTATTATGTGCTTATCAGTTTGGATGTGGATTATTCCATTGTAGGTACTATCAGCTTATAAGTTTGGATGTAGATTATTCCATTCTAGGTACTATCTGCTTATAAGGTAGGATGTGGATTATTCCATTCTAGGTACTATCTGCTTATAAGATTGGCTGTGGATTATTCCATTCTAGGTACTATCAGCTTATAAATTTGGATATGGATTATTCCATTCTAGGTACTATCTGCTTATAAATTTGGATATGGATTATTCCATTCTAGGTACTATATGCTTATAAGTTTGGATGTGGATTATTCCATTGTAGGTACTATCAGCTTATAAGTTTGGATGTAGATTATTCCATTCTAGGTACTATCTGCTTATAAGGTAGGATGTGGATTATTCCATTCTAGGTACTATCTGCTTAAAAGATTGGCTGTGGATTATTCCATTCTAGGTACTTTCTGCTTATAAGTTTGGATATGGATTCTTCCAGTCTAGGTACTATCTGCTTATAAGTTTGGATATGGATTATTCCATTCTAGGTACTATCTGCTTATAAGTTTGGATATGGATTATTCCATTCTAGGTACTATCTGCTTATAAGTTTGGATGTGGATTATTCCATTCTAGGTACTATCTGCTTATAAGTTTGGATGTGGATTATTCATTTCTAGGCACGCTCTGCTTTTATATTGTGATGTGAACATCTTTTACTTGATAAACTCTACTTATACGATATGATGTGAACATCTTTTTCTACATACACTCTACTTATACGTTATGATGTGAACATATTATATGTGCACTCATATGTAATGATATGGACATCTAATTCTTGCTTGTACGTTACAATATGAACATTTCACTCTAGTTACACTCTACTTATACGATATGATGTGAACATCTAATTTTAGGTACACGTTTCTTATACATTATGATGTGAACATCTAATTTTTAAATACACGCTACTTATACGTTATAATGTTAATCGTCTACTACTATTCTTCTCTTCACATAAATGTGGTTGCCTCTCTTAGACCATAATCTACCACAACTGCTAGAGTTCTAGTTAAACGTTATTACTGGTGCTACAGTACGTAAGAATTATTGGAGCTAATACAAGGGATTATAACATTAATTGTATGACAAGACTACCAATGCGGAACTGATGGCGTGAACCAGACAAGTGCTAGTGACACATGGATGAGAAAACAGACTTTGACGTTGGATAAGCCACACATTGCAGAAATCAGCTTACAGCATTACAAGATAGTCCTTGTTATGAAATCCCCACGTTAAGATAAATGAACAGAGATCGAACAACACACGGAGAAAAGGGAATTGTAGATATACTTAGGGATAAAGAGAACATTGACAGTGTGAACATATGTTAGTGTGAACACATGTTAGTGTGAACATATGTTAGTGTGAACATATTTCAAGCCTATGCTTCACAGAGAAATAAAAGGTGATGAATATGATAAACATGATGAAAGCATAGAAGAAAGTTCTGTTCCATCCCGGTTGTGCATCTATCCATCCTTCGTTTGGTTTAGTCTTTACCTTTCGAGTGCTGCCGGAATAGTTACCCTTCTTCTTCTTCTTCTTCTTCTTCTTCTTCTTCCGTCCTTAGCCACCGACCGTCAAAGCAGTCAGTGGCCATTACGCCTAGTGGCGTCTTAGGGCAACATCAGATAGGTTTTCTTTGCCATTGTTTCCCATCACGCCTATTGGCGTCTTTAGGGCAACGGCAAATCAATCCATTTGCTGTTGTTTCCGTAATCGAAGTGACTGGCAAACGGGTGATCAGCCCGTTGGTATTACCCTTCTTATGTTGACGAATTTTCCCCCTGTGAGGTCCATTCATTCTTCTTCTAATCCTTTTTGCTGTAGCACCTTAGGGAGCACGGGACAACGCTACATGTTAGCTCATTGCGAGAAGCATGCGCCATAGCACACCAGGGTGCTCTTGCCGCGTTTTTTTCTGGCTTCTGAACCAACTTTTTTACGTGATGAGGATTCTCCATACATAATCCTTCTTAGTCCTCTTGCTCGACACGCTTTGTCTGGCGTTGTGGTCCAATATTCTTTTCTTTGCTGACTAAGACCTGCTTCATTTTCAACACGATCGAGCCATGTCATGGTTCATGAGATTAATTTAGTTAGCGTGGGTTGCGAAGAAAGAAAGTCATACATACTCACTCAAAAGGAGTTACATTTTTCTCTTCTTTTGATGCAGGGTTGAAACTCATACAGAAAGCACTGTATTAATCAAACCACTTATCAAAACATATTTATTGTATTATATTTTCTGTACACATTTTAAGAATGCTAATTTAGTGACCTTTATTTGTTGTGTATATTATTTGCCTGAAAAGGTTTTGTTATAAAAATGTATGCATATACACGTACTAGACATTTTAATTAGTTTTCATATTTCAGATATAATAAAGATAACTGTCGGAATGTAGCGGAATGTCGTACGGCATATTTTACCTTCAGGAAAAGCCACGATAGGAAGAAGACTAAATTAATTTACCATATGTTTAAAAAGTAAGGTCTGAACGACGTGGTGGCAACGTGTAATGCTGAAAGTAAAAAAGCAGATGGATACATATTAATGTTGACATCGTATCGTCTGACAAATGGCTGGGAAAATAGCCATTATCATATGTAGGAGACTGCGCAAAAGACAAAATGTAGGTAGCTTTTGACAAATGCGCACACACACACACACACACACACACACACACACACACACACACACACACACACACACACACACACACACACACACACACACACACACACACACACACACACACACACACACACACACACACACACATATATATATATATATATATATATATATATATACTTACTTACTTACTTACTTAGTCGTTCCCCTTCTACCGTGAGGTGTAGAGGTTTGGAAGAGAGAGCGCCAGACTATCCTATCGGCTGTCTTCCTCCTGGCCTGGTTCCATTCTAGTCCTCGGTCCTTCAAAGATTGTCTAATGTTGTCCTCCCAGCGGACTCTGGGTCGTCCTGGAGGTCTGGATCCCTGGCTCTTTGTTTCCCATGCTTGTCGTGGCTCTTTGTTTCCCATGCTTGTCGTGGTAGCCGATCTTCTCCCATTCTGCAGACATGGCCAAACCATCTTAGTTGGGACTGTTCTATTTGGATATATATATACACCCACACATACACACAGTGCAGTCCACTTAAGACGAACTCGTTTAAGTCGATTCTCGCTTAAGTAGAAGCAATTCTGGAGGTCCCGGTCAATTGTCTTCTTTGGCTTTGTTAATAAACTCCGGTTAAGTCGACTTCTGATAACTAGGATTCATGCCCCCCTCAGGCATGTTGTGTGAGACTACTAGTATACGATTGCAAATGAGGCTGGTGTCCTCGGCATGTCAAACAAATTGTTACTGAAACCACTGCTGCTAGAGTACACGAAAGATTTTGTACAGGTTTCACGCAAGGGGGCGTGCTACAGCTGAGGCTCCATGCGTCATAGGGAGTGAAATTTTTTTTTTTCGTACGCCCGCTAATACTCAAGGCGAAATCTCAGGTTATTATTTATATCTAACCTGACATTGATTTTACGTGAGTATCCCTTTATTTCTTGTACAGAGACAGGTGTCCCTCGCCATTCAGGCAAATACTCGCCGATTTCGGAGGTACCCATTGCAGCTGGGTCGGCTCAGGAGCCGCCAGTCCCTGGTCGACGACACTCCTTCAAATGTCCTCGCTAGGTCTCGAGTTAATCCAGTCCAAATCCCGGTCGACGAAAAATCCTCAAATGCCGTCGCCCGGGTTTGATCCTGTATCAAACGGTCGCCAGAGCGGTGTTGTAACCACTAAGCTAGCGCGGCTCCCAAATGGGAAATAATTATCAATATATATAAAATCCCAGCTTTTTCTGTCACTAACGCTAAGGGATGCAACTTTGGTTGAAAGTTAGACATTAATTGTATTGTTTCCCTTATATGTTCTCCATCGCCTTGCTGTGACAGTACATTGTGAAAGAACGCTCAGCCAATTTTGCAACCCTGTTTGGTTGGTCGTAGGTTCGGTTCCCGGTAAGCCTATCACTTATATTTTCTTTTCTGTTATCTAGTGTGATCCTTTATGTCCAACGAGTACCTGTTAATTACTTTTGTTTATTTATTTACTAATTTATTTACTGTTCACAGGACTCAAGGTTTCCTCTATTATTTATCTAAATAGTTTCCATAGGCATCTAAACTTGGTGACGTCATGTGTTTCTGTGTATTTTCCAGAAGCCTGTATGAAGACAAAGGAAGGATAGGGCTATTGCTCCTTCAAGCATGTCATAAGAGACTACTAATATGAGGTTGGCCATGGGGTTGGTAATCTCATATAAAACAAACTGCTACAGGCGCCATTGTACATGAATCCGTTGATGCAGGCTTCCTGCAAGAGACAAGCTGCAGTCATGGCTCAAGTACCCATAAGGAGCGAACACGATGATGATAGAATTAATGTTCTTACATAAGATTCCTCTCAGCACGTGGGGTGCAGCCGACATGAGTGACCTAGATTGAAGGTGACTGTGCCTAAACCGGATAATCCAGGGTTTTTTGTTTGTTTTTTGTTTTAATGAACGCCCGCTATTACTCGAGGCGAAATCTCAGGTTAGTATGTCTGACCTGAAACTGATTTTACGTGAGTATCCTATTTTCCCTGTACGCTGACAAGTGTCCTCTCGCCACTTAGATTCTCGCCGCCTTCGGAGAGTACCCATTAGAGCTGGGTCGGCTCAGGAGCCGTTCAGGTTATTCCAGTCCCTTCAAATTTCCTCGCCAGGGCTCGAATTAATCCAGTCCAAATCCCGGTCGACGACACTTCTTCATATGTACTCACCTGGGCTTGAACCTGGATCACCCGATCGCCAGCGCAGTGTGGTAACCATTACACCAACGTGGCTCCCATTCAGTGTTTAAATCTCGACAGAAATTTTCCTCGCTGTTGTAGTTTGAATAGTAGATATCCCGAAACGTTCTGCATAGTAAATTTGTCTACTAGCCTTATCAGATAAGAAAGACATTTTCCAAGGTAAGGTAACAAATTCACGTAGTACATACATACACACAAACACAACCCCACACACAGATACAAAAACAAACATACACACGCTGTTTTCACATAAGACGAGAATATAATTACGTATTGAAATGATAACGAATATTTCTGGATTTTAGCGTCAAAGATCAAATATTCTTATTTTCCCGATTTGCTCCTTACATAAAATAAACACCAGACAAACATAAAGGTATGTTTTCAGGCACTCGTAAGATATAAAGAAGTAGAACACTAGTTCGAATCCTGGGTAAGCCACTCACGTCTGTTGTTTTTCTGTTGTCTAGTGTTCTACTTCTTTATTTCTTCCGAGTGCCTGAAAATTTGCTTGGTGAGGGCTTGTTGGAGGCAGTGCTGCAATGTTGAATCATTCTCCGTAAGGAAAGCAAGATTCAGTGCTGGTTCTCTAAGAACAACGACAGTGCTGGTTCTCTAAGAACAACGACAATGCTGGTTCTCTAAGAACAACGACAGTGCTGGTTCTCTAAGAACAACGACAGTGCTGGTTCTCTAAGAACAACGACAGTGCTGGTTCTCTAAGAACAACGACAGTGCTGGTTCTCTAAGAACAACGACAGTGCTGGTTCTCTAAGAACAACGACAGTGCTGGTTCTCTAAGAACAACGACAGTGCTGGTTCTCTAAGAACAACAACAGTGCTGGTTCTCTAAGAACAACAACAGTGCTGGTTCTCTAAGAACAACGACAGTGCTGGTTCTCTAAGAACAACGACAGTGCTGGTTCTCTAAGAACAACGACAGTGCTGGTTCTCTAAGAACAACGACAGTGCTGGTTCTCTAAGAACAACGACAGTGCTGGTTCTCTAAGAACAACGACAGTGCTGGTTCTCTAAGAACAACGACAGTGCTGGTTCTCTAAGAACAACGACAGTGCTGGTTCTCTAAGAACAACGACAGTGCTGGTTCTCTAAGAACAACGACAGTGCTGGTTCTCTAAGAACAACAACAGTGCTGGTTCTCTAAGAACAACGACAGTGCTGGTTCTCTAGAGAACAACGACAGTGCTGGTTCTCTAAGAACAACGACAGTGCTGGTTCTCTAAGAACAACGACAGTGCTGGTTCTCTAAGAACAACGACAGTGCTGGTTCTCTAAGAACAACGACAGTGCTGGTTCTCTAAGAACAACGACAGTGCTGGTTCTCTAAGAACAACGACAGTGCTGGTTCTCTAAGAACAACGACAGTGCTGGTTCTCTAAGAACAACGACAGTGCTGGTTCTCTAAGAACAACGACAGTGCTGGTTCTCTAAGAACAACGACAGTGCTGGTTCTCTAAACAACAACAGTGCTGGTTCTCTAAGAACAGTGCTGGTTCTCTAAGAACAACGACAGTGCTGGTTCTCTAAGAACAACGACAGTGCTGGTTCTCTAAGAACAACAACAGTGCTGGTTCTCTAAGAACAACGACAGTGCTGGTTCTCTAAGAACAACAACAGTGCTGGTTCTCTAAGAACAACAACAGTGCTGGTTCTCTAAGAACAACAACAGTGCTGGTTCTCTAAGAACAACGACAGTGCTGGTTCTCTAAGAACAACGACAGTGCTGGTTCTCTAAGAACAACGACAGTGCTGGTTCTCTAAGAACAACAACAGTGCTGGTTCTCTAAGAACAACAACAGTGCTGGTTCTCTAAGAACAACAACAGTGCTGGTTCTCTAAGAACAACAACAGTGCT
This sequence comes from Oreohelix idahoensis, assembly GCA_024509875.1. NCBI lineage: Eukaryota > Metazoa > Mollusca > Gastropoda > Stylommatophora > Oreohelicidae > Oreohelix > Oreohelix idahoensis. The sequence goes on from JAMPIV010007524.1 coordinate 143,072, forward strand.
GGTTCTCTAAGAACAACGTCAGTGCTGGTTCTCTACGAACAACATCAGTGCTGGTTCTCTAAGAACAACGACAGTGCTGGTTCTCTAAGAACAACGACAGTGCTGGTTCTCTAAGAACAACGACAGTGCTGGTTCTCTAAGAACAACGACAGTGCTGGTTCTCTAAGAACAACGACAGTGCTGGTTCTCTAAGAACAACGACAGTGCTGGTTCTCTAAGAACAACGACAGTGCTGGTTCTCTAAGAACAACAACAGTGCTGGTTCTCTAAGAACAACGACAGTGCTGGTTCTCTAAGAACAACGACAGTGCTGGTTCTCTAAGAACAACAACAGTGCTGGTTCTCTAAGAACAACAACAGTGCTGGTTCTCTAAGAACAACAACAGCACTGGTTCTCTAAGAACAAAACAGTGCTGGTTCTCTAAGAACAACAACAGTGCTGGTTCTCTAAGAACAACAACAGTGCTGGTTCTCTAAGAACAACAACAGTGCTGGTTCTCTAAGAACAACAACAGTGCTGGTTCTCTAAGAACAACAACAGTGCTGGTTCTCTAAGAACAACAACAGTGCTGGTTCTCTAAGAACAACAACAGTGCTGGTTCTCTAAGAACAACAACAGTGCTGGTTCTCTAAGAACAACGACAGTGCTGGTTCTCTAAGAACAACGACAGTGCTGGTTCTCTAAGAACAACAACAGTGCTGGTTCTCTAAGAACAACAACAGTGCTGGTTCTCTAAGAACAACAACAGTGCTGGTTCTCTAAGAACAACGACAGTGCTGGTTCTCTAAGAACAACAACAGTGCTGGTTCTCTAAGAACAACAACAGTGCTGGTTCTCTAAGAACAAACAACTGGTTCTCTAAGAACAACAGTGCTGGTTCTCTAAGAACAACGACAGTGCTGGTTCTCTAAGAACAACAACAGTGCTGGTTCTCTAAGAACAACAACAGTGCTGGTTCTCTAAGAACAACAACAGTGCTGGTTCTCTAAGAACAACGACAGTGCTGGTTCTCTAAGAACAACGACAGTGCTGGTTCTCTAAGAACAACGACAGTGCTGGTTCTCTAAGAACAAACGACAGTGCTGGTTCTCTAAGAACAACGACAGTGCTGGTTCTCTAAGAACAACGACAGTGCTGGTTCTCTAAGAACAACAACAGTGCTGGTTCTCTAAGAACAACGACAGTGCTGGTTCTCTAAGAACAACGACAGTGCTGGTTCTCTAAGAACAACGACAGTGCTGGTTCTCTAAGAACAACGACAGTGCTGGTTCTCTAAGAACAACGACAGTGCTGGTTCTCTAAGAACAACGACAGTGCTGGTTCTCTAAGAACAACGACAGTGCTGGTTCTCTAAGAACAACGACAGTGCTGGTTCTCTAAGAACAACGACAGTGCTGGTTCTCTAAGAACAACGACAGTGCTGGTTCTCTAAGAACAACGACAGTGCTGGTTCTCTAAGAACAACGACAGTGCTGGTTCTCTAAGAACAACGACAGTGCTGGTTCTCTAAGAACAACGACAGTGCTGGTTCTCTAAGAACAACGACAGTGCTGGTTCTCTAAGAACAACGACAGTGCTGGTTCTCTAAGAACAACGACAGTGCTGGTTCTCTAAGAACAACGACAGTGCTGGCTCTATGCACCATTTGAAGTGGACTAGGAGAAAGAAGAAAATAATTCTTTCTGTGCTGAACACAAGAGATGTAACGCCACTAAGTGTAAACTGAAATATAATGTATGTTAGAATGTTGAATATTTGAGCTAGATAAATATTTATTTTCATATACGTTTACTTTAAAGTGACTGGCAAGATAAAGTCTTGAGATGTATTGTCGTATCTTAACACTTGATGCTGTTTACATTATTATTGAAATAAAACTAATTTTTTCAAACTGTATTAGTAATATTTGTATATTTCTTGTTACAGTATTGCTGGCATCGAACAGTAATTTGTGAAGGTGTGTATAGAATTAAGCGAGATGTATTAATAATAAAATGGTATTAATGGATGTGTCCGTTCCCCCTCTCCCCACCCCGAATTGAGGCAGCTTCTGCAGCACTGAGGTGGCTATTTGAAACTACATTAACCAGGGCAGTTATTGTATCAGATTCTCAGTTCATGTTTCGGAAGGTCAAAAAGGGATGGCCTACAGCATGAATGAAAAACATCCACAGAATCCTCGAGTCTTCAGGAACTGGTGTAGTCATGCAGGAGTACGCGGTAATGAAAGAACTGACAGACCAGCCTCGAGAGCACCCATAGTGGGGACACTGAATATGTATAAGGGAGAGATACTAAGACAGTGAATGATCAGCTGTTAGAGTACGACACTGCAGTAGATGAATCATCAAGGCTAAGACAGTTGGAATTTGGCATCAAACGTAAGACCAGCAAGGATGGATATATAAGAGGATGCATCCGGCGTGTATGCAACCAGCTCGCTACGGGAACAATTAGCATTCATACCCTTCGACATTTGCTGAGAGAGAATGAGCACCTATGGGTTTTCTCGGAGTGTAATGATGCTGATTCTGATCAACTACAACAATAACTGTTTATTTCTTCTTTGCTTTCTATTGCAAAATTTATAAAAAAAATTAATTAGCTGCTAAGCCTTTCGAAGTGCTGCCAGAAAACCGTTAGCCAGATATTTTTGAAACACCGTTCCCAATTATACTGTTCAAAAAAAGAAACGCATAGCTACTGAAGGCATACACATAGCAATAATTTTGATATTCAATAACTTTTTAAATTTAATGAGTTAATTGTTCAAATTGCACACAAGAATACCTTAGGGTTCAACCAATCAATTGATAGTTGTTTTGCATCTGGGTCACGAGAGTTTTTTGGTGTACGGGCTTTCCCGTTAGTATGGTGTGTGGCCTCCTCTTGCATCGATCAGCAGCTGGCATCTCCTGGGCATGGATGCGATCAGACGTCTGATGTGGGCCTGTGGGATGGCTGCCCACGCTTCCTGGAGTGCCTGGAACAGATCACGACGATTGGCTGGAGCAACGTCTCGGCGACAAACACGTCTATGCAGCTCATCCCACAGGTGCTCAATCGGACTCATGTCTGGAGACAGGGATGGTCAGGGAAGGGTGAGAATGTTGTTGGCAGTCAGGAACTGCGTGGTCAACCGTGCACAATGGGGTCTGGCGTTGTCCTGTTGAAACACAGACCTTTGGGCAGCCAAAAGTGGAAGGACATGGGGTCGATGAATTTCATTGACGTATCGTTGCGCATTCAAGCCTCCTTCAATGTGCACCAATTGACTCATTCCGTTGTAACTGATCATTCCCCTCACCATTGCACCTCCACCACCGTGCGGCGGAGCTTCATCAACGCAATTTTGGGCAAAATGTTCTTTTCGCCTACGGTAGACCCTATGGCGTCTATCATGACGCTGCAACAAAAAGAAAGATTCGTCACTAAACCAGACACGTCTCCATTGATTGTCAGCTGCCCAGGGACGGTGCTGGTTGGCCCAAAGAAGTCGATTTTGGCGATGGCGGCGCGTAAGGACAAGTCCTCGGTGAGGTCGTTGTGCCCAAAGTCCAGCGTCATGCAGTCTATTCCGGACAGTTTGATCAGACACATGACGTCCTACAGGCAATGACTGGGCAGTTGAGGAAGCTGTTGTAAACCTGTCTCTGAGGTGACGAAGCCGAATAAAGCGATCCTCCGCTGCTGTTGTCACTCTGGGTCGTCCACTGCGATGCCGGTCTTCAACTGAACCAGTGGCTTGGAACCGGTGCCAAAGTCGACTGATGGTACTCTGATGCACGTTTAGATGCCTGGCAACCTGACTGACTTTCGCCTGCATGCAGTCGGCCAATCGCAATGTTCCTTAAATTTATCGATAGAGACGCCACAAATGTTTGCTTGAAAATGAACTGAATTTTTTGTGTGTAGCGTTATCCTTTTATAGGGTTTCAGTTGCGTAGTCAGTGAATAGTGTTCACCCCAAATTTTGTTGCTTTCACGTGCGCGCAACATGAGCTGTGGTCAAAAATTGCGTCATTAACTCTATTGACCACTGCGTTGTAACGATTACAAAAACGAACGCAATTCAGGTCAACACATGCATTTGACACTGTAAAGAACATTTGAGGCTAGTTTTTATATACCCTAGCACCAAATTTTACTTACAAAATCATAACAACGCGCCCTCGGATAGCTATGCGTTTCTTTTTTTTTGAACAGTATATGTACGGCAACCATATCGGTCATATGGGATCATAATGGGCATAGGCTCAGCAGTCCCCTATTTTTTTGTCTGTGAGTTGGAACCTCATACAACGCGGACTTGGCGACTGAATCGCTGAGCCCTTTCTGTGATGCGTTGCTATGGCTAACGCAGAAAAAATAAGAAGGTTAATGGATAAGTGTATGGATTATTTATGTTACGGACACAGATAGGAAACGCGGGTTAAGATTCTCTTTAGACATATGATGCATTATAGTGACCTCCCCTTGTAAATAAAAGAGAACCTTTACCTTCTTCGTACATGACCATGACAAGGGGAGATCACTATAATGTACGTGTCTAAAGACAACCTTTACTGGAAAGGGATTATACATAAGTTTACTCGGGTAAAGATGGGTAACGTAAGAATAAAATGGGACTACGATTACGCCTAAATCTTTTGGCGTCTTTCCATACTACGATGCCTAAGTGTTCAATATTTATCTCTCTTTGTCGTCGTGTGTCCCTGTTTCTTTCAGTCTTTCCTGTTGTCACAATATGTTTCAGTTTTCATCTTCTATTGTCCTAAGACAGTGGATCGCTTCCTTCTGGTGTAATAAGTTTCTTTTACCTACTGGCTTCTTTCAGGACATCGTCGGTGCTCTACACAGACGACCACTGGTCCCACCTTATGACAAGTCAGCAGTAGGCCGATTCTTTCTGTGTCTGCCCAGAGACCCCCGGTGAACCACACAGATATAAATGACAACAGACAATGGTAAAAAGAAAAATCTTATAGATAACAAAAACGACAATTTAATAAAGATTTACGTGGCTTCAGAATTTGTTTAAAAGAAAAAATGGCGTTGCTAATACCCAGAACTAGATGCACTTTTTCTTTCTTCTTTTCGCCTCGACCGTTGACTGTCGAAGCAATCAGTGACCATCACGCCTGGTGGAGTCTTGTAGAGCAGCAACAAACTGTCTCAACTTTGATCCTTGACCGTTGACTGTTGAAGCAATCAGTGACCATCACGCCTGGTGGCGTCTTGTAGAGCAGCAACAAACTGTCTCAACTTTGCTCGGTCGTCTGCCATCCTTCGTGTGGTGCCTCAGCTCTGGTTCATGCTTAATATCTCTGCCTCCACAGTTCTCCGCCAGGTAGCTTTTGGCCAGCATCGCTTTTACTTTTCGCCTAGAGTCCACAACATGGCAGTTCTGGTAATGGTGTCAGGGTTCCTTCTGAAGATGTGGCCAACGCAGTTTCAAAGTCTATCCAAGATTATGGCACGCATGTCTACTTGGTGACTCCGAGTTAGCAGTTCTTGGTTGGTGATGGTGTTCAGCCAGAAAATTCGAAGAATTTTCTTTAGACAGGTTGCGTGGAAAGAGGACAGTTTGGGCATTTCTTTTTCAGTTATTCTCCACCATTCTCCACCATTCTCCACCATTCTCCACCATTCTCCACCGTTCAGAAGTATAGAAATTACGCAGCTCTCCTTCATTTATTATTCACTGAGAATAATATATTATTAAAAAAAATTATAATATTGACAAAAAGAGATCAAGTGATAATTTTCAGGCTCAAAACTGGCCAATGCATATCAAATACCATCTATTTAGCAAATTGAATGTGAGAATGTGCACCACATTTACATACCTAGGATGCATAGTAACACCAGACAGCGGAACAAGCAAAGACATCAACAACAGAATGAATAAAACTAGAACAGCCTTTGCTAGTCTCAACAACGTATGGAAGTCTTCCCAGTACAGCTTACTTACTTAGTCGTTCCCCTTCTACCGTGAGGTGTAGAGGTTTGGAAGAGAGAGCGCCAGACTATCCTATCAGCTGTCTTCCTCCTGGCCTGGTTCCATTCTAGTCTTCGGTCCTTCAAAGATTGTCTAATGTTGTCCTCCCAGCGGACTCTGGGTCGTCCTGGGGGTCTAGATCCCTGGCTCTTTGTTTCCCACCCAGTACAGCACAAACACCTAATTAAGATTATACGAGAGCTGTGTACTTTCTGTGCTTCTCTATAATGTGGAATGCCGGAGAGTAACAGAGAAGGAAATGTCCAAAGTGTCCTCCTTCCAAAGAATCTGCCTAAGGAAAATTCTACGAATCGTTTGCCGGATACCATCACCAACCAAGAACTACTTACTCGGAGTAACCAAGAGGAGATGCACACCATCATAGCTGGCAGACATTGGAGTTGGGTTGGCCACGTCCTCAGAAGACCCCGATGCCATCATAAGAACAGTTATGCTATGGACCCCTGAAGGAAAGCGAATGAGAGGCCGACCAAAAATAACTTGGCGGAGGACTGTGGAGACTGAGATGCAAAGAATGAACCAGAGCTGGTGCACTGTACGAAGGATGGCCGCCGGCCGAGCAAAGTGGAAGCATTTTGTTGCTGCGCTACAAGACGCCACCAGGCGTGATGACCACTAACTGCTTTGACAGTCAGCGTGTAATGATCAAACAAGAAGAACAAATTGAAACTTGTGCAGACAGACATGTATCCTCGTGGGAAAGACAAACAAGCAATAGTACATGTCCTCCAAGACTGTCAGGTCCACGAGAGAAGCAGATTAGCATCAAATCCCTCCATAACCCCGTTGATTGAAATGATTGTATGGTGATGAGAAAAGCCTGAGACAGACTGCCAACTTTATGAAAGAAATAGATGCGGTTATATGAGAACAAAGAAGAAGAAGCATAAGAAGAAGACGAAGAAGAAGAAGAACGTAAAAGGTAAAGGAAGTCGTATATCAACTATTGCCGTATGGGAGTTAGGTGTTATAGATGCTTTACTCTACTATGTTCAGCTTTCTGAAGTGAGGTGTCTAGTTCCTTACCTCGCTGCACTTGTCTTCAATACCTCGAGCAGAATCAGGTACCCATTTACAACTAGGTAGACTGGATTGTGATGCCACCGTGTTTCGAACCCGGTACCTTTGCCGCGAAAGGGCCAGTGTTCTAACAATTCTGCTAATTGGACGCCCCCTAAACATAAAAATGATGCAATATTGTAACAAAGTGTTGTAAACGTGGATATAAGATTACATCTGAAAATTTTAAACATTAACGTACAATCACGACAGACTTGTTAAGTTTAACTTTACATTACAAACGTAAGGCCAAGTTCACTTCCAACGACATCGGGTGGAATCTTGTACTAGGCATCTGAAATTTATAGTTTTAATGGGAGATAAATAGTATGGAATTATTGTTTAATCAAACATGATTATGTCCCTTTTATTGTAAATTAACAAAGAAATTTGAAAACAATGAGTGGAGACTAGTGAAGCGCGCATTGTCTGCTGTGCTTCAAAGACCACGTGATATGAGACTCATTAGTGATGTTGTTTAATCAAACATGATTATGTCCCTTTTATTGTAAATTAACAAAGAAATTTGAAAACAATGAGTGGAGACTAGTGAAGCGCGCATTGTCTGCTGTGCTTCAAAGACCACGTGATATGAGACTCATGATAGTGATGTTGTTATCATAAGCATGTAAGTATATCTCATAATAATTACCCTTCAGCCCCCTGTGTAGCATAGGCTTTCAACATAATAACGCGAAGCCAAACCAGACATTTGCCAGTGGACCAAACAAAAAAGCATGGTACTACAGCACCGTCAGGCATGTCGTACAAGGCAACTTATGTGAGGTTGTGCATGAGGCTGATAACCTCATCGTGTTAAACAAGCTGCTACATAAACCACCTATGTTAGATCACGTGACTGCTTGATGCAGGCTTCTTGCACTGGTGGCTCCATGATTCGTAAGGAGTGCACAGGAAAATTATGATAAGGAGGAGAAGGAGGATGAGGATTATGATGATTATTTTCTTCTTTAACTGTTAATACTGTGCATCAAAGTTGTGCACATTCCAGGCAGCCAATTTAGCAGGTAAATTATTATCATCACCATTATCCATTCACTCCCGCTGAAGCCTAAGCCATCATAAGCCATCATAAGCCATCATAAGCCAGCCATCATGCTTTTTTGTCTTTTCAGACGCCTCGGGGGAACCAGACGGAGGCAACGGTGAAAAATCTCTACAGGAAAATTATATAAATAAAAGTATAATGTGTATGAGATATACTCAGGCAGCTTTGAAAGAATTCGTTAGAAACTGTTTACAATCTGAATAGCACATATGGCTTTTTTTTTTTTTTTTAAATTACTTCGGCAAAAACCAGACGAGCGTGCGATTGGCAGAGTAGTTAGAGCGCATGTCTCTTGCAGCAAAGGTGCCGGGCTAGAAGCACGTGACCGACACGCTCCAGTTTACCCAGCTGTACCTGACTTTGAGTTAGGGAAGGAAAAAAGCAGCGAGAAACGGAACGGGTCACCCCACCTCTCGATGCTGGACGTAGTATGGTGAAGTCTCTAACACTTCCCTGCCCTACGGCAGTATCTGCTATGGGATAACATTTAACTTTTTTTTTTTTATAACCCAGACACTACGTGTCCAGATGGGAGCATTAACTCTGCATGGAAACACTTGTGGCCAAAGGTTCTTCATGATTATAAGGGATCTGAACCTGAATCAGCAACCACTGTTGAAAATAAATTGTCACCATTGAGCAGAACTCTACTGAGGATGACCTTGTGGTATTTCGATACTAGAAACTTACCAGGAATTAATTATGAAAAAACAGATTCAGACTACTAAATCGTTATTTTCATTAAAAAAAACACACAAAAAGATTCAGACTACTAAATCATTATCATTTAAAAAACAGAAAAATTCAGACTCTTAAATCATTATTATCATGAAAAAAAAAAAACCAGAAAGATTCAGACAACTAAATCATTATCATCGTTAAATAAAAACCCGGAAAGATTCAGAATACTAAATTATTATTATAAAGATTCAGAATACTAAATTATTATTATCATAAAAAAGTACAGGAAGATTCAGGCTACTAAATCATTATTACCATTTTTAAAAACCCAGAAAGATTCAAACTCTTTTTTTTATTGTCACATAAAGATACTGATTGCTAAATCGTAATTGTTGATATTGTTGATCAGAATCGATATCATTGCACTCTGGGCTAACCCATAAGTGCCCAGTCTCCCTCAGCAAATGCCCAAGCCACAGTTCTAGAGGCCCTTGGTGAGCGTAAAATTGGTTCTTTTTAGTGCATTAATAATTCTGAATTAATTAGGGTAATGTACTTACCTGCATGTATTAAGTTACTGTTTTAAGCTAAATCTAATACTTAAATGTTGTTAGAGTGGAGTTGTCTCGATTCCAAATCATTTTTTTAAAGTGCGAAAACTTTAATGTTTCTGAGACGGTGTGATTCGTTGTGTTGAATGTTTCGGCCAATTCAGCCTGTCAGTTACACGTTTTGTCTACCTCTGTTGTCCACGCCCTATTTTAATTTTATTTGACACTTAGACGTTTGTCGCGCATTTATCATCTTGTCAGTCTTAATTCTGACAGCGTTAGTGTACGCCCCACACGTACATCATTACGTTTTCTACATTAGACGGAAAAAGGTTTCTATCTCGTCGGTCGACTAATGGTTCCCTAGTCCTTTGAAAGCGACGAAGGAAATAAGACCGGTGGTCGCGCAACGCTTTTCTTGTCCGCCAGATCGAGCGGGGTAACCTTTGATACCTGGCCACACTGTCGAAATCTCCCTGTCAGCGAAGAGACTGGGAGCCTTTTATCCTGTCGCAACAAGGGAACGAGGGAAACGAGCAGTGCCTTTGCCTTAAGAATAGTTTGCTGCTCATCCCGTGCACATGTACGACTTCAGAAGCATAATTTAGGTCTTATTTTGGGTATATAAGGGAGTACTTTTAAATCAATCCTTACATACAGCAGCGACAACCCAGTCACGCAAAGTGGATTCTTTACTTACAGTTATTCAGTCGCGTTCAATTCTGACACCTTCTAAGAGAAATAATTTCCAGCGGATTTCAAATTATGTTAGGACGACCACCGGTTTAGCCCTGTAAGTCAAACAAATTGCAAGGCATCATTATTTATATGGAAATAGGAGCCTCAGATTAGCAGTACTCAACCTGCCACGCAGCCACTTGACAAAGTTTTTCTCAAACTACGCTCGCACCGTTTATTCTTTCAGTGAGCTGGATAAATGCTCAGTTTTATGGCAATAGTCTTTGTGAGTTCTCAGTCAACATCAGGCTATAACAAAAATAGAGCACAGATATAATCTGCCTCTGTTAACAAGCCTGTGTAGTACCTTCAAAACGAGGAAATATTTAGAATTCTTCCTGGCCCCCCTCGCCAGACAACCCCAGTACGTACACTTAATGATCAGAGACAGACCTTAATTTTTGTCATAACCTCAGGAGAGCGAATAGTAATCATAGCGGAGTAGATCTGGATTTGACTTTGTGTGTAACCGGCGAAGGATTTAAACCTGCGCTGCTACCTACGCCAGCCTACGTCAACCGACCAACTGGATGTACTTTTCTCTCAAATGGAAGTGTTGTTTCTGTCCAGTGTTGTGCCCATGTAATTGAGCGTTTTCATATTCCTGCTTAACCTTTCTTTCTTTAACACTGTTTGTTGTTTTTTTCTCTCAATCACATTGTTGTTTATTCTATATGTGATGCCGTAAAAATTAGTTAAGTAAATTTTCTCCTTTATTGTTACATGTAGTTTTTCATTCCTTGATACAATTTTTTTTTGGCATTGGTTATGTATCTTTTGAGTTGTATGATTTAGATATTTAATAAGTGCAGACAAAAAAATGTGATACCAGACAAGCAGTTTTCCCAAGTATTTCTGTGTCCTCTCTGTATCTGTATAACCAAGACAAATAGGGAAGGCGTGCCTTCACTGAAAAAAAAAAAGGAGCGAAAGTGGGAATCATGGTATAGGACTCTCAGTAACCTGTTATCTTGTTTGATGAACGTCACGCAGATAGAGAATCACTATAATTGATTCTGTCAGTCATATTCTAAGTTTGCATCTCACTTCAATTTTTACACTCAAGATTGAAGCCTGTGCCTTCCACCTTCATATTTAAATATTCACACCGCGACAGGTGGCAAGAATGTTTGTTCCAGTTATAATAGAGGTTCATGTCACATGTTACGCAATTGCCTAGTTAAATGTATGAAGACCGGAAAGTGTGACACCAGTATACTAGCCCGAAAAATGGTTGCAGTGATATTTTCTTGTGTATCTGGGGCAGCCAATCAGAAAAGGGGTTTCCCACGGACAACAGAAATACTTCGACGATTGTATATGAAAGAATAAATCGTCCGAAACATGGTTAGAATTAGAGATCGGGAAGGAGAACGAAATGACAGACATAGATGAGAATGGTCTCCTTTTGACGGGAATATCTTCATTTATTCGTAGTGTGACAGTGCCATAGTCATCTCGCCTGTTTTTCACCGCCATTTTGTTGTTATGGGGCAGCCATCTTTGTTTACATCTAAAAATAGCAAGCTTAGTAATGGCGATACGGATAGCAGCCAATCAGAGAAGAGAATCGTCCAGGCTAAAGCGGCAGTTGAAAATTCTTTATTCATTCTGGTCGCCGTCGCAGAGAGAGAACAAGCTTTGAGAGCTGAAGTCGAGATCAAGAACATGCCTAGGACTTGTAAGTAGATATAGTATTATTCTCCAACATTCTAAAGTCTTTACAGTGTTAGAAAGGATATAGGATATTAGGTTTACCATCTTTGTGCCGTAGTATTTTAAGTAAGTATATATTTAATTTTGTGGTGTTTATTTCGCGTCCGTTTGATATTATCCAAATCTATTCGAAAATGGCGTGGGTCCATGTTCAGGAAATATAACACGTGGCCGGTACTAGAACTGGCATATTCAGTTATTACATTTGTGTAAATGAAATTTAATGCTTAAGTATCTCCATATTGTTTGGGGTCCAGGAAACCTTCCAGGAGCTTATGTAAATCCGACACGTAGTTAGTTTGAATAATATATTTAATTGTGGCACGATTTAGACTGTTATATTTATTAACTACGGTGCGGATGCCGAAATAGTTTATTTTAGCGTGGCGAGTGCTGCAATATATTATGTTACAGCTTACTAGGATAAAGTCCTGTGCTTTTTCAGTAATGTTAGACTGATTATGTGGTGTAAGTAATAGTAAGATCGGCTATAGCTAGTTGGTGTTAGCTTTCTTAGTTTCCTAGTCTTTTATACTGTGTAAAATCTCCATTGGTTAATTCTATGTTATGCATATTTCATGATTATTTAATTATTGTTATGTGAAGGATGGTTTGCGAGAGCACGTGGGCTCACTTGGAGATACATATTTCCGTTCTCCGCTCCTGCGGGAGCATGGGGCCACCAGTGTGGTTTGCCTCCGCATGAAGCATTCAGATGCTCTTGCAGTAGTGGTTTCGGTAGCAACCGATGTTACACGGTGAGATTGCCAGCCTCATGCACAACATCATACTAGTCTCATTGGACGATATGCATGAGTGAATGAGATAGTTGAGTGTGTCAGGTGGGCGCACGTTTTCTGTATGGTAAGTGTTATTATCTATGTTATTGATTTTCACTTAGACATTGTTTTATATATTGTTTCTTTCAGAAAGTCTATGAACACTGCCTGGGTGTTCGGTAGTATTAAATGTTGATCTGTATAAGGCTTTGTGTTGCTTGAATTGCTAAGTCTGCTGCTGAGAGGGTTGCAAGCAACCAATAATTGCAACCCCTGTCAAACGATCCTTAATAAATTTTCTTAGTGCATGGGTCTTGGGTATGAGGTAGCCACATCGACATAAATTCGCCTCAACTACACCTAGCCCCTGTCACAGTAGGTACAAGGAAATCTGGAGGGAGTAAGTAGTTGTGAAGAGTTTTGCAAGAATTAGTGTCAGTGCATTGATAAATCCTGTGTTTTTCCTATTTATAATTCAAGATAAAATCGTTAACACGACCGATATAGGAAGACACCATATGGATATAAAGGTCAACTCACGGAGAATGGAAATATATAACTCCAAAGGGTTGAACTGGGAAAGGTGCGATGCACGAGACCAAGGTTTGAAACCCATCTAGCACAAACCCCTCGGAGATTATAACTATTTTGGGAAGTTTGCTGGAGTTGCGATCCTTGTTTCCTATACGTCCGGAAGCTCAATATATAAGGGCGGTCGAAAATGATTTCAAATTCACTTGTGCAGTGAAGAAGACATAAGGACAACGGCTGGAGAGAGAGAGACGTGTAAGGCCAATATCTTGTTATTTGCAGCCAGGCAGTTCTATTACTCCACTAAAGCCAGTCTTTACTTATCTTAATTAGATCCTGCGAGGGTATGTAAAGTTACAATATAAAATAATACAGTAATTACACATTTTATTTCAGGATTTGTTTAATCTATATGTTATGAAAGTATCATGCAAATTACCTGGTTACTTGTGTCACAGGGTTAACCCGAAGATTAACCAGGGAGAGTTATCTTTGTGGTGCTGGCGTTGTCAATGGCTCAGATTTGCCTGGCAACCGGTTAAAGATAGGCAGCAGGAGTGGGAGAAGGTGAATGTAAGACTTTGTTATAAGTTCCCAGCAGATAGTCCCAGTGATTCTGAATCTCGTGACACTGTCACTCCTACCACTCTATCCCCCTCTCTTTATAAGCTCGCGAGACCCCACCTCCTCTATTACACTGAGTGAACAGAAGAGGAAGAAAGGAAGAACTGTATGTCTCTCTCGCACACTTTCTTTCCTTCTCTATATATGTAATTAACGTGTGTTGGTAACGCAAACACAACTACAACATTTATTGAATTACTTAAAGGTAACACAACATCCAATTACAATAATACAAATGCAATAAGAACTAACATTAACTATACCTGGAAAATAAGATAATAATGCAAAAATACACAAACTAATCTTAAGTTTATACTACGTGATGATGATGGTGGATTTAATCTAATCCTAACTACTAACAAAAAAGGATATCTTGTTTCTCGGTCTCTGACGGACTGTCAATAAAACTCTGGGTGTTTGTACGCCGTGAACATGTCTTTGTCTGCATTCAATAACATTGTCCGGCTCACTGACTTTTCTTCAGGTGTCGATGGCCTGATCTTTTGTTCTTCACAATGCGAGTGTTGACAATGCAATGAGCGGCTGAGTTGGCATAGTCATCGGGTGTGTACAATACAATGTTAGGCTGTAGAGACTTCGTCTGGTTGCAGATGTACCTTTATTGTGATGATATTTTGCTCATGTGGTGATGATGGTGGAAATATGTTATATATTTGTATTGAGTGGCGCGGCAGGTTTACTTGGAGAATCTGTCCATTACTGTAGGTAATTTAAGATCTCAATAATTTTCGTAGGCACTTGTTGTAAAAGATCGTCTGTATACTCATGCAACTTCTGATCAATAATTCACGTGGACAGCTCTTTGTAATTCATCCATTATTATAGGTAATTTCTGATTACTTTTCTGTGTGGGTGGTTGTTAGTAGAAAGTATCCTTTGCCACCTAGCAAATTCCTTCCTAAACCCCGTTGCTTGTTGGTAGGTTTGTTGCCGTTAAATATCTGTGAGATACGTGTCGTCGCAGTATATCTGGTTGGCCCTACTTATTAGCTTGTCCCGTGACCTACGCCAGCCCGGGTAGTAAGACTAAGGGCTGAGTTATCTCAAAGAGTCCCTGTCTCTACCACTGCGATGGATGAAATGATAAAGCCTTATAAGTACCCCGTACATTTATGTTACGCATGTCGTTTGTTCTTGTATGTGAAATCTTATCACTAATGAATGACGGCGCGGTGTTTACTGCACTGTTTACCGGGTAATGTAAGAAGTAAAAGAAAAGTGTCTTGTATTTACTTCGTTATAGTTACTGGAAACTGTGCAATCTTATAAATATAATAATTCTCTGCACGGTGTTTATTGCAACCTGTACTTAATAGTGTAAAATATAGTATTATGGTAAAAAGTGACTGGTATTTACAGTGTTTTAATTATGGAATATATATATATATATATATATATATATATATATATATATATATATATATATATATATATATTATATATATATATATATATATATATATATTCTTCTTCTTCTTCTTGCGATCGCATCTTTGATGATTACACCGTCAGACGAGTTCTCATGATGAATTCGACTGTTGTTTGAAGTTCCTCTTTAACTCCATATATAGCTTTGAGTTTAGTGTTGAGTCATTGGGCCAGTATATCTTTCTTAACTGGTCATACAGAGGACAGTCCTGTGGAACATGCTCAGCAGTTTGTTCGTTTAATCCACATGTGCACAGTGGTGAAGCAGACAATCGTAGCTTGTGCATGTGTTTATTCAGTTTGTTATGCCCTGTCCTGAGTCGAAAAATAGTTGTCTGTCCCTGCCGGTCGAGAGTGTGATAGTCGTCTTTGGGTTGGTTCTGTTCTCTTCTGATAGTCTGGATAGCTCTCTTTTTTTCTCAAAGTATGTGACTTCATTATCTTCTTGTTCACATTCTCCTCCCTTTTTGCAAGTTTATCTGCCTTTTCATTTCCGGGTACACCACAATGAGATGGTACCCACTGAAGTATGGTTCTCTTTTTGGCAGCTACCTTGTTTTGTTCATTTCTCAGATGCGGGAGTTTACCACCCTTGAGAGCTTGCAGGACAGACAGTGCATCTGTGAGGATGACTACCTGGTGGCAGTCAGAGTTGGTGTTATAAATCATATTTGCAGCTTGCTCTAGAGCTTGAACCTCAGCTGTATAGTTGGAACAGAATTTACCAGTGGGAATGTGCCTAGTCCCATAGTGGTTGTCAGGATATGAGATAAAGATACCGGCACCTCCATTCCTAACAGCATTAGTTGCTGATCCATCTGTATAGGCATGTATCCATGATTGATCGGGATAGCTTTCTTGGATCATACTCAATGTAGCAGTTCGTTTTTGCAGATCATTATACTCACATCCACTTGTGAGACCACTGACTGTTGTATTAATTTGGAGGGCACTGCTGGCCTGCTCCCATGGTACAGGGTATAGGGTGGGCTTCAGTGGTGTTGTCTTCATGGATAGGTCTTCTTGATGCTGTCTTATAAGTCTTTTCCCCCGATGCACAAAGCTGCTACGCTTTAGACGTCCCAATGCCAGATCATCTAGTCTTGCCTTCATTGGGTGCATTGGCATACTGTTGTACTTTTCCATCTGGATCATGGTTTTTGTGTCTCTTCTATGGGACAATGTCTGTAATCCAGCAACCTTCTGCATCTCTGTTATTGGTGTAAGTTTTCATGGCTCCTGTAATGAGCCTGAGAGCTTGATTTTGCACCTTGTCCAAAGACTGCAGATGTGAGTTAGCAGCTGATGGTCTTATTACTCCATTATAAATCTTCTTTAGATTTCGTTCATTTGCTCCCCAGTTGGTACCTGCTAATTTTCTGAGTATGCCTAGTCGTCTTCGGGCCTTTCCTTCTGCATTTTCAATATGCTTATTCCATGTAAGCCTTTGGTCAAATGTCACCCCCAAGATAGGGGGGGTAGCTTTCTTCCTTGATCACGGTTGTCCCTAGGTGTATGTTAGCTGATTTGTCCTTGGGGGCGAGGGAGAACAGTGTTGTGGAGGTTTTTGTCTGTGTTTATTGTGATAAGCCATTTCTCTGCCCATGACACTAGCATGTCTGCTGCCCGCTGCATTCTATAATTTGCTGTGGTGACATTTTCATCAGCGCACCAGAGTACTAGGTCATCTGCATATAAGGCAGCTTTAACTCCTGCAGGGAGATCTTTCACCAGGTCATTGATGTAAACAAGGAAGAGTGTTGGGGAAATTACTCCTCCTTGAGGTACCCCCTGATGGAGCAACACTTTTCTGCTCTGCAGACCGTCAAGAGTGACTCTAGTTCTCCTGTTATGCAAGTATGACTGGATCCATTTCATCATGTTGCCTTGTCAAAGGCCTGCTTGAAGTCGACCCAGATCGTTAGGACCTTTTTCTTCTCCTGGAAGGCATCTTCTATTGCTTGAGACAAGTAAGTAACTTGGTCTTCTATACTGTAGCATTCTCTAAATCCAGCTTGTTCCGGCACCAGGATCTGCTCAGACTCTAAATACCATTTCAATCTGTGGTTGACTATTCGCTCCATAGTCTTCCCAACACAGCTTGTGAGACTGATTGGCCGGTAACTTGCAGCCTCGGTCTTACATTTCCCTTTCTTTAGTATGGGTATTGTGATGGCTTCTCTCCATACTTGGGGTACCGTTCCTTTCAACCAGCTGTGGTTGAATATCTCAAGCAGTCTTGTCTTTGCTGCTGAGCTCAGATTTACTAGCATTTCGTTGCTGATTTTGTCTGGGCCGGGTGACTTTTGAAACTTAAGCTTGGAAATAGCCTTCTGTAGTTCTCCTAGTGTGATGGGTTCCCTCATTGGGGCAGGAGTATCTGTCTGTCCCATGGTTGCCAGTATTTCTTTTCTTATCTCTCTCTGATGGTCTATGTTAATGGGTAAGTTGCTTTCTGAACTGTATCTTCTAGCAAACAAGTCTGCAGCTTGTTTTCCTCTGAAAAGTTTGCCACCTTCATCCAATGTGATAGTCTGCCTTGGTGAGGAATGCTCTTCATTTAGAGACTTGACTAATCTCCAAAGTTTCCTGCCGTCTTTCTCAAGGTTCAGCGATGCCGTTTTAGTTCTCCAGCTTTTCCGCTTTTCTTCTAGCTTTGTTCTCTGAAACTCTGCTACAGCCTTTTTCCATTTGTTGTGAGTTTCAAGTGAAGGCTGAGACTCTGCGTCCTTTCTAGCCTTGTCCATAGCTTCCTGACGTTCTTGGAGTGTGCTGGACCAGTATGGTATGTAGTTACGCCGGCATCCTTTGGGAATGGTTTCTTTTGCAGCTTGTAGTATGCATCTGTTGAAGTCTTTTACCACTTCATTAATGTCTCTGTTCTGTACCTTGAGGGTAGACAGCAGCGTGTTCACCTGATGCCTGAATAAACCCCAGTTGGCTTTTTTGTAGTTCCATCTTGTAATGGCTGGGCCTGTACTGAGAGTTGCACTCTGGACAGTAAGAAAGATTGGGCGATGGTCGCTTCCCCCTAGTTGGTCTCCTACTTCTCTACTAATAGATCCAGCTATATCTGGTGTGGAGAAGGCAAGATCTGGTGTTGAGGTTGTGTGCCATCCTCTGGAGTAGAAGGTAGGAGTATCTGTGGCATTATTGACTAGGATTAGGGAGTGATCATCTTGCCAAGTTTCAACCTCTTCACCTCTGTGATCCAGATGGTTATAGCCCCAGCTCTGGGAGTGGCTATTAAAGTCTCCAACTGCTATAAAGTTGGTGGCTGGTACCTGTATAGAGCTGAGACTCAGGGGTTTGTTGTTCGGACAGTAATAGTTCAGGAGTTCTATTTCCATCTTGTCTACCTTTATCTGCAGCAGCTGATATTCTGCTCCATCCATGAAGGTTTTCCTTTCGTGTGCAGGAATGTTATTCCTTACAAGAGTAAGTACTCCTCCTTTTCGTCTATCTTGTCTGTCGGATCTGAAGCATTGATATCCCCTTATTTTAAAGGTTTGATCTGCTTTCAAGTGAGTCTCTTGGATACAGCAAACACTGACTTGCTTCTCATACAAGATGTTTTCCAGCTCTGTCTTTTTGCTGTATCCAGCCTGCTTGCTGTTCACTCCCTCTGCATTCCAGTGCATCATGACAAGTGGCACTCTGGGTTTCTCTTTTTCTGTTTTGTTTTGGTCAGTAGTTCTCCTCCGCCGTCTGTTGACTCCACAAGACGGTCTAGAGGGTCCTCCAGTAGCTGAGGGTGGGCTCTGTCGAGGCTCAGAGCCCGGCACTGCACCTGCCTGGTGGAGCTCCACAGGGCGAGCACCAGAACGAGATTTATTTGACGGTGTACTCTCCATAGAAAAAAAAAAAGCGAGTTGCATGATACTGTGGTTTCCGGTGCGCCTTCTGGCCCAGTATCTACGACTTTAGCACCTGTTCAACGGGAGAGTGGGCTCATCCCTAATCTGTTTATGTTCCCAGTAGTAGACTATTCGCAAGCAGCCTGGGGGTGTCACTGCTCTGCGCGGACCTTGTTTACCGAGGCGGCGTCCGAGCTCGTATGGTGAAAATATGGTTGCGTTATCTTCAAAATAGCCCTGTCTTTCCCGTGGCTTTTCTGCCATCCTGCAACTTTGAGTTAGGGTTTTCTGAGCTCCAGTCTCTTTCCCAGGCATTTTATCCTGGCCTGGCACGCATACAGAGGACCCCACTTCTGGTTCTAAGTTAGCAGTTGGGGATAGGTGGGGTAGCACACTGTGCATTCCCCGTCATCCAGGGGGCTCTCCAACTATGCAGAGCTTGCACAATGCTGTGCTCTGGTTCGGGGCTCTCCCAAGGAATCCTCACGTCCTGCACAGAGCCACTTCCCGATACCCACCACCTGCCAACCCTCCATTGTAGAAATCTCCTGCATGCGGCCATCCAGTCAAGAGCCAGTATTAAGTCTGGTGCCCAAGTGATCCCCCCAAGCTCAGTGTGCAATGCTGGGTTCTCATCATGCTGCAACACAGGAGGGATTGTGATGCTCAGCCATCTCTCTCAATTCTGCACCGATAAGTGACATCGGGGACTTAACTTTGCCTCAGTACTGGGAGGCCCCGTTTCCGGGTACACCACACACAGCCAATTGAGGCAACGGTCGCCATGGGCGTATATATATATATATATATATATATATATATATATATATATATATATATATATATATATATATATATATATATATATATAACTGAAGTTAAGATGGATGTATATTAATAATTTACAAACTATAGTACACTAACCTTGGTTTCCACATAAAGAATCACTGACTACAAGTCCTGACTCTTCCTCGTGAAGTATAGAAACAAGTAGGCTGGCGGAATGCTTTACTCTTAGCAATCCAGAAAGACCAATTTCACTGGGTTATATCGTGACCAATTGGCCGCTGGCGATTCCCGTGTTCTCTTCTGATGTCATGTGAAGTTTCGTTCGTCTTACTTTAGTTCAAACAACCAGTCCCCATTACTGTGTAAAGTTTCTGTAATGTTTTGCTATTTTCGCATTCGTGTTATGCTAAGCCCAGACAATCCGTCTGCGTCCGTCTTTGCAGTGTTGCTAGTCTCTTTATAATAAATTCTTTCATATTGATCTTCGTTCAGACTTTCGGTCTCTGTTAATCGAATATTTCTTGGCTTGTTCCATGAGACCCGACTGAACCCAATACTCATTGTAAAGTTGCATCGCCGATCTGTCTCCGTCTGTCCATTATATTCTATTACTCGCCAAAATAATACTTGTGTATGACTGCCGTTGTGTAAACACAACCGAGCCGTAGTGGCGACTACTTCTAATTGTCCCTCGATGGTCTGTTGATGTAATGTCTCATTGTTATGAAAACATTCCATGCGAAATTGGTTGCTTTTCTGTGACTTACGAAAAACGCTGTCTGTGGTGAACAATGGGTATAGAAAGTCGAAATGCAAACTCATTCGCTCCCCATGACAATTTGGTATGATTGTTGAAGGTTGGAACCCGAAATATAACCACCGTGTCTGAGTCCGTATCAGGGCTAGCACAGTCCTTATCAGGACTAATAACTATTCTTTTCGGGACTACCAACAGTCATTATCAGGGCTTATTCATTCCGTCTTCAAGTTACGGTACTTTAAAGAGCTTACTTGTCAGGCAGGGGGATACTATAACCTCATACCATATATGTGTGTACATATTATTTTGTTTTATTTGATTTTATAAAATGTTCCACAGTATACACCTGTCTTGCCACTTATCCATAATCATGCATTTCCACGCATACATCTGAAAACAAATTCATCTCACTTACAATAGGAATGTGGTAATTATTATCCATAATAGCCACATATCCTACAATTATCTGCAGGTTCATACTTGTCAACCCAAAGTTAGAGGTCCATGATCAAGAATTGCTCGATGATCAATGCTAATCGCCCCAGCAGTGCCTGGATTGGTAGAAGCACGACTTACTGAAGCTGTACATCTCATATGAACACTGATTATCATAACAGATGAGTGATATTTGTGACAATCGTGCACTCAAGAAGTGATAACTGTCAAGCAGAGTTTTATGATGACAATTTGCATGATAAACTAGTGAAAGTTATAAAGTGAATAAGACAGTGAAGAAGTCTATTACCCAACCAATTGGAAGAGTCTAAAGAAATGACATTTTAGTTTAACTTGTAAAAACTGTAATTGATTTTACCAATTTGGTTTTGTGTAAATATAAATTTTTTATCACCAGTCACACACAATCACCACAACTAGATAGATGTAAATAAAGAGGATATAAATTGTATTCACCAGCTTTATTCATTCAATATAGTTGATACTGAGTTTGGTTGAATTTTTATTAATATCACAGGTGGTTACATAGCGGAGGTGGCGCAGTAAGGTCTGACTGTTCTCTGAATATTTTCAGTCCAGATACTTTCACAGCCGTGACTATCGAGTGATACCAGTGTACTTCTCTGTCACTGGGACCTCACACATTCTGGAGAGAATACTAATTCTACTCTAGCACAATCATCTCACACATATAAAACCTTCCGCTACAGTTCATACACCGAAAATTTCACGAACTATTTCATGAAATCAGTTCATTTCATTTAAGAGTACACTATATATTCATCATCATCAACTTCATCCTCCTCATCCTAACGATAATCCTCTTCTTCCTCGTCACCATCATCACAATCATCATCATCGCCATCATCGTCGTCGTCATCATCATTTTCCAATGTGCTTCTTATGGAACATCAACATCATTATCTTCATCCTCCTCACCATAATCCTCCTCCTCATCATCCTCCTCCTCAGCATCATCATCATCTTCGTCGTCTTTTTCCTATGCGTTTCTTACGGAGCATGGAGCCACCATTGTAGCTGATCCCTTAGCAGGCAGCCTGAACCAAACACTCACATGCTGTCGCCTTGCACGATATGCTTGAGGGTGCAGTAGTGGTTTCTATGACAATTTCTTTTACCAGTTGCTTTTACGCCATGCAGACTTCATATTAGTCGCCTGGTACGACATGCCTGAGGGTGGAACTATCCTATTTTCTCTGAGACCCCTGAAATCTCCCGGGGCACACTGGGTATTGTTCTTATGTATTTAAAGTGTTTAACATTTAGAACCACAGACAGTAAGTAAATTAACGTTAAAAAAACATATTAAGATCTTGCAAGGAAACAACTTAATACACGGAGATAAGTCCTGGACAATGAAAAACTCACTGAAATCGACATACACTAAATAATAACCATAAATGGATATATTGTAGGCACTCGTTAGAAATAAGGAAGTAGAAAACTAGACGACACAAAAGTAACAGAAGTGCCTTTCTTCTACTTCTTCGTTCGCCCTCAGACTTCTATATTAATGACTCTAATAAAGGCCAGTAGTCAGCTCAATGTTCCTCACATCTCCAAACAGTTTTTCATTGAGAGAAGTGGGTTGTTGCCATATGCCACTCCGTTCACTGGTGTAAGTTGGGCAGGGCTAGAGCAGATTTTCGGCTGTCATGGGTTTGATGCCACTGGAGTAGAGATCTGTTGGACCAATCCAGTACTTGTGATATAGATGGTACTTCAACCATGTGATATAGATGGTACTTCAACCATGTGATATAGATGGTACTTCAACCATGTGATATAGATGGTACTTCAACCATGTGATATGCTTAACGGGAAATCGAACCCAGGGCCATCCTAAAGGCTCTATCACCTCGCTACGAGATTTAATCGTGACTAATTACACTGTCAGCCTTTGTAAATAATAGTGCTTTGTTGACTTTGTAACGACCACTCCAAGCAACTATGGAATATAGGACCGGGAAAAGACCCATACTAATTATAGACGCAGTTTCTTCTATACCTTTCCAATTCACCAGTAAAGGTCAGTAACACAAGATAAAGACCTTAGTAATGGGCGTAGGAAATTAATAAAAAAATATTTTAAACACAGGCTTTTAATGCACTAAAAAGCAACAAATAATTTTTCCCGGAGTTTATAGCTTGCAGTCAAAAAATGTAACACCAAATTGACAAAAAGCGTGGGGCGCTTAAGCGCTTATCATTCATTTTATCCACAAGTGTCTAATGAAGTATAAAGCAGAAGTTAATTTCCTGTAGAATCAGCGCCGCAGGCTTTTTTTCAATGTGATGTTACTGATAATTATGACGACAATGACTGAGGCGATGATAGCGATGATGAATTATTGATAAAGAACGGCGCAAATTAGGTACCACTTGTGGCAATTGACAAAGACATTCAAAATACGATTAAACCATCATCTGATGTTGTCACTTGTTTTCTGTTTCTTCACTAGCATCAAGCCATCAAGATTCTTGTGTTTTTATAGCACTTTCTGTAACAAGTATTTTATATTGCAATGTTCCTAGATCCATGCACAACCCTCCTTAATTGCCTTTTACGACATGCTTGAAAGGGCGTAGGGACTATATTCTTTGATTTCCATAGTCGTGATGGAAATTCCCACAGTCATTAATGATACATTAGTATCACAGGAATAAAACTTCTGGGTAATTTCTGTGAAAGAGATGTGTAGCCGAGCATACGTTCTAAACCCTCATTAATTATTTATATTCAGGGCGTCCACAAAATAGGACATGATATGGCCGGTTGAAAGGTAAATTTAGTCCCGTAGCAGATACTGCTTAATGAGAAGGGGAGGGGTAACTAGTAAACTTCCCCGATACATTTGCCTTCTCTAACTCAAGAGCACAGCCAGGTACCCATTTAAAGGTGAGTAGACTGAAGTGTGACGAACACTGAGCCTGGTAACTTTGCTGTGTGAAGCCAAGCACTCTAGCTATTCTGTCAACCGGAAGCTCAGGTAGACAAATCTTTAATTTATTGTATTAATCCAGACACTCATATGGTTTGCTAACGTATTGAGGTACCTTTTATTACGGATTCCTCAATCTTCGTGCATACATCAATACATTTTCTATTTATGTGGATATTTGAGATGTCCAATTTGTTCTGCGAAAGTAAAAGATGAAGGAAAATAACGGTAAATGGTAGACAATCATAAAGAAATATAAAGTACTTGACAAAAACAACAACAACAACAACAAAATAACAGAAGTGATAGGCACTTCGGGGGTTAGAGCAAGAGACTATCTGAACAACTCTTTTACCTCTCTGCGAAAGTAAATCGTGACAAGACGCACGCCCAGCTAAGGGAAAGATCCCGTTACACGCCCATTGAGGCATATTGGGAATATGGTGTTAGGCCCATATTTTCTTGACCACCAGCACACTAGGGGTGATGTGGTCAGCATCACGCCGGCCGCCTTTAACCTTCTTAGAGGATGGATCGACCCCGGAGCCGTTTGCGTTCTAAAAAATCTCACCTCAACTGGGGATCGAACCATGGACTACCGAGCTAGGAAGCCAGTGCATTAACCACTGTGCTATCGCGGCTCCCCACGCCCAGCTAAGCGCCCCTAAAATTGAAAGTAACAAGTATGGAATATCTCATACAACGAATTTTAAATGCCCTCTTGGCAGTCATGTTAAGCATCGGCTTTTGGAGAAGTCTAAATTTTATTTTAACATTGGTATGATGCACTTTTGACAGTAGATATAGCAATAATCATTGCTCTTTTTAACAAACGATATAGCAATACTCAGTTATTCTTTGCATAGTAGTAGTAGTAGTAGTAGTAATAGTAATAGTAGTAGTAGTAGTAGTAGTAGGTCCCTTCAGTCACAACTAACTATGGGAATGCACCCCTGAAGTGATATCCCTTAGTTGCTTTTTTCCTGGTGTTTCTTTCGGATAGCTCTTGTCTCTTCTGCTTGTTGTGAGAGCTTCTTTTCGCCCACTTTGATGTGGCGCAGTAGGGAGCATCGCGACGTGGTGCGATCGGCAGCTTGATTTTCCTAGGTCTGGATTTATGTCCACTGCCTTCATGTCTCTCTAGCACACATCTTTGAACCTCAGCTGCCGTCGCCAGGCCGTTCCTTTGCCATCTGCCAGCTGTCCGTAGAAATTATCTTTCGGGATGCGACTATCTTCTATGTGGCGGACATAGCAAAGCCAGCTTAGTCTGCAGTGTATATATGCTTTGGAGGCCAGCACTAGACAACTCGATATTGGTCACTTTTGCGTATTTTCGCTTTCTTTGCGTATGATGTTCGATATAGTAGACACCCTGTAATTTGGGCGTGATGTTAATGTGCCAACATTTCTTTTAATCTACTCCTTATGTTACCATCTTGGCTTTATTACTATTTCTTTTCCAGATGCTGAAATGTGATCGACAGTCAAGGAATGGCTATCTAGAAAAAAATTGTACGGGCGTGTGTAGTATAATGAGAAACAGGATTGTGCGTGAAGAATCATCTCTACTAGAAGTTGCAGCTGAGTCATAGACTATGCTGGCATAATCTAGTTTCCCCCTGATGAAAGACTTGTAGAACATAAGCATTATTTTATTGCTGCCCCCCCCCCCCGCCACCCCTATCCATTACCTTTTACTACCCTTAGTATATTTAGGGGTCCTCTACAGCTTTCTACTAAATTGTCTATATGTTTATTCCAATTTAGTTGTTTATCTAGTTATGCCCAGAAATCTAGTTATTGAGGAGGTACATATTTTCTGTCCTTTAATGGTTATATTGATTTTGTTATTTTTCTTTTAAATTTCCTTTGCTGAATATCATACCTACTGTTTTGTTTACATTAATTTGGAAGCCCCAACTTTTCATCCACTCTGAAACTTTGTCTATTTGTTTTTGAAGTTTTTGGTAAACATGGTCCACATTTTTTTCAGATCGCCAAATGGCACTGTCATCTGCAAATTGTGATACTGCTTTCTTAATGTCGTTAAATTCATCTGCTAAATCATTTACAGCTATAATGAAAATTGAAGGTGAAATCACTGATCCCTGAGGAATCCCATTCTGTTGTTCATATATTTCTGACTTATCATTGTTCACCTGTACAGCAAAATACCTGTCCTGTAAAATGTTTTCTAGATACCTATAGGTTTTACCAGTAATGCCAAACTTTTTTCATTTTGTAAAAAGCTCCATCTCTCCAGCATTCATCATATGCTCTAGCGACATCCAAAAAGACTGCCACTGTTTTCTCTTTCCTCTTGAACCCTAGCTTTAGATCATGTTCTAATCTTACAAGCTGGTCTACTGTACTTCTGTCTGCTCTAAACCCTGACTGGGTTGGGATATACAACTGGTTTTTTTCTAGGTAGAATTTAATTATTTGAAAGAGCCACCGCTTGCTTTTATAGTAAATTAATATGAGACTAACATAAAGGTATGTTATCAGGCACCCGTAGGAAATAAAGAAGTAGAACACTAGACAACAGAAAAACAACAGACATAAGTGGCTTACCCAGGATTCGAACCCTGGACCTTCCGTGCGACAACCCCGCCTAGCTATGCAAGCGAATCACACCATCCTCCCTGCCATCTACGCATCACCAAAAAATGATGCTTCGATGACAGGTCATTAGTGCGAACCGCAAGACATAACCCCGGAAGTTTACCATGGGCAGTTCAGCCTATTAATGATGCAATCACTTCTGTTGTTCCCCTATTGTACAGTATAGGCCAGTCCACACAAGACAAAGACCTTAAAATACTGTGTCCAGTAAATGATAGTAGACTTAGAACAGTAAGAACAGGACAGAGGGTAGGTTTGGTATTGTATAAACATTTATAACACATAAGGAAGGGAAACACGAGGCCTGCAAACAGTAAATTGCATAGCTAGGCGGGGTTGTCGCACGGAAGGTCCAGGGTTCGAATCCTGGGTAAGCCACTCATGTCTGTTGTTTTTCTGTTGTCTAGTGTTCTACTTCTTTATTTCCTACGAGTGCCTGATAACTTCTTTTATAGGTTGAGCGCGGACGTATGAGAGAGTACTGTACACACTGCAGTCTGAATGTTAACTTTTCTCTCTGTTATGGGGAATCTGTGCTTAGCATGGGCCATAAAACGTGCTCGTTCTTTTCAACCAGATTATGGATCACTGTCATCCATATCTCCTTTTATATGTACGATCATTAGCTTCGTTTTTGTACATGGTTGTCCGTAATTGGTTTTGTCTTTGATTTATTATTAATTTCCGAAGTCGATCGACACAATAGTTTTCAGCATGCTGGCACTTTTACCTTCACGTATCTCCAAAACAAAATAATGTAGCAACTTTTCCTTTGACATGCATATAGTTGGTTTTATTCTTCAACAAACGAAACTAATATCATGTCTTTCCATCCAGCCATTCTCTTTTAATCCATATAAGTCTACGTACTCCGATGCACAATCTCTCCCTTTATTTAGACGCCATTGTGAAACCGGCTCGTCGCAAGCGAGCTTTCGCTGGTTCTGATTGACGGACCCTTTTCAAGTCTTTCTATCATAACAAGGCATTTTTGTCCATTACGTGACTATAGAAAGACCTTAAGCTGACGTCATGGGACAGGAAGACTTTGTATAGGTTTGTTGAAGGCCTGTGCTCCTTGGGGAGCTGAAGTGTGATGATGATGATGATGATTGATGATGATGATGATATATTGTAATCCATGTGTCCCCTTCAGTCTCCTGGCCGATCCCGAGCTCGAACGTGAAAGAAGTACCGTAGGACACATCCAGCATATTGACCTCGTATTATTAGCCTCTGCACAGACATAATAAACAGCATACTCAGCGATTGACATCAAGATAAATGAATGGCTGTGATAAAGTTCACTCCGTCTTAACCCTCCCTCTCAAATTTCACCCCCTTCCTAAATCTATAAAACGCATTTTACAAGTTATAAACCTCATTAGATTAAAAGAAATTGCAAAGGGGCAATATATATATAACTTACAATAAACATTGGCAAATGTGTGACTTTTTCTGCTAGCATATTTGGAAAAAAGCGGTACAAATCCGCTACTAAAATCATTTACCCACCCCATCCTATTAATTATTGACGATTGTTGCCAAAATGAAACTAACGATAGACAAACAATCGAGTAATACGTTTTAGCATTGGAATAACTAAAGCTATCGCCTTTTTCAAAAACTGCAAATGATCGACGCAGATGCGAAGGTAAAAACACAAAGCGTTGAAGTGTCTTTCGCAAAAACACACACACATTGCAGCCCGCGTTTCCTGCCTCTAGTTTTTTTTTCTGTCGAAATCCGAAAAAGAGTGCAAAACCAAACATGTTAACGCATTGCTTGGTCTTCAAAGGACAGAGAGAAGGGACAAGGGGGAGAAAAGAAAAAATATCTCGCCTACTTGTAAATTTGAAATTGACACAATGGGGCAGGGCTGCTAGTGGCAAAAGTGAATTTTAGGAAATGGCTTTCTGTATAAACTACAACTAAGATCTTGAAAGATAGAATAAATATTATTGAATATAATATCGTTCACATTCCTTTATAATAACTTAGATGAACCTTAGAAGACTTATTTCATTAATATGGTGGTACAGTACAAGAAAACCATAAATAACGAATACAATAGAAAGATGCAAATAATGATAAAGAAGTACATAAAACTTATGTAGAAATGTAGAGGATAATGGTCTGAGTAAGAATCATTTTCTATCTTTAAAATCTCTCCATAAATAACAGAGATATTGTAGAAAATAAATATTGTGACAGACTGACAGACGCATAAATAACTCAGGTTTGAAAATCTTCGGCCAAGTCAAATATTTTTGACTTGATTTGATTGGCCACCCCACTAGTGAGGAAAGGGGGAGGTAAAAGCTGCAGATTTGCCAGCCAACGCGAACATATTACTATTTAGTGAGAGTAAAAGCAGACTCGCAAACGTATTGATAAACACCCACAAAATGTTTGGGATTTTCAAAAAAGAGTCAAATATTTGACGCGTTGTTCTATTGGCTGGCAGAATTGATAATAGCAAAAGAATACAAGGCTAGAGCGCCATTTGATAATACAATTTTGACACAGTAAAGATGAGAGCAGAGGTGAAGCTTCTGAAAATAAATTCTTTGCAGTCTGGACGAAGGCAGATCTGAAGTGTGCCATTATTTGCCAGTCATCTTTTACTTGTGTAAATAAATTCATTGAATTGCGGTAAGAGAAATGATTTATTAATATTATTATTAATGTGTAGAGGCTAACCCAGAGCGGGGCGCACACACATTTTTTGTTGTGCGACTTAGCCATTGTGGAAGCTTATGACATCCTAGGGAGCAATACATGCCTGAAGCAGATTATAAAGACATGGAAGTAAATTGTATTTGAATAATTAACTATTGTCATAATTAAATATTATTATAATAAGACCAGGAACTACTGGCAGTCTTATGCAGGCCTCAGTGTTCAATGAACACCTGAAAACATGCCTAGGATGCTTACAAAAAAAATCATAAGAAGAAGATGGTATACTCCATCGGTGTGTGTATGAAAGCAAATTAAGGTTTAAATACCAGTGGCGTAGCAGCCATATGGAAGCAGAATGTAATCAAAGTGTAAAGTGAAGTCAAATAAATTCGGGGCTGGTGCACTTGGTTGCACACGAGGCTGACCCTATATTGTTAAATGTGGTTAGTTGTGGAAATTATAAGCCAGCATATAAAAGGGCGGGGATGTCCTTTTGTTGCAGGGTTTCATTACCTGTTACAAGCTGTAACAGGAGACCTACTGAGACTTTATCTGAGGAAAGTAAAGGCCTCAGCAGAGCTGTTACTGCACGTGTTAGCCAGAGAAAGACTTATGGGCTGACTTTGTCATAATTTCCAGTATTCTACAGCTGAACTCAAAGAAAAGGTGAACGTATCTTAAGGGCATCCTGTCAACTCCTCAACGTGCAAAATTTTTACAAAAACTTTATCCACATTTTAGCGGGAATGATGTAAACAACAGCCCCGCACAAGCTTGATTTTCACCAATTAGACAGTACTATACTATTATGTGAATACATCACCAAAGACAGTTCCTATTATTTGATCTGGACAGAAAATTCTCTTTATTTATTTCGTATATGTAAACTACATTTTCTTCAGTTAAATATTCATGTCCCAAAAGAATTGAGGTACAGGAAAATACAATTGTAAATTAAGTTGATACCTCAAACTACTGTCTTACTTAAATTCATTGTATTGAGTTACAGTTGTGTTCAAGTTATTATCACAACACCATACATCCATTACCCTAGACACGTAGCCATAAAATCAAAATAATTCGCAGAGTGAGATCGTAGGGTGGTAGCAGTTAGGTACCCTGAGAACATCATCATCAACTATTAGACGCAGGGACCTTCATAGCTGACCTCACTCTGTAGACAATTAATAATTAACATAGTAACATCAAAACCCACCACATATATTGGGGTCCGGTCCGGGATTTAAATTTATAGTAACATTAGAGATCCAGGATATCCCCATTTTACTAAAATTTATTAGTCAGTGGGGAGAACTGATGAGTTGTCATTGCCCATAGTTAACTAGTTAAAAATTGTTAGTTAATACAGTTACATTATTAGAATTTTGTACAAGAACAAATGGCCGACTTGGCAAAATTCAGGTCTGCTGTAGTACAGATTGCAAAGGAGATGGGAATGGAGGGGCAAATTCTGATTTCGTATGTGACATCAGAGTGTGATAAATTTATTGAGCGCAAAGATAGGAGGTTAGCTGAAGAGAAGAGGATACAGTTAGAAGTTGATAGGGAAGCTAGGAAATTAGAGGCTGATAGGGAGGCTGAAATTAAGAAGCTGCAGTTAGAGGAAAAGAAACTGGAGGCTGAGGCTAAGAAATTAGAGGCTGAAAAGGAACAGGAAGAGAAGAGATGGCAGATGGAGGCGGAGGACAAAATATTACAAAGGGAACATGAGCTAAGGTTTAAAGAACTAGAACTACAAGGCCATGCTCCAGAGAATGGGAACAGCCCATCTACCACTGATACTCCTGCAAGCCAGGGAGCCTCCAACTCAGCCATGGGGTTTCATTTAGACCCCTTTGTAGAAAAAGAGGATGACATAGAGTCCTTTTTAAGTAGATTCGAAAGACTAGCTACTAACTATGGTTTGGAGAGGGGAAAATGGAGTTTGAAGTTGTCCCCAGGGCTTAGGGGAACCTCTTACGAGGTGTTTTCAAAGCTGAGTAGAGACGAACAGGAAGACTACGACGTAGTAACACAGGCACTTCTAATTAGATATGAGAAGAATGGTGAGTTTTATAGGAAGAGATTTAGAAATGCAAAGCTGCTGTCGGGCGAAACCTACCACCAATTCTCTGCCAGGTTGGAAACCTACCTGGAGAAATGGACTGCTTGGGGAAAACCCAAGATCTTAAGGAAATGATCATGAAAGAGCAATTACGAGAGTCCATGGCTCCAGACCTGAGGAAATTCCTCATGGAACAAGGTGCAGAGAGGTTGGGTGAGGTGCTAAATGTCGCTGAGAGGTATCAGGCAGCCCAGGCAGAAGTAGCTGGAGCAAAAAGAAAACAGGTAGAAAACAATAGAGCCCCTCAAAACCAGAATAAATTTGATAATAGGGACAAAGGTAATAAAGGTAAACAAAACTATGATAGGCCAAGAGGTGACTTCAGAGATAGAAACCCGCAATACAATGACAAGAAACCTTACAGATCGGACGGAAGATGGTGTTCATTTTGTAAGAGGGAAAATCATAACACCAGGGACTGTAAGAAGAAACGTCCTCATTACGCTGCATGCATGAAAACAGGAAACCAGGGGGAAAAGGAAAAACCTACTGGACAGCAGGAACCTTATCATCCCCCTGTTTGTGAAAATGTAACATGTAACGGGACCACCATAAGGTGCCTTTATGATGCAGGATTGGATTTTGACTCAGTCGTGAGCTCTCACCTAGTGCACCCAGATCAATATACCACAAAAACAGTGGAGATCCAAAGGACGACTAAGGAGGTAGCTACCATGAAACTTCCCATTGCCAGAATAAGTGTAAAAACTTGCTATGTGGAAGGAGTGATTAGAGCAGCAGTAATAAACGAACCAATCTACCCTCTAATACTGGGGTGTAAATATGTGTTCTTGGGAAATCCCAAAAGACCAGTGATCATGGCAGCAGTACAGACCAGTTCACAGTCAAAGAAGGAGGAGGAAAAAACAATAAATACTCATCCAGAGGAGGTGAGGAAAGCACAGGCTGAGGACAAGTCACTGAAGCCGTGTTTCAAAAAACTCCCAAAGTGCCATACCCCTCCTAATAAAGGAGATTTTTATATGAAGAATAAACTAATATATAGGAAGGCCGGAACTGGTTCAAATGGTCATGGACAGCTGGTCCTTCCCACTTAATATAGGGAAATGGTGATGAGAAGCTCACATGTTGGAACAGACGGTGGACATGAGAAAATAGGTACCATCTGTCAAAGAGCTTCTCAAAAATTCTATTGGCCAGGCGTAGCTGCAGACGTTGTAGAATTTGTGGAGGCCTGCGACCAATGTCACAAGGGAAAGCCCACACGTTGGGAAAATAATCAGGACCTACAAAAACACTACGGTGAAAACAGACCTGAAAATAAAAATAAAAATAAATATGTTAAGGTAGACACAGTGGATAGGAAAACCCCTTTTTACACACAGTCTTCGCAAAAACCAAGTAGAATGGCCACTATGCATATTGAACAAAAAGTGACCTCAACCCAGTCCCACCCGACGATCCCTTGGTCGGAATTTCGGGAACTGGATGAAAATAGAAGGGAGAGAAGCCCTCTCACTTTGAAACTGAAACTGCGGGAAAACCCCAGGAAAAGAATTGGTAGTGGGTGTTTCGTGTGTGATTACAAACAAAAGGGAGGAAGATCACCACCACCATACTTCCAGTTACATGATAATTACCGGTGCCATGAAAAATTGGTCTGCCGAATAACCGACAAAAATTAAAAAGGCCCATAAAAGGTCCATTGGAAGCCTTATTGAGGACATGGACAGATGAGAAGGCAGAAGAGACTGTTACCTCATCATATCAGTATGTGAACGAGCTGACCACACGTTTAAAAACTGGCTGGAAACTTGCAAATGATAACCTAAGACAAGCCAGGAAGAAACATGCTGCATATTACAATAAGAAAGCGAAGGATAGGGAGCTTGCTGTGGGGGAGAAGGTGCTTCTTCTACTACCCGGCAGCAGCAATAAACTTCAAATTGGATGGCAAGGACCATACACTGTTCTAGAAAAGGTATCTAGAACTAACTACAAGATAGACAAGAAAGGAAAGGAAAAAGTTTATCACGTGAACCTTCTAAAGAAGTATCTTGACAGAAGCAATCAGGAAGGAACACATTTAATGACCTTGGCCATAGCCACCGAAATGAAGAATGAACCTCTCACCTCTTACGAATACCCCCTGAAACCCTGTGAAACCCATGCACAGGTAAAAATCAGTAATCATTTGACAAAAGGGCAGAGGGAAAAGGTTCAAAAGGTTCTTGAAAATCATACAGACGTGTTAACGGACAAACCGGGGCACACTAACTTGTTGGAATATGACATGAAACTACTAGACCCAACACTCATCTGTATGAGAGCCTATTCTATCCCATTCGCAAAAGAGAAAGCTTTGAAAGAGGAGATAGATTATCTGTTACAAGAAGGGATTATTTCTCACTGTGAATCTCCTTATAGCTCCAGTGTGGTATTGTTGAGGAAACCCTCTGGGGAACATAGACTGTGTACAGATTACAGGAAACTGAATGCTGTCACAGAGAGTCAGGTGGATCCATTACCTGATACTAACCAACTGTTTGCCAGACTGAATAAGGCAAAATATTTTTCCAAGGTAGATCTCAGCAAGGGATATTACAAAATTCCAGTGAAGCCTGAGATTCGACCTTATCTAGCTTTCAGCACCTCGGAAAGGCACTACGAGTTCAATATGTTGCCGTTTGGATTGAAAAATGCCCCGAGTGTGTTTTCCAGAATGAAGCGGAAACTGTTGGATCCCCTGAAAAACCCATGCATTACAAATTTCATGGATGATATCCTCATCGCTACGGAAACATTTGAAGAACATGTTTAACTCTTTGAACATGCTATTTGATAGACTCAGAGAGGCAAACTTGACTGCTAGACCAACAAAATGTTGCATTGGATGTAAGGAATTAGAATTTTTGGGACATACTGTAAATCAGGGTAGCATGATCCCTGACCCAAAGAACCTAGAGAAGTTGCAGAGAGCACCCAGACCACAGACTAAGAAGGGTATGCGATCCTTTGTGTCACTTTGTGGCTTTTATCAAAAGTACATTAAAAATTTTAACTCTGTGTGTGCGCCTCTGACGGATTTAACTCGAAAAGGAAAACCGGATGAAATTGAATGGTCGGCAGAGTGCGAGTTGGCATATAATGAGTTAAAGCAAAAAATCACAAGTAAGCCTATATTGAAATTACCTGATTTGAGTCAGGAATTCGTGGTAAGAACGGACGCTAGTAACGTGGGATTAGGGGCCACATTGTTACAAAGGTCTTCTTCATAAGATGGAGAATTAAACCCAGTTGCTTATGCCAGCCGCAAGTTAAACAAGGCAAAACAAAACTTCTCAACTATTGAAAAAGAATGTTTAGCTTTAGTCTGGGCGATCAAGAAATTCCAGATCTATCTATATGGTAGACATTTTGTGGTACAATCAGACCACCAGCCACTCGTTTTTCTTGCTCAGGGAAAACATGGTAATGCCCGTTTGTTAAGGTGGTCTTTGCTCATCCAACCTTACTCGTTTACCATTGAGTACATTCCGGGATCGCAGAATGTTGGGGTGGATTTCTTGAGTAGGCACCCATCTGCAGAAATTCCGGACACTCATAAAGCCTAGTTGAGTTAATTTGATCGGGATTGTTCATACAGATTATCAAGCTGCATTGGGATGCAGGCTTTTAAGAGGGGAGGTATGTGATAAAGTTCACTCCGTCTCAAATTTCACCCCCTTCCTTACTTACTTAATTACTTAGTCGTTCCCCTTCTACCGTGAGGTGTAGAGGTCACCCCCTTCCTAAATCTATAAAACGCATTTTACAAGTTATAAACCTCATTAGATTTTTAAAAAATTGCAAAGGGGCAATATATACTGTTCAAAAAAAGAAACGCAACATTATTGCAGTGGTAATGGACACCAAATTTCAAATTTGTACCAAAATTTTATTTTACGGAATTAATGTTTCAATCTTGGCATGAAGAAACTTTCAGACTTTAACAATGAAATGATGTTCATTAAATTTGGTTTGGACTTTTATTCTTTGCGACTGAGGCCTCCGTTTCAGTAAGGTGTATGGCCTCCTCTGGCCTCTATCAGAGACCGACATCTCCTTGACATGGATCCGATTAGCCGTTGGATCTGTTGTTGTGGGATGTCTGCCCACTCTTCCCGCAGTGCAAGAGACAACTGTCGGAGATTGGCTGTAGCCACGTCTCCCTGGAGGAGTCGTCTGTCGAGTTCATCCCATAAGTGTTCTATGGGGTTCATGTCTGATGACATGGCTGGCCACGGAATGGTCTGGACGTTGTTGTCAGCGAAGAACTGGGTGGTGAGTTGTGCTACATGAGGTCGAGCGTTATCCTGCTGAAAAATCGACCCTCGTGCAGCCAGAAGTGGAAGGACGTGAGGACGAAGAATTTCAGTGACGTATCGTTGGGCATTCAGACGTCCTTCAATTTGCACCAGGTCACTTCTTCCCATGAAGTTGATCGCCCCCCACATCAGTACACCTCCACCACCATGTGGAGGAGCTTCATCAATGCTGTTCTGGGCGTAGTGCTCATGGACTCTGCGGTAAACTCTTCTCCGTCTATCGTGTCGCTGGAGCACAAAAAATGATTCATCACTAAACCAAACCCGTCTCCAGTCATTCCCAACAGTCCATTGATGATGCTGGTTCGCTCACTGCAGTCGGTTCTGGCGATGCCGGTCCGTAAGAACAGGACCTCTGTAGGGTCTTCTAGCCCAAAGACCAGAGTCGTGCAGCCGGTTCCTGACCGTTTGATCTGAAATTCGACGAGCTGCTGACATTGACTGGACTGTGGAGGACGCAGATGCAAGTCCATTCCTGAGGTGACGCAGCCGTATGAAGCGGTCTTCGGCAGGAGTTATGACTCTGGGTCTTCCACTGCGCGGCCGGTCTGCCACTGAGCCAGTTTCTTGAAATCGCCTCCAAAGGCGACCAATGGTGCTTCTAACCACATTAAATTGTCTGGCCACTACACTTTGTGACTGTCCAGTCTGTAATCGTCCAATGATGGTGAGTCGTTGTTCTGTAGTGAGATGAGCCATACTTGCGCATTGAATTTTCAACTGAATTTATTCGAGGAGCGTCAATCTTTTATAGGCATTCAATAACATGGTCAGAGAGTTTTGTGTTCAGTAAGTTTCACGGGATTCTCATGAACCTGTCACGAGTTATTGTCAAAAATGTTGTTTTGATCTTGACCTCTTTCATGACCTCACAAATCATGAGGTGAGTACAATTCAGGTAACCACGAGAAGCTAATGACCAGGTGGACACAGTCGATAGGTTGACTGATGTCCAATCAGCGAATATCTTTTATAAAAGTAACACCAAAAAAGTTGCGTTTCTTTTTTTGAACAGTATATATAACTTACAATAAACATTGGCAAATGTGTGA
This sequence comes from Oreohelix idahoensis, assembly GCA_024509875.1. Classification (NCBI taxonomy): domain Eukaryota; kingdom Metazoa; phylum Mollusca; class Gastropoda; order Stylommatophora; family Oreohelicidae; genus Oreohelix; species Oreohelix idahoensis. The sequence goes on from JAMPIV010007524.1 coordinate 179,935, forward strand.
CTTTTTCTGCTAGCATATTTGGAAAAAAGCGGTACAAATCCCCTACTAAAATCATTTACCCACCCCATCCTATTAATTATTGACGATTGTTGCCAAAATGAAACTAACGATAGACAAACAATCGAGTAATACGGTTTAGCATTGGAATAACTAAGGCTATCGCCTTTTTCAAAAACTGCAAACGATCGACGCAGATGCGAAGGTATAAACACAAAGCGTTGAAGTGTCTTTCGCAAAAACACACACACACTGCAGCCCGTGTTTCCTGCCTCTAGTTTTTTTTTAATGACGAAATCCGAAAAAGAGTGCAAAACCAAACATGTTAACGCATTGCTTGGTCTTCAAAGGACAGAGAGAAGGGACAAGGGGGAGAAAAAAAAAATCTCGCCTACTTGTAAATTTGAAATTGACACAATGGGGCAGGGCTGTGTTGAGCGCTCTTTTAGGGTAACATGACAGCTAGTAGCAGATGTACCAATGTACTAGCATCTTGACGCGAATGTAGAATGAAAATTAGATGAAGAGCTATCCAACAGAACTTCAACGAGTGGAAGGCAAATCAGGCCAACATGATCATACTCAACTCGTCGGTAAAGTTATTATAATTTATTACGTGGTACGAAGACGTTTGACAAGACGGTACAATGTTCCTTGACAGGTACGATGAACAATTTATACATAGTAGTGACAGTTCCGATAAAACGATACATCTCTGGTCATTCATATCTAAAATCCTCTCTCACGTAAGTAATAAGAATCCAATAATATTCATACTAGGTTTTTTTTTAACAGCAAGGGAATGTCCGTTGACCTTGCTTGAGGTCATCCACTTAAGCATGTACTCCCATACCACGAACTCCCGCATTCGTCCAATAAGAGACTGTTTCTATCCAAGACATAGTTCCATATAACGTAGACTCAATAGATATTCACTGGTACATATATGAAGAGGTATCTGAGTTAGTATCTTTAGGTTTTAACTAACCTCTCAAAATCATGCCACGACTTTGGCATTACAATAAAGGCGTTTACACATATGAATACTGCAATCAAATTAACTTCTTTCCCACTCGTAGGAATCCTTCTTCTACGATACGAATCCTAAAGGCTAACGACTCTGTAGGTCCATTCTAGGAATAACATATTCCCGCTAGACTAGTATAAGAGCGGCCTTACAATACAGCATACAATAAGAAGTGGGGCGATAACTTACGTGACATTACTGCTATTGGTTTCGACCTGAAGACCAATACAGATCACTAGAATAAATGGCTTCCATAAACGTGCCATGAATACAATAATAATATATCAATCACGGACATAAACAAGGTCCATGTTGCCCCTCCAAATCATGACGTCAGAAACTACTCAACTAGGTTACCCGTGCGTCCCAAAGCAACTCACACTGCTTTGTGCACGTCAGTGCGCGAATCATTCGACCGCACAAATAATATAACTATATTGAGACTGGTGCGTACATTTGGCAGGACCGAAGACTACCCCCTTAGGTAATAAATGTACGTAACAGGCTGCTAGTGACAAAAGTGAATTTTAGGAAATGGCTTTCTGTATAAACTACAACTAAGATCTTGAAAGATAGAATAAATATTATTGAATATAATATCCTTCATATTCCATTATAATAACTTAGATGAACCTTAGAAGACATATTTCATTAATATGTCGGTACAGTACAAGAAAACCATAAATAACGAGAAAAATAGAAAGATGCAAATAATGATAAAGAAGTACATAAAACTTATGTAGAAATGTAGAGGATAATGGTCTGAGTAAGAATCACTTTCTATCTTTAAAATCTCTCCATAAATAACAGAGATATGGTAGAAAATAAATATTGTGACAGACTGACAGACGCATAAATAACTCAGGTTTGAAAATCTTCGGCCAAGTCAAATATTTTTGACTTGATTTGATTGGCCACCCCACTAGTTAGGAAAGGGGGAGGTAAAAGCTGCAGATTTGCCAGCCAACGCGAACATATTACTATTTAGTGAGAGTAAAAGCAGACTCGCAAACGTATTGATAAACACCCACAAAATGTTTGGGATTTTCAAAAAAGAGTCAAATATTTGACGCGTTGTTCCATTGGCTGGCAGAATTGATAATAGCAAAAGAATACAAGGCTAGAGCGCCATTTGATAATACAATTTTGACACAGTAAAGATGAGAGCAGAGGTGAAGCTTCTGAAAAGAAATTCTTTGCAGTCTGGACGAAGGCAGATCTGAAGTGTGCCATTATTTGCCAGTCATCTTTTACTTGTGTAAATAAATTCATTGAATTGCGGTAAGAGAAATGATTTATTAATATTATTATTATTAATGTGTAGAGGCTAATCCAGAACGGGGCCCACACATATTTTGTGTTGAGCGACTTAGCCATTGTGGAAGCTTATGACATCCTAGGGAGCAATACATGCCTGAAGCAGATTATAAAGACATGGAAGTAAATTGTATTTGAATAATTAACTATTGTCATAATTAAATATTATTATAATAAGACCAGGAACTACTGGCAGTCTTATGCAGGCCTCAGTGTTCAATGAACACCTGAAAACATGCCTAGGATGCTTACAAAAAAAAATCATAAGAAGAAGATGGTATACTCCATCGGTGTGTGTATGGAAGCAAATTAAGGTTTAAATACCAGTGGCGTAGCAGCCACATGGAAGCAGAATGTAATCACAGTGTAAAGTGAAGTCAAATAAATTCGGGGCTGGTGCACTTGGTTGCACACGAGGCTGACCCCATATTGTTAAATATGGTTAGTTGTGGAAATTATAAGCCAGCATATAAAAGGGCGGGGATGTCCTTTTGATGCAGGTTTCATTGCCTGTTACAAGCTGTAACAGGAGACCTACTGAGACTTTATCTGAGGAAAGTGAAGGCCTCAGCAGAGCTGTTACTGCACGTGTTAGCCAGAGAAAGACTTCTGGGCTGACTTTGTCATAATTTCCAGTATTCTACAGCTGAACTCAAAGAAAAGGTGAACGTATCTTAAGGGCATCCTGTCAACTCATCATTGTGCAAAGTTTTACAAAAACTTTATCCACATTTTAGCGGGAATGATGTAAACAACAGTCCCGCACAAGCTTGATTTTCACCAATTAGACAGTACTATACTATTATGTGAATACATCACCAAAGACAGTTCCTATTATTTGATCTGGACAGAAAATTCTCTTTATTTATTTTGTATATGTAAACTACATTTTCTTCAGTTAAATATTCATGTCCCAAAAGAATTGAGGTACAGGAAAATACAATTGTAAATTAAGTTGATACCTAAAACTACTGTCTTACTTAAATTCATTGTATTGAGTTACAGTTGTGTTCAAGTTATTATCACAACACCATACATCTATTACCCTAGACACGTAGCCATGTAACATAATAAAATCAAAATAATTCGCAGAGTGAGATCGTAGGGTGGTAGCCGTTAGGTACCATGAGAACATCATCATCAACTATTAGACTCAGGGACCTTCATAGCTGACCTCACTCTGTAGACAATTAAAAATTAACATAGTAATATCAAAACCCACCACAATGGCTTCATGCTGGTAACACATAATAAGCAGCATACTCAGCGATTGACATCAAGATAAATGAATGGCGTCATGCTGGTAACACACAATAAACAAAGAGAGAAAACTCGAGGCCTGCTAGCAGAAAATAGTTAACGAAAATAGGCAATTGGTAGACACTCGTATAAAAGAAAGGGGACGGAAGATAGACAACAAAACGTGGGTTGGCGCTATATTATTTTTCCTTGCTAGTGTTTGTATTCATGAACAATTCTCGATCGCTCAACACAAGTGCGAGATATACCTTGTAATTTTTATAATTATAACTGAGCCTTCATTTAAAAAAAAAGAGTTTTCCCCTTGTTCCTGCGAGGTGAGCTCGGCTCAGCCTAGACAAACTGTCCTTCGTTTATATTAAGGCCTATGTTCATATACAAAAGACTCTGGTCTGCATTAATGACTGAGCCTTCGAAGATCAGCAAACATAACAGCTTTGATGCAGGCTTCCTGTAAGAGCACCAGATGCAGTAGTGGTTTCATGCTCTGTATGGAACGTAAAGGGACAAAGAAGATAATAAAATATGTAAGTCGTGATCTGTTATTTGTAGATCATTATGTAGCCCAGGGCTGTGCGTGGATTCGGGGTCGTGGTGGAAATTACTGCGAGCTGTAGCAGAAGGACTTTGTGTGTGAATGGGGCCCGGAATGGGGGCAACAGTAATAAAATTGTAACACGCCAAGCATGCAGTAAGAGGCAACTAAGGAAGGTTAGGCATGGAGCTGGTTACCTCTACTTGAAGAAACTTTATTGTTGGAGTTATGAGATGTTTTAGACGTAGGAAAATGTTGGAGTTATGAGATGTTTTAGACGTAGGAAAATGTTGGAGTTATGAGATGTTTTAGACGCGTAGGAAAATGTTGGAGTTATGAGATGGTTTAGACGTAGGAAAATGTTGCAGTTATAAGATGTTTTAGACGTAGGAAAAAGGTTGGAGTTATGAGATGTTTTAGACGTAGGAAAATGTTGGAGTTATGAGATGTTTTAGACGTAGGAAAATGTTGGAGTTATGAGATGTTTTAGACGTAGGAAAATGTTGGAGTTATGAGATGTTTTAGACGTAGGAAAATGTTGGAGTTATGAGATGTTTTAGACGTAGGAAAATGTTGGAGTTATGAGATGTTTTATTCATAACCCTCCACTCCCAAAGGAGCATAGGCCTTCAACAAACACATGCCAAGTCCTCCTGTCACGTGCCATCATCTCAAGTTCTTTCCACGTTTTCCTCATCATTTTCATCTCTGTTTCCAGCTCTCTTCTCCATGTACTTCTTGGTCTACCTCTGCCTCTCTTGCCCTGGGGGTTCCAGAACAAGGACTGCCTTGTAATACTATCAACAGGTTTCCTCAGTGTGTGTCCTATCCATCGCCATCGTCTTCTTCTCATCTCGTTCCACTGGCACTTGTCTAGTTCTTGTCATCAGTTCCATGTTGGTAACCTTGTCATACCATTTTAATCCCTCTATTCTACGCAAGCACCCATTTATGAAAGTCTGTAGCTTTTTGGTAGTTGTCTTTGTTGTTCTCCATGTCTCTGAGCCATACAATATGACTGACCTCACATTTGAGTTGAGGATTCTTATTTTCGTGTTGGATCCGATTTCTCTTGTGATCTCCATTATTTCCCAAATGCAATGAAAGCTCCTCTTGCTTTTTGTATTCGGTACTTGTGTCTTTTATCACCCAGTCTGAAATTCAATGACCACACCGGATTCCGTACATTTGCCTGTGCGGGGTTAGTCTATTTTGCAATTCGCAAGTAGGGGTGGCAGGATAATTGTGTCTACATTTTTCTTACATTTGCCTGCGCGGGGTTAGTCTATTATGCATTTCGCAAGTAGGGGTGGCAGGATAATTGTGTCAACATTTGACAAGGATCAGTGCGTAGCGAGGGGACCCCCTCCCCACCCAGCCCTCCCCACCCAGCGGCGAAAACAAATAAAGGATCAGTTCGTAGCGATTTCTTGTCAGGGTACAGTTTTGTTGGTTTTGTGGGCCCTAAACAGGACCGTGGTGCAGTTTTGTGGGTTTTCTGGGCCCTAAAAAAGACCGTAGTGCAGTTTTTTTCTGGGCCCTAAAAATGACCGTGGTGCAGTTTTGTGGGTTTTCAAGGCCCTAAAAATGACCGTGAGGGGAACAGATCACCAAGGATCGCTGAAGCTATGCACATATCAGGACATACACATGTTCGTTCGTAGCAGCACAATTTAAAGAGGAGGCCAAAATTCTGTAATGTCATGCAGGATACTGTCGAACGGGTCTGACTGACGAACTTTATTCCGATGTCGCCACAAAAAGTCACACATGTAGGAATCTAACATGTGTCTCTGTGTTCCGTTTTGACGTTTGTTGCGTTCTTTGGCAGCTTTCCACAACCTCTCTATTCGTTGTGTGTTTGCTCCTGTATTTGGGTCGACAAAATTTGCAGAATGATTCACCGTTTCGTGAGTTAAACCTGGCAAATTATGAATGGTACTATGTGCGCGCCATTGATCAGACACAACTGTCGTACCAGGACGAATGTTGGCTATGATAAAGGGCATTAGTGTAGCCGCTGAGCGGTCCGGCACTGGAACTATGAAACACTCACTTGTTTCAGGACAAATGCCACCGAATACCCACTGCTGTGGAAATTCACGACCGACGTTATTTTTTCTGCGTGTGAACACACTTTCATCAATCTCAACCGTCGTATTGGGACCGCCAATTACAGCGGGATTAGCAATTAGTGAATTTGCACAAACTTCATGGAGGTTGCTGTTCCATTTTATGACAGCTTTATTGGCAATTCCTAGCTCTGATTTACAGAAAGCAATGCTAGTCATCTCTTTACTCCAACTGTAAATGAACAGAATAATCGGCCTGAAGGACAGATGTGTGCCCTCTAACCATATGCCAGAACGAACAAGAATGTCCTGCTGACATGTGCGGCATCTCTAACGATCTTGGCGAACTGTGAGAGACAAACTCATGACATGATTGTTAGCACACAGTCGGACGGTGTGTATAATTCCTCGTTCCTGCAAAAACTGCAAACAATTCTTTTTGTTGCGTGTAAAGTCTGACAACTCCAAGAGATTCTTCTTCCACGGCCTTGGCACGGCGATTGAATGACACGGTGTTAGATTTGCCGCGCGAATTTAAGAAAAAGTATGGTGCTTCGTGTGGCTACTAAATTTTAACAATTATAATCTATGGGTGATCCTTTATTTGTTTTCGCCGCTGGGTGGGGAGGGCTGGGTGGAGAGGGCGAGGTGGGGAGAGGTCCCCTCGCTACGCACTGATCCTTGTCAAATGTTGACTCAATTCTCCTGCCACCCCTACTTGCGAAATGCATAATAGACTAACCCCGCGCAGGCAAATGTAAGGAAAATGTAGACACAATTATCCTGCTACCCCTACTTGCGAATTGCAAAATAGACTAACCCCGCGCAAGCAAATGTACGGAAACCGGTGTGGTCATTGAATTTCAGAATGGGTGATAAAAGACACAAGTACCGCTTTATGGCTTTTTTATTTCTTCCTTCGTTGGTCTTTCACAGTTAATTTGTAGCTCTTCTTCTGCTGGCTGGATGTCCTGGGGGTTTTGTGGAGCTGGTATATTGAGAAGGTCCTCAAAATATTTTGTCCACCTCTTCATTTGCTCTTGTATATTGCTGAGCAGTTTTCCATTCTTGTCTTTTATGAAGCAAATTGTTTGCTTGTATTTCCCCGTTAGCTTCTTTGTGCTGCTATACAGTTCTCTCATATTTCCTTTGGCTGCAGCATCTTCTGCCTCTCTTGCCAACTCCTCAATATACTTCCTCTTGTCTCTTTTGATACTTCTTTTTACTCATTTGTTTGCTTCTGTGTACACTTCTTGAGCCTTGGCTTTGGAACTTCTGGTTTTGCTTGTGTTTAAATCTGCTTTCTTGTTTTTCCTGTCTTTTATCTTATTGATGGTTTCTGTTGTTATCCATGCTTTTTGTTGTCTTTCCCTTTTCCCCAGTATTTCTTCACATGTCTCCTTCCATACCGTTTTGATTTGCTGCCAATAGTCTTCTGTATTCTCTGCATCTTCCAGCTGTTGGAGCACTTGGAATTTGTTGGATATTGTGACCGCAAATTTGTCTCTTGTTTCTTGATTTCTTAGATGTCCTACATTAAATTGTTGTCTATAATTTTGCATTGTTGCATATCTCTTAAATTTCATTTTTACTTTGGCTATCAGAAGGTGGTGATCTGATGCCACATCTGCTCCTCTATATACCTTTACATCCTGCAATGATGATCTAAACTTCTTGTTTATGGATATATGATCAATCTGATTTTCTAATCTATGGTCTGGTGATATCCATGTTGCCTTGTGTATTCTCTTATGTGGAAACATGCTTCCTCCTATAGCCAGTTGATTTGAAGCACAGAAGTTTGAGAATAGTTCTCAATTTTCATCCATTATTCCTAGCCCCTGTTTTCCCACGACTTCTTCAAAGCCGGTGTTGAATGTACCTATTTTTGTATTCATGTCACCCATCAAAATTGTGATGTTTCTCCTTTTTACTTTTTCTATAATTTCCTGTAGTCTAGTATAAAATGCTTCTTTCACAGACTCTTCTTTGTCATTAGTTGGTGCATAACATTGGATGACATTTACATTTATTTTCTTTTTAGCTGTTTTAAAAGAAGCTGTTATTATTCTGGATCCAACGGCTTCCCATTCAATGAATGCTTTCTGTGCTTCTTTAGATAACATAAGAGATACCCCTTCACTGTGGTGTGAACTTTCGTCTTCATGTCCTGAGGACAGCACCAATTCACCTGTGATGAGTTTCTTCCTGTCTACCCCCTTCCACTTTGTTTCACACAGTCCCAGAACCTCGATTTTATATTCCCTCATCTCTGCTGCTACTTGTGCCACTTTCCCTTGTTCGTTTAAAGTCCGAACATGTCAGGGGCCAAATCTGGAAGTTCTCCTAGAAGAAAGAAGGTTAGTCAGCAAAACAGACTCCTTTCGGCTTTCTCTGTGTTGCATCATACGCCTCCCTGCGAGAAGACCTTCTCCTGTCTTGGATGGCTGTGTTTTATTTTCTTTAATTGACTTGTCCATGTTTGTTGAAGTTTTTTGTGGTTTAAATATTTTACAGGATGGGGTAACCGGCCCCATGCCCAACCCTTCTTAGCCGCTTTCTACGATATGCTTGGCAGGGAACAGTGTTACTATTCTTTGCTCCCCTTTCGGGCCCCGGTAACACGCGGGTGGAGATGTTTTAGACGTAGGAAAATGTTAGAGTTATGAGATGTTTTAGACGTAGGAAAACCACTCCAGGACAATCCACTAGCAGAGCTGAATGGGCTGTGGAAGAGTTTACTACGATGCTTCACACGATACATCATCATCATCAGCATCACTGTCGTGAGATGACGTCTGTTTCACATCACGCATTCGAATAACTCTACAAGATATGATACACAACGGTCATATTTACCGCTCGCTCTTTTCAGAGAATGGGGTATTTCTTATAAGACCAGTCTCTTATCTGGCACTATCCTGGTATCATCTGATATACCTTTGTATCCAGGATAGCCTTCATTTTAATAACACCTGAACCTCTCGCGACATCTGGGGGCTCGTCCGGGATTTCATTAATACCCTGGGGTCTTTACTTTGAGACAGTTAGTTGTAAAAGTAGGAATAAAGTAAATATAAATAGATAAAGAAAGTCAATAAATAAAAAAATTAACCAAACTGTGGTGACTGGATGAGCAGACAGTGGTTGTAGTTACTTAAGTTTGTTTATTAATTTAGTTTATCTCTTATTTAAGATTATAAATTGTTTAGTGATAAGATTGCAAGAGAATGGCAGACTTGGCAAAATTTAGGTCTGCTACAGTGCAATCGGCAAAAGAACTTGGCATGAGTGGGGAGGATCTTATTAAATATGTCACTACTGAATGTGATAAGTTTATAGAAAGAGAAGATAAAAGGTTAGAAATGGAAAGAAGATTACAATTAGAAGTAGATAAAGAAGCTAAAAGGTTACAATTAGAAGCTGATAGGGAAGTTAGGAAAATAGAATCTGATAGGGAAGCAAGGCAAATGGAAGCTGATAGAGAGGAAAAGAGATTGCAAATGGAGGCAGAGGAAAAGAGATTGCAAATAGAGGCTGAAGAGAGAAGGCAGGCTGCGGGTATAGAGGCTGATAGAGAGGAAAAGAGATTGCAAATGGAGGCAGAGCAAAAGAGATTGCAAATAGAGGCTGAAGAGAGAAGGCAGGCTGCGGAAAGAGAGGCTGATAGAGAGGAAAAGAGATTGCAAATGGAGGTAGAGGAAAAGAGATTGCAAAAAGAGGCTGAAGAGAGAAGGCAGGCTGCGGAAAGAGAGACTGATAGAGAGGAAAAGAGATTGCAAAGGGAACATGAGTTGAGGCTGAAAGAGATGGAACTTCAAGGACATGTTACAGTCAATGGAAGTAGCCCAACTACCTCTGATACTAGTGCCAGTCAAGGCGCCTCAAATGGAGCCATGAATTTTCACTTGGATCCATTTGTGGAGAAAGAAGATGATATTGAATCTTTTTTAAGTAGGTACGATAGATTAGCTACTAACTATGGCCTAGAGAAAGAGAAGTGGAGCCTTAAGTTATCACAAGGTTTGAGAGGAGCCTCTTATGAAGTTTTTGCAAAACTGGGTAAAGAAGACCAAGAAGACTATGAACTTTTGAAGTAGGCATTGCTAGTCCGTTATGAAAAGAATTCTGAATTTTATAAGAAGAAGTTTAGAACTACCAAGCTACTTTCTGGAGAAACTTACCACCAATTCTCTGCCAAATTAGAAACCTACTTGGAGAAGTGGACTACTCTTGGAAAAACCCAAGACCTAAAAGAAATGGTTATGATAGAGCAAGTAAGAGAGTCTATGCCTCCAGACATGAGAAAATTTCTTATGGAACAAGGTGCAGAGAGATTGGGGGACATTTTAACAGTTGCTGAGAGATATCAGGCATCTCAGAAAGAGAAGAAACAAGGAGAGAGTAATAGAGCCCCACAAAACCAAGATGAATTTGATAATAGGGACCAACACAGATATAAACAAGACTATGACAAACCCAGATTTGATCATAAAAACAGGAACCCTCAGGTACAAGATAAGAAATCGTACAGACATAGTGATAGGTGGTGCAAAATTTGCAAAATGAGCAACCACAATACAATTGAATGTGGTAGGAAAGTCCCTCCATATCACGCTGCATGCATGATAACAGTGGGAAAGTTCAGGAAGGAACCGACAGCAAGTCAGATATATCTCCAACATCCCCCCATCTGTGAAGAAGTAACATGTAATGGCAATAAGATTATGTGCCTTTACGATTCAGGATTGGAATATGACTCAGTTGCAACCCTGGTGCACCCTGACCAGTATACCACAGACAAGGTGGAGATACAAGGGGCATTACAAGGAACAGCCTCCATGACACTTCCCGTAGTCAGAATAAATGTTAAAACTCGTTATGTAGAAGGAGTGATCAGTGCAACAGTATGTGATGATCCTAATTACCCGCTGGTGTTAGGAAAGAGATATGTTTTCTTAGGGAACCCAATAAAACCTGTGATCATGGCGACACTCCAGACCAAGTTAAGCCCTAAGAAGGAAGGGGGAACACCACTCAATATTCATCCGACAGAGATGAGAAAGGCCCAGGCCAAAGATAAAACATTAAAACCTTGCTTTGGCAAATTGCCAAACAGCCATAACACCCCTAAGAAAGGGCAATTTTATTTAAAAGAGGGATTGCTTTATAGGAAAGCTGGAACAGGATCCAATGGCCATGGACAACTAGTTCTACCCTCTTCATATAGGGAAAAAGTTATGGAAAGATCACATGTTGTATCAGACGGTGGACATGGGAAAATTGGTACCACCTGTTAAAGAGCATCTGTGAAATACTATTGACCAGACGTAGCTGAGGACATTGCTCACTATGTAAATGCCTGTGCCACATGTAGCAAGGGGACAACCCCAAGTTGGGAAAGTCAACAGGACCTAGGAACACATTGCGGTGAAAATAGGCCTGAATTTGAAAATAAACATGATATGGTAGACATCGTGGATAGGAAAACTCCTTTTCACACAGTCTTCAAGAAAACCAGTTACACTGGCAACTCTCCGTATGGTACGAAGAGTAAACACAGACCAGTCCCACCCGACACAATGTTGCTCGGAATTCCGGGAACTGGCTAAAAATAGAGTGGTTAGTCCGCCCACTTTGAAAATGAAACTAAGTGATAACTCCAGAAAAGTTGGGAGTGAGAGATTGGCCAATTGGCCTAATGTTCAGCTCACTTCAACATACGGCTATTAAATTAGCATTATGAAGGGCACCGGCGACAGTGGTAGTTGGCCGGCCCTATACAGTCCAGTGGAAGTATTGTACGGACATGAACTGAGAATATATTACAGCAAATGCTAAAGGGAGAATTGATTCTTGGTGCAGGAAATTCATTTCCCCATATTACATATTATCGCCAGTGACGTTAAGCTGAGAAAACACCTGGTGAAAATGGACTACCTTAATTGCAGGAAAATAACAGAGTCACTAATGAATATAAGTAAAGGGTATTACCAGATTTCCGTCAAGCCTGAGCTCAGACCATTGTTGGCTGTGATCACTTCGGAGGGGCACTATGATTTCATATGTTGCTTTTTGCATTGGACAATACTCCGAGTGTTTTATCCAAGACGATGAGGAAATTACTGGATCCCTTACATAACTCAACTATCACCAATTTTATAGATTACCTCCTCATAAATATTGCAACCTTGAGGAACATCTACACCTCTAGACATGTCATTGAACAGACTCAGAGAAGAATAATGGTGAATATTAATTGATAATCAGAAATTAGACAGGCAGCAGCACCCGTGCTGTTTATTAAATACAACAGGAGGATTATTCTTGGATCTCAGAGTGGTGAAGCAAATTTCTTGAGTAGTGCCTACTTGAAGTCACCCACCTGATGGAAACCAGGAGAATAGTAAGGCAGAGTAAATCCAAGATTGGAAGAATGTCGTGATTATGAATCCAGACAAGAAGCTCCAACAGCGGGTTTACGCTTTTGAATTGGGAGGCTATGTCGTGAGATGACGTCTGTTTCACAACACGCATTCGAATAACTCTACAAGATATGATACACCACGGTCATATTTACCGTCGCAAAGATAGGAGTAAACGGACCGATTTAACAGCCAGTGAGAACGCTCTTTTCTTCTGGTATGTATAAGGAAACCTATTATGCTTAACCTAAAGGCCTATTTTGTGCAACTGAAAATACGAAGATATTTAATGTCTCAAAGACTAAAGATATTTAAACTAAAGTTATAGCTGGATTAAACAATGGGGATATTACTTAAGAGGTATGTGTAAAGACGTCCTCAAATAATTTGTTATTCTAAGAGAAGAAACGTTTTAATTGACATTTATACACCAGGGTAGTCCCCAATATAGTTAGTTAAAGGCTGCATAGATTTAAATGCAGTTTGCTAACTAACCAAAATTTAACTAGACTGATAGAGATAAATTATCAGTACAATACTAACTTTAAATGATTAAAATCGGTTCAGAAATAAGATAGTTACATAATATTAAAAAATCTCCACATTGAACGAGAAGGCAAAAAGACGCATTGTTTTTGAAATTCTTTACTCCGTTTTTCCCCCAATCATCCGCGAGGTACGCTGAGACCCTATATAAGACCTTAAACTTGGGCTGAATTGAGGCCACAACATTTTCAAAATACAGTACTAACAGAAGAGAGCGGCAAACGCTTGCTGTCAAATATTTTGCAGCTGATACGTAGCAGACTTAGATACCCATTTGCAGCTGTTATAGCTATTGTATTCTACCTGAGGGTTTTGTCCTGGTATTACCTCAAGTTTACGAGACATTTACGTGAGAGGAATTCTGTTGGTGCATACAGTTCTTCATATACTTAGTACTCGACCAAAGTTTCCCAGCCTGGAGTTACAGATTGTGTAATCCTGGCTATAGATGGATGCTGCTCAATATTTCAAAAGCTAAGTGGACGCTTGGTTCCACTGATCAGACTATCCAGCCACAAATTTTAAACAAAGAAGCCATATATTAGAATAAAGAAACCACACATATTAAAAACATTATAATGATGACTAACTAAGGACTATATTCAATTAATATTACTTTACAAGCCAGTGAAAGTGATACTACTTATGTGAAAGAAAGAAATTGACATTATAACTACAAATTTATCATAGTACTATTATGGAGAAGAATATTACATATTTATTTATTTGATTGTGTATATAACCTTTAAATTCATTTTAATTTTCCTAACCGAAAAAAGAAACGGTATAGGATCAATAAGTTGTAAATACTTTCACTCAGACTTACTTAATTATTCTAATTGAGTTAATGTTCTGTTTGATAGATATTACGTACATATTAATAATTCAATTTATCCCTAGACAATTAGCCATTAAAACAACTATATAACTATTATTCAAGGTGGGATCTGGAGAGGTAGCAGATAGATCTTCAGTAACCAACACTATCATCATACTTGAAGGTTTACATAGCTTGACCCCACTTTTGATGTCGATACACCCTTACTCTTTTCAGAGAATGGGGTATTTCTTATAAGACCAGTCTCTTATCTGGCACTATCCTGCTATTATCTGATACACCTTTGAGTCCAGGATAGCCTTCATTTTAATAACATCTGAACCTCTCGCGACAATCACTATCATCATCCTCATTATTATCATAGACGTCGTTATCATCATCTCAATCATCATCATCATAATCAGCTAGCAGATAGCCTACATGTTTCATAACCACGTGTTAACTGTTGCATAACCACGTGTTAACTGTTTCATAACCACGTGTTAACTGTTTCATAACAACGTGTTAACTGTTTCATAACCACATGTTAACTGTTTCATAACCACGTGTTAACTGTTTCATAACCACGTGTTAACTATTTCATAACCACGTGTTAACTGTTTCATAACCACGTGTTAATTATTTCCTAACCACGTGCTAACTGTTTCATAAGCACGTGTTAAATATGTCATAACCACGTTTTAACTGTTTCATAACCACGTGTTAACTGTTTCATAACCACGTGTTAAATGTGTCATAACCACGTGTTAACTGTTTCATAACCACGTGTTAACTGTTTCATAACCATGTGTTAACTGTTTTATAACCACGTGTTCACTGTTTCATAACCACGTGTTCACTGTTTCATAACCACATGTTAACTCTTTCATAACCACGTGTTAACTCTTTCATAACCACGTGTTCAGTGTTTCATAATCACGTGTTAACTCTTTCATAACCACGTGTTAACTGTTTCATAACCACGTGTTAACTCTTTCATAACCACGTGTTAACTCTTTTATAACCACGTGTTAACTCTTTCATAACCACGTGTTAACTCTTTCATAACCACGTGTTAACTCTTTTATAACCACGTGTTAACTCTTTCATAACCACGTGTTAACTCTTTCATAACCACGTGTTAACTGGTCTTTACGATATGCTGGTAGTAAACCTATTCTGTTTGTTCTCCGAGAGACCACCGGCAACGACCTGGGACACGACAAAAATTTGTGTAACATTTAAGTTGAAAATAATTTCCCAACGAATGAAATTATAGAAGAGAGAGAGAGAGAGAGAGAGAGAGAGAGAGAGAGAGAGAGAGAGAGAGAGAGAGAGAGAGAGAGAGAGAGAGAGAGAGAGAAGAGAGAGAGAGAGAGAGAGAGAGAAAAGAGGGAAAAAGATAGAGATAGAGAAAGAAAGAGAGAGAGAGGATAAAATATGGAAAGAGTTGGAGAAAGAGAAATAAAAATAGAGAAATAGAGATAGAAAGAGAAAGAGAGAGAAATTGAGGAGAAAAACGGAGGAGAGAAAGAGAGAGAAAGAGAAAGACAGAGAAATGGACAGAAGCAAAGAGAGAGTAAAGGAAAGGCAGAAATAAAGAAAGAGAAACAGAAAGAGAGAGTGCAAAAAAAGAAAGAGAGACACAGACAGGTAAAGAGAGAGGAAAGAAAGTGAAAGAGAACGAGAGAGAAAGAGTGAAAGAAAGAGAGAGAGAGAGAGTGGGAGAAAAAGTGAGACAAAAATAGATTGAGAGAAAGACAAATAGAACGAGAGAAAAATGAGTGAGCATGAGATAGATAGATAGATAGATAGATAGATAGATAGATAGATAGATAGATAGGCAGATAGATAGATAGACAGACAAATAGATAGATAAATAGAAAGATAGATAGGTAGATAGATAGATAGATAGATAGATAGATAGATAGATAGATAGATAGATAGATAGATAGATAGATAGATAGATAGATAAATAGATGGATAGACAGATAGACAGATATATAGATAGATAGATAGATAGATAGATAGATAGATAGATAGATAGATAGATAGATAGATAGATAGATAGATAGATAGATAGATAGATAGATAGTAGACAGATAGATAGATAGACAGACAGATAGACAGATAGATAAATCTGTCACGGGATTGCCTCTCCTTGCTTTTCAGTCTTCTTCTTCTTCGATCCTTAACCACCGACCATCAAAGCAGTCAGTGGCCATCACACCTAGTGGCGTCTTGTAGGGCAACAACAAATTGATTCCACTTTGCACGGTCGGTGGCCATCCTTCGTACAGTGCCCCAACTCTGGTTCATTCTTTGCATCTCAGCCACCACAGTCGTCCGCCAAGTTGTTTTTGGTCGGCCTCTCTTTCGCTTTCCTTCAGGGGTTCAAAACATAGCTGTTCTTGTGATGGCATCGGGGTCTCTTCTGAGGACATGACCAACCCAGCTCCAGCGTCTGCCAGCTATGATGGTGTGCATGTCCTCTTGCTTGCTCCGAGTAAGCAGATCTTGGTTGGTGATGGTATTCGGCCAAAAGATGCGGTGAATTTTTCTTAGGCATGTTGTGTGAAAAGAGGACAATTTCGACATTTCCTTCTCTGTGACTCTCCAGCATTCCGCACCATAGAGAAGCACAGAAAGCACGCAACTCTGGTATAATCTTAATTTTGTGCTTGTGCTGTATTGGGAGGACTTCCAGATGTTATTTAGGCTAAAGAAGGTTGTTCTTGCCTTATTTATTCTGATGTTGATGTCTTTGCCTGCCCCACCGTCTGGTGTTACTATGCTTCCTAGGTATGTGAAGGTATCTGTCTGTACCAGTTGCTGATTCCTTACTGATATGGGCTCAGGGTTGCTCACATTGAGCGTCATGACCTCAGACTTCTTTAAATTGATGTTC
The DNA here is from genome assembly GCA_024509875.1 of Oreohelix idahoensis. Lineage (NCBI taxonomy): Eukaryota > Metazoa > Mollusca > Gastropoda > Stylommatophora > Oreohelicidae > Oreohelix > Oreohelix idahoensis. The sequence continues at coordinate 196,839 of JAMPIV010007524.1, forward strand.
AAGCCCACCTGCTGGCTAATTTTATTAAGTCTATCCGTTTTTTCCTGGATGTGTTGATGTGAATGTGCCAGCAGTGCAATGTCATCTGCATATTCCAGATCTTCCAATGTAGAAAATGTAGTCCATCTTATTCCTCTTGGACTGCCTTCTGTTGTCTGGCGCATCACCCAATCTATGACTGTTAAAAATAGAGTGGTTGATACGTGCAGTGTTGCTTTGCAGTAGTAGTCCTCTAATGGTCACAACGCAAGCGTATCTAAAAGTAGGTCGTCCAAGGTATCTATCTGCTCGCAAGATTACTCTGGGCAAAGATGTTGATAGAAGATGAATGACTTTTCTACCTTAGGGGAGCCTTCACAAGAAATTCCCAGAAGTCAAGAACAAAACGCTGCTTAAGGGCTGAGAAAATTTGTTAACTTTATTATCTGGTCCGTCGCCTTTTGTGAAGGAGTTATGCTATGATTCTGGCCCGTTCAAGCGACCATTTGAAGTAATACAACGAATGCCCTCTTATAATTAATGGCTCTATATTTATATATATGTATTTATCAAGAAAACAGGCTCATACGTTGGCTTTTGTACAAATAAGCTGAATCAACTATCATTGTTTAGTTTAAAATAACATACAACAAATTTAATAGTCAATTAGTTCAACAAGTTAAAATAAGGATTAAATGGGGTGAAAGTTATAGTAAATTTTTCCTCATTGAGGTTTTGATAGGGCGTTAATAATGTCCGTATTTTTTCTGTAGCCTGTTATATAACACTTAGCTCCCGATGTGTCCTGCAGCTGTGGTTTCCGTCACTTCTTTTTGATGATGAGTACACTTCTCTACATACTTCGTCCACTGTAGGCGGTTAGTGGTGATACTCTTCTCTCACACTAGTGGCGTAGGAACTTCAGTACTTAAGTCTGATGTCTTGTAACTACGAACTGTGACAAAATTAGAAAGAAACATATGCCTCAGTACATTTTTTCTCCGCAAACTAACAGGCCCATTTTCATGCGCTCCACCCACGAATGTTAACATCTCAGAAGAATTAAATTCCCGAGCACACAATGTAACTCGGGGAATTTGATGAAAATTCACCAATATCCTTCTGGGTGTCAACTAGGAAATTGCGTCTGGAGTGCATGGATAATGATTTGCCTGTATTACAATTAAGAACGGTATACAAATCTCACAACATGATTCTATACACTTTAGGCACATGTGATGTATCATCCCTCGTTACACGTCGCTACTCCCGTCGAGGTCTGGGGTCGCTTTTCTGTCGGGTTTCCCGCACGACTAGTCAGAAACAATCCCCAGCTCTTGCAGTAGTGGTTCATGCATATACTATTTTCACACGTTGAGGTTGCCAGCCTCATTTATATAACCACTTAGCAAGAAACCTGTAAAATTTACATTAGTAAATAATTTGTTTCCACTTACCCCAAAATTTTTGGAATACACACTTCTCCTGGCGCAGATTAGAATGGACCCACAGCCCTGTATTTAGATGCTGTTCGAATCACTTAAGTCTGAGAAATTCCTCTTATGACGGATGAAACACTTGGTCTGGAAAAAAATAATTCCTCTTATGACTTCTTGTGACAAAATTCCCAAGTTTCCAGTCTTGTATTAAATTTGCGGGTTTACTTGTACTTCCAAAGTTGCCAAATACTCGATCTGGTACTTATAGTTGTGGAATGATAAGTCCTGTTTTATTTCATCTGGCTTGTGGTAGGTGTTTAGTTGCCGATGCGATGCAGTCTGTCTGTGTGTTGTGACTCCGAGTTTGTTAGATTATATCTCACAATCCTTAGTTTTAAATCCCAGCTGTGTTTCCTGCTGAATGTTCCAATCAATTCATTGTAGCTTCTGGCGAACCAATCCAATCTATCTAGCACTGTTTGGGTGGGGAAGTTTATCATTACTCATCCTACGCGTATTTGAAAATATTAAATGTAATATGCACGCGTTGCCTCTTACAACAGTGATGTCATATCGTTACATAAGACTTCCGGCGCACCTCTGTTTATCACCTTTATCTGCGTGCCTCCGCCAGACAGATGTCTGGTCATACCGTATTGTTTTCTTTCATCGTATCACATACCGCCTTGTGTCAACATGATCAACAGCTGTCCAATGGGGTCAAATGTTTGACCGTCCCGTTTCCACAGGCGGTCAGACAGATTAGGCGATACAATATTATCGCTGGCCGGGTCACTAAACCTGGCGAATCGTAACAACAGTTTGGGAGTGGAGTGTGAAGCAATAAGATACGCATTACTCCCGTAGCAAATACTGTCATAGGGGAGTGGCGTGTTAAAGAATTCACCATGCTATGTCCGGCAAAGAGCAAAATAGCGAAAATAACGAATGAAAAGGCATGATTTATGCCAAATAAAAGCGATGAGTGAGAAAAATGAAGAAAAAAAAAAGGATACTGCCTGAGGGCTGAAGGTGTGAGAGATCACACAATAGAGCATGTTCAGACGTTTTGTCACAAAATAGAAAGAAAGAAAGATAGATAGATAGATAGATAGATAGATAGATATATAGATAGATAGATAGATAGATAGATAGATAGACAAACAGACAGATAGATAGATAGATAGATAGATAGATAGATAGATAGATAGATAGATAGATAGATAGATAGATAGATAGATAGATAGATAGATAGATAGATAGATAGATAGATAGATAGATAGATAGATAGATAGATAGATAGATAGATAGATAGATAGATAGATAGATAGATAGATAGATAGATAGATAGATAGATAGATAATGAGAGACAGGAAGAGTTTTCTGTTTAATTTCTTACGACAGCATAAGTACGGGTAATCAACGTTGTCATTTATCAACCAAAACAATTTCTCAGACAACCTTTTATCCCGATGATACAGATCCAGCGTACGCTTTCATTGAATAATTGCAGCAAGTGAGAAACTGTCTAGCACCAGAGGGCGCCTCTAAATCTTCATCAGCGACGCTTAACAACAGGTGTTGAGACAGAAAATACTTTTTTGTTTCTTTCGGAAAAGGTGTGCAGGAAAAACACACCTGAGTACCGGAAATAGTTTCGTGCATGTTTGAAAAGGATCACAGATTGTACGATGATACATGGATCTCACAATTAAATGTTGACACGAGCTAATAATTTAGCAAAACAACGACCAAGAATTTATAGACTTTGATAAATGGGTGCTTGTCGAGAACAAATAGATTAAAATTGTATGACAAGGACACTAATGTGGAACAGACGACAAGAACCAGGCAAATGCTAATGTGACACGAGATGAGAGGAAGATGCTGGTGATGGATAGGGCACACATTGAAGAAGCATGTTGATAGCATTAAAAGGCAGTTCTTATTCTGGAATCTGCATGATAAGGGAAGTTGGGGGAACCGAAAAGCGCATGGAGAAATGACGTGGAGACAGACATGATAGGGGTAAAGTTGACAGAACGACCTTGAACTGATAACACATGAGAGTAGGGCTTGGTATGAATTTGACAAAGGCCTATTCTCCTTAGGGAGCTGAGAGATAGTGGTGATGATGATAAACACGCAGATCTGTGTTTTTTGGCAACAGGTGCTATGGAGTGTGTTGTTGTTGTTGTTTAACTAGGGTTGCTGAGGCCGTCGCTCTTTCACAGCTGGTGCCGAGTTGAATAATTGCATAACTTCTGTTGAATGGTGCGTATAGAGTGTATGTGATTGTTGGGGAGCCCGGCAATAGCTTTCTTCGTTCTATGGAGTATGTACATTATTGCAAGGTGGGTGACGTGGATAAATGCCGCAAGTGGACCGAAACGCATGCACACAGACAATAAGGAGACAAATAAAATGTGAGCCGATTTTTCAATGTAATTATGAGGTTAGTGTTACATCCCAGCGACTTCTGTTTTCAGATCTCACAGTAGTGCTGTATTTATTGTGAAGTGTGTATATTACATTTTCTGGTTGTGTCCCTAAATTGTTGTCACAAGTCATGGCTTCCTTTCTGGGATTAAAAATAAAAAAGTGTAGTTCCCACGGGTCCATGAAGAAATTAAGAAAGAGACTACCGTACCTGAAGCATGTCGTACAAGGCAACTAATATGAGGTTATACATGTGGTTGCCTACCTTATTATGTAAAACACATTGCCCCAGAAGCTACTGTTGCACGAGCATGTGAGAGAATGATGCGGGCTTCCTGTGAGGGAACAGATGCAGTGGTGACTTAAGCTGCGTCAGGAGCACAATGAAAATGATGACGATGGTGAGAAGGATGACGATGATGAGAAGGATGACGATGATGAGGAGGATGATGATGATGAGGAGGATGATGATGAGGAGGACGAAGTTGATAATGATTGTTGCCGGTCTTTTGTATGATAATAACAGTTGGAGTAAATTTAGTATTACTCTGGCCAAAGTCACTGTTAAACTCTCTTTCTTTGTGTAGTTGTTAACTCATACTGGCTACTAGTTGTTGAATCATGCTTTATTTGCTAAATGATGTGAATGTCCACCAGTGGATAAATGTAGATGTTGGGACTGGTGTAGTAAAGTGTAACGATTGTCAACTCATCAAACCCAGCACAGTTTTGGTCATACAGGTCATCTTGTCCTGGAACGTGATGAGGCTCCGACAAGAATGTGAGTGTAAACAATGAGTGTGTATCTGAATGTCAGTACGCGAATGGTAGAATGATTCGATAGAGTTGACAGGTTGGTAGTACATCACTCATACTCACACTGTTCGAATTCAAGAAGTACTGGAACTACGGTGGTCTTTTTATAACATTTAATGGGACGCACACTTGGACAGTACGTGTATGGTTACAGGAACAAATGTCGACATAGACAGTATAATGTTGATCACAGGAATATCATCTTAAGTTAGCATTCATGCTTGGCAAATATCATAATGGAGCATTCGTAAATAAGCATTCAGCGTTCCATCATGTAAATCATCTGGCTTTACTGACTGGGCACGTCAGACCATAACCAATACATAGGAAGGCTCCTAGACCTAACCTCGTCTAGCGAATATTCCTTCACGTAAAGTTCAATATATATATATTTCATAATATAGGAATCCCAGACATGGGTTCTCACATGTAGCAGTGATCTCTTGGTTCATCGAGCGATAGTACAGGCATCCCTTTTTCTCACTCGATAAATACAAAGTATATGAATTTCAACATGGCTGTTCTCTCTCTCGTGAGCTTCACTCACTATAGAATATAGACCAAAATTAGTCATTCATTAAATGTCCTCATTTCTTCATAGGTTCTCTCATAGAGGTAATTGAATAATATCATACAATCCAGTGCTGATACATAGGAATGTCTTCTTCCTTTGAATGGATATTCTTTTTAAAAGTACCACTGTGCATCTGCTTATCAACAACGATGGCGAAGCCCAAGTTCATAATAAATTGTGGTTTTACCTTTTTATGCGAAATATAACTTTGCCATTCCTTGGCAAAAGAGAATAAACACTGGGGTAAAGTACATACAACATGTCTAAATGATTATCACTTTTCCCCATCCATATATAGATCACTATTTCGGCAAAAAAGCCTGCTACAACAAAACTCGGCATCCTCACAGGATGACAGCCATGGATCACACCCCTTGCTAGCGATACTTCCGCTGCATAGCCTTTGACCTTTTCTAGCGACAACCAAATTAGTTCGACTTAGAAATGCAAAGATATCCATATATAAGACAGACTCGTCCTACTCATACAAACACTACGTATAAATTCAGGCCATAGATATACTGAAGCAAGAACAATCTATTCCTACCCAGCCACAGAATAAATCGCAGTAGGCCTAGAGTCGTCTGCGGAGTCCGATCGAAGATGACAGAACTATTTTCAAGGGAAGCAACCCAAAAATGACTTCTCCTTAAGCACTTAAAAAGGAAATACTTTGCTTACAAAATATTTGCGAACATAATAAGAATATAAATGTATTATATTGCAAGATAGTAAAAATTGCCCTTTACAGTCTCATAGGGGATGTCTAGCAGATAACGCACACAGTAAAACAACTCCACATCTTCATATAAATGTTAAAGTAGCCTGGACAATTTCTTACTTACTTGTCATTCCCCTTCTACCGTGAGGTGTAGAGGTTTGGAAGAGAGAGCGCCAGACTATCCTATCAGCTGTCTTCCTCCTGGCCTGGTTCCATTCTAGTCCTCTGACCTTCAAAGATTGTCTAATGTTGTCCTTCCAGCGGACTCTGGGTCGTCCTGGGGGTCTGGATCCTTGGCTCTTTGTTTCCCATGCTTGTCGTGGTAGCCGATCTTCTCTCATTCTGCAGACATGGCCAAACCATCTTAGTTGGGACTGTTCTACTTGGGTCTGCAGGGAGTGGGATTTAAGGCCTTGACGTATCGTCTGGTTGCGTACCATGTCTCTTCTTGTTACTTCAACCACCTTCCTCGGATACCTCATTTCTGAGGTTTGGATCTGGCTTTTGTGGGTTGTAGTCATTGTCCATGACTCGCATCCATATGTCAAGACTGGGACATAGGTGGAGCGGTATACAGCCATCTTCGTTTTCTTACCAACCTCGCTCTTGCTGAGGAATCCTCGATTTATGGCCTGAAAAAGTCTCCCAGCTGCTGCTTTTCGAGTGGCCAACTCTTCTTTGATGCCTCCCTTTCGGTCTATAATAGCTCCGAGGTATTTAAAGTGGTCGACCTGCTCCAGGACCTGTTCTCCCAGCTTAATCTGATGTCTTCTTTCTTCTCGTGATATCACCATGGATTTTGTTTTAGAGCTGCTTATGACCATCTGGACAATTTCACCAATATTTATTCGACGAGACGAAGCTCCACAGATACATTCTTGAAATGCGTATACAGTAGTTTATGGAGTCAACTCTACAGTCTTTAGTATCGATCGGTAAACGTCTTCTAGTAGAACAATGTCGAGGACATTTTCACACATTTTATTATAGTTCAAACACTCACGTTCTGCAGATAAAGCATAATTCCTTTTCACAAATATACTAGCATCGTCTCACGGAGGTTTATGGACGATCTAGTGATGTAACATAGGAATATCTCATGAAATGCTATAATACTCAGGAACTAATAAAACACACGTCCATCTGCCACTATGACACACACCGAAGAGACCGCCAGTCGATAATAGACGTTTTGCAAGAGCGACCGTATCGTCTGCTCACTGATCCCAAAAGACAATGACGTACTTCCTGTAACCAAGGGTCACCGGTCATAAACAAATATGACTACATGTCGAAACGTCTTGATATCGACAGACATGTTATGAATTTTAATCATAACATTTACTCCCCCCCACCCCCCAGTCAAATAATGGAAACGACGTTTGCATTATTTCCGTGGTGTGAGTATAACTTTACTGGAGTGAAAAGATGGTATCATCAAATTTCACTGTTAGAATGAAGTAGCATAGCACCCAGGTTTGTGCCACAGAGTAGGCAATTAAACACTCAATGTGCGGACATTGGCAAAGATTACTAACACCATCGACTATAAAGGACAGAAATCATTTTAACAATAATGAGAGGTAGCTATCGCAAAACATCCAACATCATGAAAAAAATGATAGTATCAGTCCAGGCACTCCCATACCGCACACCGTCCAAAAAAACCCCTATCTGTCACGTCAGGTAACAGCGGTCATTCAATCTCATATTAATAATAGTCATAATGCAAAGCATTAAAATTCATATAATTATGTAAAAGAGACATTAGAAGACATGAGGCAGACAATCAACCAATGAAAGGCGTGGATGCGACATTTTTGTGAATTGAACAAAATAATATGTACCTCAAAATTATATGTCATCACTATAACATATTAATGGTAAGAGAAGCATGGTAATCTTGTATATAACACATTTGTGTGAGCAATAGGTAAGACAATGCATTTGTGTTCTACCAATAGATAATAGTATGGCATATTAGCCAATTAATGTTGCAAAGTCCAGTGTGAGAGTGACATAGCTTTGTGTCAAAGACTCAACAATACCTCGTGAATTCACATTAATCACTACTTGATATTACACATAATAGTTAGAGTCCATAGTGTAATGTCATTCCGCTAATTAATAAATGTTCATCGACCGTTTTTAGAATTATGTTCAAAGACATCGTTGACAATCTCCATGATTGTTCTCCATGCGATAGTATGTCCGTACGAATCCAAATGTTAATATACACAGTAATCCGTAATCGAAAACTAGTCAAATATGGAATTTAATTGTTATGTCCCCTTGATAATTCGAGTCAGTCATCTCAGAGTTGTGTCCCTTAAGGTGCATATGTCAGTTCTTTGCAATTAAAATTGACAATACATGTCCGCATGAAAATGTCTGGAAATGACATCATTTTCAACATTTCACGTAATGTGTGTTTGGAAGTCTGTAACTTGCCTATAAGCACTGTCATTAAGGCACAACATCTATACGGAGTGCGCTGATTTCAACAAGACATCACATCATTTTGAGCATTGCAGAATTCATCATCATCCTGTTGCTGTGTGAACCGCTTACTGATATCAGCAATGTTTCTTTCTTTGAAGATGCAACAATGTAGATTAGTTTTCAGCATAGTTAGCGTACAAAATGTTATAATATTCTTCATTAATATAGTCACTGTGTCAATGAAGTAGTGTTATACGAACACGTCATCTTACATGTAATATTTTCTTGATCTGAACATCGTGAAGTTTGTTCATGGGTTAGTTGAAATTCTGTGAGTAACCTGTATTTGTAGAGTTCATAGGTGATGTAGGGTTCTTTGTGCAATGCGACAAAATATCAGCCAAGACATTTTGGCTTCCCTTAATGGCTTTGATGTCATAATCGTATGGTTGAAGAGCAACCGAGGCCCTTGCGGCCCTTTCGTTTTTGAATCTCGCTGTCTTGAGATATGACAATACCTTCTGGTCGGTTTCCAGGGTGAATCGGGCTCCCATCAGGTACCGTTGTAGCTTGGTGAAACAAAATACGATCGCGAGCAGTTCCCTTTCCACAATGGGATACCGCTGCTCTGTGGGCGACAATTTATGGCTGACATACATAGTTGGGTGCATGTAGCCTTCACACTCTTGCATCAACGTTCCCCTGATCCCTGTTGCAGAGGCGTCTACTCTGAGGGTAAAAGGAAATCGAGCGTCAGGTAATCTCAAAATTGGCGATTTAGAAAAAGAACATTTAAGTAAATTTAAGGAGACATCGCACGCATGCAACCAGATTATCTTGTTTAGCGAGTTCTTCTTTACCAACGAAGACAGAACTGAGGTAATATCTGAAAAATTAGGTAAGAATTTTCTATTGAAATTTACCAAGCCTAACAGACTGCGAACTTGTTTCTTAGTTCGAGGAATTTCAAGATTTTTGAGATAGTAGAATCCTCAGGTTTAAGAAACCCACCTCTTACTTTGTGACCAGGAAAAAAATTTCAGTGAATCCTATTCTGGTTTTTGACGTTCTAGCAGTAAGATTATGAAGACGCAAGGAATTCAACAGAGACAGAATTCCCACAACATGTTCTTCCCAAGTTTGATAGAATAGATAAATATCATCAATATAAGTGATTAAATCCTCACGGTTAGAGAAAAGTTTACGCATCATGCGAACAAAGGTAACAGGAGCGTTAACAAGACCGAACGACATAAAATTGAATTGAAACAATCCTAGAGGTGTAGCGAAAGCTGTATAAGGCTTAGCTTTGTCGATAATGGCATTGCCAATAGCCTTTTGACAAGTCAAATTGTGTAAAGAAAGTAGCAGTAGCTAATTTGTCCAGAAGAGAATCTAACAATGGTAATGGTTCCGCATCTGGAATAGTCAGGGCATTTAAGCGCCTGAAATCTATGCAAATACGAATAGATTTATCTTTTTTCCTAATCGAGACCATAGGAAAACTGTAAGGCGAATGTGACAGGGCAATGATATTTAACTTGATCATTTCTTTTATTTCTTCCTGTACCTGTTATTGTAAATGAATAGGTATAGGATATGGTTTTAGTTTGATAGGTCTGAAATATGTTAGCAAGATATCATGTTGAATGATATCCGTATGCCCAGGAACATCCGTGAGCACATCAGAAAAAGATTGCAGTAATTGAGAAATCTGCTCCTTCTGGTGAGAAGCAAGAGTTGGTGCAATAGAAACATCTTTCCAACTCTCCGTAGCTAAAAGATGTAAGATTGGTAATGATAAAAGTGGTTCAGTACCATCAGATAAGTCAGACCTCTCCTCCTGTATTACCGCCAAGGAAGAGCGACGATCAACAGATTCGTCAATAGCTTCAAAGACTGGTTTAAGATGTGGAGGACGAGCATGAAATTGCTGTAACATAATGATATGAAAAGTTTTTCCTTCTCATTATTAATAGATAAAATATAGTCAACATCTGACAATTTATCAATAATTGTATACGGTCCTCTCCATGACACAAGTAACTTATTGTCTTTATTAGGTAGTGATACATAAGCTTCATCACCTGGCCATAATTGGAGCAGTTGCCTGTTTTGATTGGCAAACAAACGAGCCTTTAATTTCGCCTTTTCTGACGCCTACACTGTTATTTGGCATGCGTCGATAACATTTTTTCTCAAATTGACAACATATTGGAAAGAGGTGTGAACATCTTCATTCATGTCAGCTCCAATCCACAATTGTTTTAAAATGGACATAGGTCCTCTAGGTTTAGCACCAAAGACTAACTCAAATGGCGCGAACCCGGCGTGTTCGTTGGGAATTTCTCTGTAAGCAAATAAAATTTCAGGCAATACCCTGTCCCAATTCTGTGGATATTTAGTAGTAACTTTACCCAACATCTGCTTCAAACTCCTGTTGAGCCGCTCAATTTTACCATTCGAGGCGGCGTGATAGAATGAACTAAGAGAACGATCAATATCAAACTCCCTCATCACTTGTTTCATAACGTCTGAGACGAATTGAGTTCCCTGATCCGATAGTATTTTTTTGGGAAAACCCAATCTGCTGAAAATTAAAAATAGCGCATCCGCTACGTCAACAGTTGATATGGTTTTAAGAGGTATCGCTTCTGGCGGCGTGTGCACATATCAATGTATGTCAGCACATACTTATGCCCTCTAGATGACGTGAACTTTAATGGACCGATAAGGTCTATAGCCATCTTTGCGAAGGGACGCAAAGAAATATCGGATGCCTGGATGGACGCATTATGTTTAGGCCTTTCGCCACATCTTGGCAAACTGTGCATGTGCGACAAAAAGCCTTGACATCTTTTGTCACACCAGGCTAAATAATGCGACAAAACTCTTTGTTTTGTTCTTGCGATTCACAAATGACCTGCACAATTAATATCGTGTGCATGTCGTCACACGAATGGTCGAAAACAAGCTGGTACCATGATCTGTTTTTTACAGATGTAGAATCTTGAAAATTTCTAATTAAAATACCATTTTTTAAGATGTACCAATGTTTAGCATTATCATCAAAATCATTATCATCTGATTTTGCAACCTGAAAAATTTCTTTAAAGAATCATCATCCCTCTGTCTCCGAATAAAGGAATCCTTATCAATAAGTTCCACCTGTAGGTCATCATCATTTTCTTCTTCCTTCTCATCATTATTTTCCTTCACCTCATCATTATTTTTTTCTTCAGTCACCATCTACTCTCTCTCTAATTGTCTTTGATCTCTGAGTTCCTTTTCCACATAGGTCCTCAAAGCCTCACCTTCCATACCAAATTCTCTTCCAAGCTTTAAAAAATCCTCTGCGGTAGCCATGATTCACAATTATTGTGCTTTCCAATAGCTAAACAATAATGCAAATATTATATACTGTTCAAAAACAGAAACGCATAGCTACTGAAGGCACACACATAGCCATAATTTTGACATTCAATAACTTTTTTAATTTAATGAGTTAATTGTTCAAATTGCACACAAGAATACCTTAGGATTCAACCAATCAATTGACAGTTGTTTTGCATCTGGGTCACGAGAGTTTTTTGGCGTACGGGCTTTCCCGTTAGTATGGTGTGTGGCCTCTTCTTGCATCGATCAGCGACTGGCATCTCCTGGGCATGGATGCAATCAGACGTCTGATGTGGGCCTGTGGGATGGCTGCCCATTCTTCCTGGAGTGCCTGGAACAGATCACGACGATTGGCTGGAGCAACGTCTCGGCGACAAACACGTCTATGCAGCTCATCCCACAGGTGCTCAATCGGACTCATGTCTGGAGACAGGGATGGCCAGGGAAGGGTGAGAATGTTGTTGGCAGTCAGGAACTGCGTGGTCAGCCGTGCACAATGGGGTCTGGCGTTGTCCTGTTGAAACACAGACCTTTGGGCAGCCAAAAGTGGAAGGACATGGGGTCGAAGAATTTCATTGACGTTTCGTTGCGCATTCAAGCCTCTTTCAATGTGCACCAATTGACTCCTTCCGTTGTAACTGATCATTCCCCACACCATTGCACCTCCACCACCGTGCGGCGGAGCTTCATCAACGCAATTTTGGGCAAAACGTTCATTTTGCCTACGGTTGACCCGACGCCGTCTATCATGACGCTGCAATAAAAAGAAAGATTTGTCACTAAACTAGACATGTCTCCATTGATTGTCAGCTGCCCAGGGACGATGCTGGTTGGCCCAAAGAAGTCGATTTTGGCGATGGCGGCGCGTAAGGACAGGTCCTCGGCGAGGTCGTTGTGCCCAAAGTCCAGCGTCATGCCCTCTGTTCCGGACAGTTTGATCAGACACATGACGTCCTGCATGTAATGACTGGGCAGTTGAGGAAGCTGTTGTAAACCTGTCTCTGAGGTGACGAAGCCGAATAAAGCGATCCTCCGCTGCTGTTGTCACTCTGGGTCGTCCACTGCGATGCTGGTCTTCAACTGAGCCAGTGGCTTGGAACCGGTGCCAAAGTCGACTGATGGTACTCTGATGCACGTTTAGATGCCTGGCAACCTGACTTTGACTTTCGCCTGCATGCAGGCGGCCAATAGCAATGTTCCTTAAATTTATCGATAGAGACGCCATAAATGTCTGCTTGAAGATGAACTGAATTTTGTGTGTGTAGCGTTATCCTTTTATAGGGTTTCAGTTGCATAGTCAGTGAATAGTGTTCACCCCAAATTTTGTTGCTTTCACGTGCGTGCAACACGAGCTGTGGTCAAAAATTGCGTCATAAACACTATTGACCACTGAGTTGTAACGATTACAAAAACGAACGCAATTCAGGTCAACACGTGCATTTGACACTGTAAAGAACATTTGAGGCTGGTTTTTATATACCCTAGCACCAAATTTTACTTACAAACTCATAAAAACGCGCCCTCTGATAGCTATGCGTTTCTTTTTTTGAACAGTAATTAATATGTGAGCAAAATATTCAACAATTATTTCACCACATAAAAATCACCCAACTGCATGTAATAATAGATATTATACTAGATGTTACACTAGGAGCAATAAAAGAACAGAAATACAAACAAAATGACTGAATACAGTGACAAGAGCTAAAGTAAGATAATGCAAATAGTCAACTAAGGCAGAAATGTATAAATTGTAGAACAAAGGAACAAAATGCAGCTCTATCACACTTACGACAAGACAAGCACGAATTTACCAGGTGTATGACATCTAATAACTGAAGGATAGCAAGGTAAGATGAACAATGTTACAAACAATAATGAAGAAAAACTGAATAAAAATTTACAATCAACTTAACCACAAAAACAAACTTCCCAATTAACAAAACTGCACAACTAACAAACAGTGGTAATGATAATCTCAATAGTAGCAGATAACTCACAGCTTTGTAATGCCGGCCCCGCTATTTGAGAAAATCATAAACCAAACCCTACAGAACGCTCATGAATTTTCTCGACCATACGAACGAAGTATTGAAAAAATTCATAAGTCCCACCATCCTCCCACTATTCACACAAACATATGGATACGAAACTACATAGAGAAAAACAGAACCTTGGCAAACAAGATCATCAGCATCACAGGCCGCATGTAACCTTAAATGTACTTATCTGTTATGCCAATAAAAATTCCTCCTGGTAATATCGTCTTCTTCGCAAGGAAAAGTGCTCGAAGCTCCTTGTCGACCAGGTTAGGTTTAGGCTTTCAACAACAGCTCACTCGAACTGGACTGCCATTAGGTCCTTCGATTTCTTGATAATATGCCATCTTTTGGCATAAAACTTGAATATATCAATGCAAACGTGCTAGGAAAATCGTCTTCCATGAAAATCTTCAACTTCTGTCGTAGGTAAGTGAAAATAGGACAACAATTCAAGTTCATTCAACCACGTTCAGATCAGCAGACGTCAGGAACCGCCATTTTGAAAATTAGTGAATTTCTCACGAAACAAAGTCCACCGACTTGAAATATATTTCTTGACATGTTTAAGATATTAAATTCCGTCTCATCCCGGATTGAGACTCCCATTTTTAGACTGTTGCGGGTCTTTTGTATGATAATAATAGTTGGAGTAAATTTAGTATTATTCTGGCCAAAGTCACATAGGGGATGTCTAGCAGACCACGCACACAGTAAAACAACTCCACATCTTCATAGAAATGTTAAAGTAGCCTCGACAATTTCACCAATATTTATTCGACGAGACGAAGCTCTATAAATACATTCTTGAAATGCGTATACAGTAGTTTATGGCGTCAACTCTACATTCTTTAGTATCGATCTGTAAACGTCTTCTAGTAGAACAATGTCGAGGACATTTTCACACATTTTATTATAGTTCAAACACTCACGTTCTGCAGATAAAGCATAATTCCTTTTCACAAATATACTAGCATCGTCTCACGGTGGTTTATGGACGATCTAGTGATGTAACATAGTAGGAATATCTCATGAAATGCTTTAATACTCAGGAGCTCATAAAAAACACGTCCATCTGCCACTATGACACACACCGAAGAGACCGCTAGTCGATCATAGACGTTTTGCAAGAGCGACCGTATCGTCTGCTCACTGATCCCAAAAGACAATGACGTACTTCCTGTAACCAAGGGTCACCGGTCATAAACAAATATGACCACATGTCGAACCGTCTTGATATCGACAGACATGTTATGAATTTTAATCATAACAATGATGATGACGAGGAGGAGGATGATGATGAGGAGGAGGATGATGATGATGATGAATGTGTTTTATCGACTTGAATAACAATAAAACACATTCATCCTCCTCCTCATCATCACCATCAGCATTATTCTCCTCCTCATCATCCTCATCTTGAGCCTCCTCCTCATCATCATCATCTTGATCCTCCTCCTCATCATCATCAGGATCATCCTCATCTTGATCCTCCTCCTGATCATCACCATTTTCATTGCGCCCCTGACGCAGCTTAAGCCACCATTGTAGCTGCACAGGGATTAAAACACAGGGCAGTGCACATTCATTAACGAGAATTGTTACCAAATGAGTCATTGATGGTTGTGGTTATAAAACTAGACATTAAGTCAGTAATACATAAGTCAAAAATATACAACCACGTAAATGGAAATTGTCATAAACCAGTCATTTACATTTTGCGGTGATACAAATTGTCTTAAGTCAGTAATATACACCCGCGTTTATAAATGGTCAACATCTGAGCCACTCACTTCTGTGTTTACTCTGGGAAGGTTAAGGTGGCCGGCGTGATGCTGACCACATCACCCCTAGTGCTCCGTTTGGTCAAGAAAATATGGGCCTAACACCATATTCCCAATATGCCTCAATGGGCGTGTAACGGGATCCTTTTTTTTTACTTCTGTATTTATATTGCCTTGATTGTTTTCATTTGATCTACATTGTGTTGTTTTCCCTATGTCCTTTGATTTGTCTTGCACACACGCTTGTTTCCTCCAATTTAACCTTATCTTCTTTATTTTATCAATTTTCCCGTTACCCAATCTTTCTTTATCACATCCTCCATCCCCAATCCATCCTCTATTTTCTATCCTATGTTGTTGGACTTATTTGTCCTTCCCTGCTTTCCTACTCTCATCTACACTTTTCATTTACATTTTTCTTTGCTACTCTCTTTACTTTCACAGTCTTCATTCTCTCAATTTCTAATCTGTCATTAACTCTCACTTGTATCCATCTTCCCTCCTCCTTTTGATCTTCTCGTATCCTGTTTTCCTCTCACGACTTATGTTTACACGTTATCTGATGCGTCACATCTGCTGCCCTTTACCCTAATACCGGGAGAACTTACTCAAGACATTTTAATTAGGAAGCATACATTAACTTCACCATTTTGTTATTGTTACATGTAGCGCATCTGTGGCTAAATTGAAGGTCATTGCTTTACGTATAGAAGAATATCTATCTATCTATCTATCTATCTATCTATCTATCTATCTATCTATCTATCTATCTATCTATCTATCTATCTATCTATCTATCTATCTATCTATCTATCTATCTATCTATCTATCTATCTATCTATCTATCTATCTATCTATCTATCTATCTATCTATCTATCTATCTATCTATCTATACACTTGAAAATTGTGATTAGCAAACAAACAAAAATGTAAGAAAAAGTACAAGTTTAGGGATTAATTTGTATTACTGTTACCAAATCCACTTATAAATCTCTTATTGGATTGTTGCTTCCGATGCTATTAATAGCAATAAAGATATAACAATTTTCACAATTTTTGTGTATGTTCTTCTTTTTCTTCGTACACGCAGACGTCTACTTGAATATTTTCAATGAAAGCAGGGGTCAGCTTGAGGATATTTGCACGTCCATAGAATTTTTCCAAGAACGATATTGGTGACGTCAAGAGGTGCTTTCTACGTGGATCACTTCGAGACGCTCCTAGTACAGGCTGAGGCATATACACAAAACCAAAGAATCGACGGGAAATCAATATTTCAGTAACCACTAGAAAATGTGCAAACAACTTCAAAAGCTAAAGCAGAAGCACACACACACACACAAAAACAGCAGCAATAATCATCGTGAAAAACACACAGTCTAAGTTCAAACACATAGATCTTCGGTGCGTAACCTCGAGATAACCATACCACATGTTCCTGTGGCAGGACAGGTAGAAATCTTGAAGTCGCTTCTGGTTATCGTAGAGCAAGAAACCGAAGCCGCATGAACACATGCAGTGTAGTGGCTCAGTTTCCGGCAAGCTGGGCCATCTGCAGTGGTGGTTCGGTGTTTCTTTATAAAGTCGGAAGTGCTAAGAAGAATATCTATCTATCTATCTATCTGTCTGTCTATCTATCTATCTATCTATCTATCTATCTATCTATCTATCTATCTATCTATCTATCTATCTATCTATCTATCTATCTATCTATCTATCTATCTATCTATCTATCTATCTATCTATCTGTCTGTCTATCTGTCTATCTGTCTGTCTGTCTGTCTGTCTATCTATCTATCTATCTATCTATCTATCTATCTATCTATCTATCTTTCTATCTTTCTTTCTATCTATCTATCTGTCTTTATTTCAATCCATCCATCCGTATGTTTATCGTCGACTCATCCATCCGTTTGTCCCTCTGACGGGTCATTGTGTTTGTCTGTCTATTTATCTATTTATATGTCCGTCTATTTGTCTGCCTATTTGAACGTCTGTCTGTTTGTCTTTCTATTTGGATGTCTGTCTGTCTATTTGTATGTCTGTATGTTTGTCTGCCTATTTGGATGTGCGTCTGTCTGTCGTAATCTAATCTCATCTAATCTAAACTACCCATCTAATCTTCTTTCTATCTGTCTATTCATCCAACTCTACCATCTCCACGTATCCTATACACCAGCACCTGTCTGAAAAGACCGAAAAAATACTGGGAAGTGGAATAGGAGAGACAGATTTGTGGTATGAAACATATAATCCAAAGACTAGGCAGAAACCCAAGTTATTCCCACAGGTAAAAGAAATATAATCTTAGGTAACATATTGCTACCGCTCACGTACATAGCACGTGCATGCCATTTCCACACAGTGTTCCCCATCTCTGTGGGTCAATTATTCTTGCACGTGGAGAACCCAGAACCGGCTGTTTGGGCACGGTTTGTGTTCTGTGCTCTTTTCCATAGAGACGATGCTGAAATAGCTCCGGTTGTCTCTTCTTCTCGTTTTCTTCGTCAAGTACCTTGCCTGTTGGCGTAGGTGTTCATGACTCTCCACAACTTCTTGCCCATAGTGGTGTTGATAAATTCTGTTGCTGGCCATGCCACGATGTTAGTCTGACGAGTATTGTCTATCATTGATGAGATCTATTTCTTTGTTCTTCGAAATTTCCTGTTTACAATATATTCCACATTTCTTGTTCTCATAACATACCCGATGAATATTTAGGATTAGCAAAGGTGTGGCGGGAAAGTGAGCGTCTGGTGAGGTTCCATTAATTTAAATTGATGATGACAGATGAACAGAGAATTTGGTATCATCTCAGACACCCCGGGCGTACCCAACCTCCTCCCCTGTGTTAACAATATGACAGGTGCGATAGGCTGCCGTTTTTGTGTCAGGGGAGGACGAACACACAAGCACTTTCACACAATTGGACCTTTTTTTAATTTACTCTATTTGGACCGATTGGAAGGAGGAAATGATGCAACATTAATAAATCTGGAATCAACATTATTATCATGAATTAGCGACACTATATATCCTAATTATAACCCATCAGAGGTTAAACGTCATGTTTTTTCCTTAAAAAAAATGATAGTGGATTACTGCCCTCTAATGCGAGCAATAAGCTTTCTTTGAACACTGAAATGTTTCAGGACATACTGAATACCTTTTTTAATTGAATGTGACAAAACGTCTGAACATGCTCTTTTGTGTGATCTCTCACACCTTCAACCCTCCGGCAGTATCCTTTCTTTTTCTTCATTTTTCTCACTCATCGCTTTTATTTGGCATAAATCATGCCTTTTCATTCGTTATTTTCACTATTTTGCTCTATGCTGGACATAGCCTGGTGAATTCTCTAACACGCCATTCCCCAATGGCAGTATTTGCTACGGGAGCAATGCGTATCTTATTGTTTCACACTCCACTCCCAGACTGTTGATACGATTCGCCAGGTTTGGTGACCCGGCCAGCGATAATATTTTATCGCCTAATCTGTCTGATAACCTTCCCCACCCAACACAGTAGCCAGATGAAAGAGGATAGGACTTATTATTCCACAACTATAAGTACCAGATCGATTATTTGGCAATTTTGGAAGTACAAGTAAACCCGCAATTTTAGTACAAGACTGGAAACTTGGGAATTTTGTCACAAGAAGTCATAAGAGGAATTATAGCTTTCCAGACCAAGTGTTTCACCCGTCATATGAGGAATTTCTCGGACTTAAGTGATTCGAACAGCATCTAACTACAGGGCTGTGGGTCCATTCTAATTTGCGCCAGGAGAAGTGTGTATTCCCAAAATTTTGGGGTAAGTGTAAACAAATTATTTACTAATGTAAATTTCACAGGTTTCTTGCTAAAGGGTTAAATATGAGGCTGGCAACCTCAACATATGAAAATAGTATATGCATGAACCACTACTGCAAGAGCTGGTGATTGTTTCTGGCTAGTCGTGCGGGAAACCTGACACAAGAGCGACCCCAGACCCCGACGGGAGTAGCGACGAGTAATGAGTGATAATTACATCACACGTGCCTAAAGTGTATAGAATCATTTTGTGAGATTTATATACCTTTTTAATTGTAATTCAGACAAAAAAATTATCCACGCACTCGAGACGCAATTTCCTAGTTGACACCCAGAAGGATATTGGTGAATTTTCATCATATTCCCTGAGTTATATTGTGTGCTCGGGAATTTAATTCTTCTGAGATGTTAACATTCGTGGGTGGAGAGCATGAAAATGGGCCTGTTAATTTGCGGAGGCATTTGTTTCTTTCTAATTTGTCACAGTTCGTGGTTACAAGACATCAGACTTAAGTACTGAAGTTCCTACGCCACTAGTGTGAGAGAAGAGTATCACCACCAACCGCCTACAGTGGACGAAGTATGTGGAGAAGTGTACTCATCATCAAAAAGAAGTTACGAAAACCACAGCTGCAGGACACATCTGGAGCTAAGTGTTATATAACAGGCTACAGCAAAAATACGGACATTTTTAACGCCCTACCAAAACCTCAATGAAGAAAAATTTACTATAACTTTCACCCCATTTAATCCTTATGTTAACTTGTTGAACTAATTGACTTTTAAATTTGTTGTATGTTATTTTAAACTAAACAATGATAGTTGATTCAGCTTATTTGTACAAAAGCCAACGTATGAGCTTGTTTTCTTGATAAATACATATATATATATAAATATAGAGCCATTAATTACACTGACAAACAACATTTTTCTTTCTTATATAAGAATAAGTGTTCTTAGGTCAGTTTCTTGCGCTGATTTCAAATTTGAAATCCGTTTATCTCTATCACATCAGGTTTTTAAGATATTTGTGAATACATATATTTTTGGGAAATCGTTATTTGCTCCGTTTCATTTTTACTATATAACTTATTAAAAATTAATAAAATGCAAAATAATTCCACTTTTTATACTGCTAAAAGATGCATGACATATGTTACGCTATTTTTCCAATAGTTACTGTATTTTGAAATAATTCTGAGCGAAATATGGCTTCTAGAAGTTGTAGAAATTCGGCTGATCTGTTCTGTTACGTGTGCGGATATTTTACCGATCGTGTTCACCAGAAAAACTTTACACCATTACTAAAGAAAGCATATGAACTTTATTTCGATTCGAAAGTTGATGATGCAAATAAATCTTGGAAGCCAAATGCAGTTTGTTCGACTTTGTGCAAATACATTGGCAGGTTGGTTACGAAAATCGCCGAAGCATAAGTCGATGCCTTTTGGAGTGCCAGTAATATGGCATGAACATGGCAAATCACGCTACTGATTGCTACTTCTGCTTGACAAATATCCATGGTTTCACTTTTAAAACTAGAAAGTCTGTGGTTTATCCAAATATTGAATCGGTTTCGAAACCAGTGCCTCGTGATCCAATCACGTGTCCGATCCCAGTTCCACCAGAACAATATCCGTTGGACGTGAATGAACCATCAGAAAGTGATAGTTTACCTGCTTTAGAAACTAATTCTGACTCGCATTATATACCGGTGAATGATGGTGTTCACTTAATTAACCTTTCAGATCTAATACGTGATCTCGCTCTTACCAAAGGACAAGCGGAATTACTCGGTTCGCGACTCAAAGAATGGAATCTTTTAGCGCCCAATACTTCGATATCTAAATTTCGTCATAGACACAGAGAACTTATTCAATACTTTGAGATGGATGATGACATTTGCTATTGCAAAAATGTAAACGGTCTAATGGTGCACCTCGGTCACGAGCACATAGTCAATGAATGGCGACTTTTCATCGACTCTTCCAAGACTAGTCTAAAAGCCGTGTTATTGAATAACGGAAATTTTTTTTCATCAATTCCAGTCGCCTACTCTGTTGATATGAAAGAAACTTATGACAATATGGCTATACTTTTGGCAAAAATAAAGTACAATGACTACCAATGACGGATTTATGGAGACCTAAAGGTCATTGCAATTCTCACGGGCATGCAGACTGGGTATACTAAATTTTGTTGCTTCCTATGTGAATGGGACAGCCGCAACAGACAGGACCATTATGCAAGAAAGGTGTGGCCTATCAGGGATCGTATGCAGCTCGGGCATAAAAATGTAATACACGAGACATTAGTTAACAAAGACAGCATCATTTTACCACCGTTACATATAAAGTTGGGGCTTATGAAGAATTTCGTAAAAGCGTTAGATAAAATGAGCAAAGCTTTCACTTATCTTCGAGAAAAGTTTCCGCAAGTTAGCGATGCAAAGATAAAGGAAGGTATCTTTGTAGGACCTCAGATTAGGAAAGTTATTGCAGACAAACAATTCGAGAACTTGTTACATGGTAGTGAACTTCGCGCATGGATGGCATTCAAATCGATCGTCGATAACTTTCTGGGAAATCACAAATCTGTCGACTATGTGCATATTGTTAAGCAGTGCATAGATGCATACAGAATTATGGGCTGTAACATGTCCTTCAAAATCCATTTGCTCGATTCGCATCTTGACTTTTTCCCTGACAACCTTGGTGAAGTCAGCGATGAACATGGAGAACGATTCCATCAAGATATCGCCGTAATGGAGTCACGTTATCAAGGACGGTGGAGTGTGACCATGCTTGCCGATTATTGTTGGATGTTTCATCGCGATGTACCACATGCCATTCACCGACGAAAGTCGACTGCAAAGAAATTCAAGCCTACATAACTGTTATACTTCTTGTACGAATGATGTTATAATACTGTATGCGTTGTTAAAAAATTTCAATTGCGTATTTCTCGCGATCTCGACCTGATAGAGAAAAACGGTTTGCAGATTTAAAAACAGCGCATGAAAATTGACCAGAAAAACATAGAAATGTTAGAGAAAGAAAAAAAAATTTTTTTTTTGTTAGCCAGTGTTATAAGAGGGCATTCGTTGGATTACTACAAATGGGAGCTTGAAAGGGCCAGAATCATAGCATAGCCCCTTCACAAAAGACGACGGACCAGATAATAAGTTAACAAATTTGTTCAGCCCTTAAGCAGCGTTTTGTTCTTGACTTCTGGGAATATCTTGTGAAGGCTCCCCTAAGGTAGAAAAGTCATTCATCTTCTATCTACATCTTTGCCAAGAGTAATCTTGCGGGAAGATAGATACCTTGGACGACCTACTTTTAGATACGCTTGCGTTGTGACCATTAGTGGACTACTACTGCACATCAAGGGGAAGCAATCCCGTTACATTGAAAGTGGTATGTTATTCTTAATATTCGTCTTTAAAACCACATCTCTTGGCCTCCAGGTTTTTTTTTCTTTCTTGTTTACTACTTTTCGAAAACTCCCCTCCATAAGCAGGGTTGTGGAGTCGGCCAAACATTTTTCCGACTACGACTCAGGAAATTTGAGACGTCCGACTCTGACTACAGTTTTTTTTTTAACTAGTGATATGGCATAAAATTATGCACTTATATGGAGTTATATGTGTACGTATGGTATTTGTGTGAATAAAATAATACGTGGCTTTCGTAGACTATGTTTTAAACTCTTTATTAATTCATTGTGACGGTATTGCCTCCCCTGCTTTGCAGTAGTGGTCCAACAGTGGCCAAAACTCAAGAGTATTTATTATAGGCTTCAATGGAGTCTATCTTTACACAAGATTACTCTTGGCAGAAATGTCGATAGAAGAGTAATAAAGCTTCTATCACATGGGAGTCTTCATAAGATATTCACATAAGCGAAAACAATGCTGGCTGTCGTTAAGCACGTTAATTCTATAATCTGCCGACACTTTTATGAAGAATTTAGCAATGATTTATTCTAGCTCGTTAAGCCCCCACCGCTGAGTTAATCAGTAGAATTATTATTATAGAGTGTGTGTTTAGTAATTTTGACTGAGACAAACATGTAGTACATTTAAAAGATTAAATCGAAGTTAAATTTGCAATATTACAAATAACA
Source organism: Oreohelix idahoensis (assembly GCA_024509875.1). NCBI lineage: Eukaryota > Metazoa > Mollusca > Gastropoda > Stylommatophora > Oreohelicidae > Oreohelix > Oreohelix idahoensis. Next base: position 220,409 of record JAMPIV010007524.1, read on the forward strand.
AAATTTAATAATCACTTTAGGTTTTAACAGTTGGGAAATAATTTGAATAGTTATTTTCAAGAACAGTTACTCATCACGTTGGTGATGGTTGTGTTGGGTTATAAAAAGTTCAAGTGGCAGCATATAGTTTAACTTAGCGGCCAAAGATGATTCTAATCCTCCTCCTAATGGGTTGGTTTTCTGTCTACTGCTGTCACTCGTCTCTGGTCAAGGTTTGTAGGGTGAAGCTCGTTTCTCAGGAAAGTCTAGGAGAGTCTTCAAAGCTGGTCTACCGTCTTAATGCGTAAACCACTTGTCCCTGCTTGTGCCAGAAATAGTCATTTCTGCTGGTACCACCAATAACTGGTAATAGAAATAGAAACGAAACGCTCTTCTGAGTATGGCGGTTTTCCGACACATTTATGTGCCCCCCTCTTCTATTCTACCATCCCATTTCAGAATTTACTGTCGATGAGAATTAAATTTAATCCCTCGGGATAAAACTTCCTTTACATTTAAACTGAATAGCTTTAGCTTTACGTTACATTTAAATGAAAAGGCTAAACGTACAGATATAATATGTTTTACATTTACATTTCCACTCTTTGAAAAGTGTTCACAATATAAATTCATTTATGTTTCCTTTACATTTACACTTGTGGAAAAATTTGAAACTTCTATTAATTAAAATGAATATTTTCACATAGACATTTACGCTGGTTTAAAGCGTGAAAGCTTACATTAATTTTAAAGTGAATATGTTTATAGGGACATTTACACTGCTTTGAAAATGTAAGTTTTATTCTTAGAATGTACATCATTTCTTTTCATCTTTCCCTCCCTGCTCCATTGGCAACCTGAAACTACTTTATGCTTTTAGTTCTCTCTTACGAAACCATCAATAAAGCAATCACCAGCCCGTGCAGTGGTAGTTCATGAATCATCATTCTAGATACTGAGGTTGCCAGCCCCAAATGACTTTGACATCCAATAGCGCGTTTCACACATTAAACTTCACATGGTAATATATACATATATATGTTAGTTCACATGTTAGTAATAAAATCTGAAATGTAAATCACAACTAACGCCAATCCTGGCTACAGACTTGTCGCACAGATAAATAAAAGAGAAGAACCGTTCTCTTACACGTGTCTGGGATTTCTTTTAATTGTACAATAGATTGCCCCTTCAGACTCCGTGTTTCTTTACTTTCCTAATCCCGGTGTTCCTTTTCAAAATGTAGAGATTTCCTGTGCTTTTGTAAGTCTTATCTGGTTCTCCAATAAAAGGCCCGGTTAACAAATAGGAATTATTAATCTAGTTCTTCACTCTGGCTAAGGTCTGATGTTGTCTTGGCGAGCGTGCAGTCACTGAGAAATAAAACTGTGAAATTCGTTAGCCTATATTCCCTCCAATGATGTTATGAATCTAATCAGAAAGATCCAATCATTTCAAACAGGTCGAGTGTGACACTTTCCAAATATTTCCTTCACGGAAAATTTTTCAAAAGATCACGTCTCCTATATATGGTAATATGATGTCTTGCATACACTCTCACCAACACATTTGTAGACTCATATTGTCTAAAATGTAATAAATCCAGGATTACTTTTTACCAAGTGACCGGAAGCGATTATTTTACTCTTGTCTGCCCACAGGGGTCACCCAGACGGTAATGTTGGTGTAGCAAGGATGACCCGGAAGCGCTTATGTCATACGTTCCGCCTCGTGCATGGGTTATCGTGTGTTTCGCCAGACAAACAAATCTGGTTCTATTCAACACTCTTTGTCGCTTGAAAAGATGGTCAGACCGATATTGTGATAAAATACTGTCGCTGACCGTCTAATAACCTGGCGTAACTTAACACGTCTTCGTGAAGCGTGAATGCGACACAATAAGATAAGAATTACTCCCGTAGCAAATACTGCCATAGGGGAGTTGTGTGTTAGAGACTTCACCATGCGATGTCCAGCATAAAGAGCAAAATAGTGAAAATACAAAGGAAAAGGCATGATTTATGCCAAATAAAAGCGATGAGTGAGAAAAATGAAGAAAAATAAAGGATACTGCCGGAGGGCTGAAGGTGTGAGAGATCACACACAAGAGCATGTTCAGACGTTTTGCCACATTCAGTCATACAGTAACACAAAATAACAAATCATCCACACCTGCACACATATGACTGCTTTGCCAAACTCCATGAGGCAAAATATTTTCATTTTAACAATGACGGGAAAATTGACAGTATATATAGGTTATTTTCATTTCGTGTGCCTTTTCTAAATGTGCCAAAAAATTTACAGTTGTGATAAAAACTTTATTTATGATCAGAAGCAACTGAAATTTTCCTACATTATGTAAAAATGGATGTACTTTAACATGAGAGGGGTTTTAGGAGTTCTACTAATTTAAAATGTTATTTCAAATTTTTTAAGCGCGTCCCTCTCTTGCATGGATCAAACGTGGATCTACCTTGACTTAAATCTCGTAAAATTTGAAGTCGGAGTCGGGACATTTATTACCGATACCGACTCCACTAAAATGACTTGACTCCACGACTCCGACTTCACAGCCCTGTCCATACGTTAGAACAGATACTGATAAATTCTTTCTGACTTCCACTGACAAACATGTGTTGTATGAAACGGACTTTCTGTTATGCTATGACATTACCTGTAGAATCTCACATGAACAAGCATATCACACCAAGCTTTCTTGGCCTGTGCATAGGATGGGGTGCTCCAGAATAGGAGGATTTCAGACACCTCGAATCCTGTGTATATCGGAGTTAGGGACATCCAGATGCTGGGATTTAGATGCACCCAACACCCGATGTGTGACCAGAGAGACTGCCTATCTATCTATCTATCTATCTATCTATCTATCTATCTATCTATCTATCTATCTATCTATCTATCTATCTATCTATCTATCTATCTATCTATCTATCTATCTATCTAGCTATCTATCTATCTATCTATCTATCTATCTATCTATCTATCTATCTATCTATCTATCTATCTATCTATCTATCTATCTATCTATCTATCTATCTATCTATCTATCTATCTATCTATCTATATGTCTGTCTGTCTGTCTGTCTGTCTATCTATCTATCTATCTATCTTTCTATCTTGTCGCGAGAGGTTAGATAATATTGATGATGTTGATGGATAAAAAGGTGTATCAGATGATGCCAGGATAGTTGCCAGATAAGAGACTGGTCTTATAAGTAATACCCCATTCTCAGAAATGAGTAATGGTGTATAGAGTTCATAGGTTTACGTCTGGCTGTAAAGGTTAGTGAACGAGATGGTAATATGCAGTACAGTAATCTATGGTGCCCCTCTCCTAAGACCAACAACCTATGGGCTGTTAAAGTATCTAGGGGTAATTAATAAAATTCAAAGTAACTTGAACTCAAACTTGAATAAAGTACTCAAAATAGTGCAATACAATTTCTTAGTTTTAATTATTTACATTAATCTGGTTTTGTGTTGTTTTGTTGTATTGCTTTGGAAACTCAAAAATGGTGATGGGGATAAAACAATATGATGATGCTGTTGTATATGTTACAAATAATATAATACACCAACGTCATAATTAATTACTGATATTAATTGCTCTGTCTTGTTGGATCTTGGTCACTAGTTGGATGAATGTTCATATTCACTTTAATTAATTCACTCTGGATTCATTGTCGATGTTAGTACTTGAAAATATAATCAAGGTATTTATATATTTAAACTGTCTCTGGGACTTGTATCTATAGTCACTGTGCACACATGGATTCACCATTTATAAAATACATCATAACTTTATACTGTGATGTGGTATGTCGTGCTCAGCTAGACAGCCGTGTCTTAAAGGACTTATCTTAAACGCCTCTGCCTTCTGTGTTAATGAAGCAGTAAGGAATGGAACACCCAAAGCTGTGGGTTTCCACTCTCACACCTGATGTCAATACTTGGTGCTTGAACACTTCTTACACCGATACAGTAGAACACCAGTTATCTTCAATGCTGACAATATGATTGACAGGATACGAAATGACCTGAAACACAATATGTCCTTCATAGCATCTGGCTCTAGAATCTTCCTACACAGATAGGAGATTAGTGGGGAAGTTCATAATAATAATAATAATAATAAATTCTTTAAGCACCAAACACGGCGCATAAGGCAGAAACCAGTGCTCTCCAGGTTGTTCGTTGTGACGCCACTCCTCTTAGCTCTTGCACATTGTTTAGGCCCAACGTTCTTCCTTCTCTTATTATTGTTCTTCTGAGTGTTTCTTTTGGTCTTCCTTTTTTCCTCTTACCCTCAGGAACCCAAGTGAGCGCTTGTAGTGGTATTCTGTTGTTTTGCATTCGTAGGACATGACCGATATATGACCATCGTCTTTTCCTTATATAGTCGGAGACATATTTCTGCCTAGAGTCTTCTCTTATTTGTCGATTAGTCTTGAATTCTTTCCAACTGATGTTCATGAGTTTTCTAAGACATTTGTTCTCGAATGTATTCAGCTTGTTCTCCAATGATTTTGTTATTTTCCAACTCTCACAGCCGTATGTTAACACTGAGATAACATTTGAATTAAACAGACGAAGCTTGGTATGCATATTCAGTGATCGTAATTTCCAAATGTTAGATAATCTATTGAAGGCGCTGGCTGCCAAAGCAATTCTAGTATGAATTTCTCTTGTTGTGTCACCATCCTGAGTCATTTTACTGCCTAAATAATTGAAGCTTTCAACTTTCTGTAGTTTTTCCCCGTTCAGGATGATATCAAAGGTCTCGTTGGAAAAGCTCATAACTTTAGTTTTAGAGGGATTTATTTGGAGACCTATTTTAACCGATAGATGACACAGATTATTTACTGCTTCTTGGGATTGTCTGGGTGTTGAACTTAAGAAAGCTAAATCATCTGCAAAATCCAGGTCCCCCAGGAACTTTCCATTTGTCCATTTTATACCTAATTGTTCATTGTGAGTATAGTTTCTCATAACCCAATCAATAGTTATTCCAAAAAGAAATGGTGACATAATACAGCCTTGTTTCACCCCTGTTTCTACTGTAAACCATTCTGTATTCCCTTTCTTTATTCTAACTCAACATCTTGCATTGTCATATGTAAATCAGTAAAGACAGATCAAGTCAGTGACAAGTAGATTTATCCAATAAAATAATTTATCATTCATAAAAATCACTTTCCCAATATGTCCATGATTGACTTCACTAGGAACGCATAGTCCTTATGGTAAGTGTTAAGTGTAAACTCAAACAATACATGAAATCAATAACTTTCACTCTTTCCTTATTCCTGATGGTGTTGTCCTGTCCAGCGATCAGAAAAGGCTTTAAAAGCTTCTGAAAACTAATAGCTTTCTTTCCAACCTTCCTTTGATTTAATTTCGAAGCATAACTTATTTAGCTCAAGGCGGTTTTCCTTCCAGGAATTGCACAATGAGATTCTACACAAATAAATACTTCTACTAAGCCCAAATATATTATATATTATATATTATATATATATATATATATATATATATATATATATATATATATATATATATATAATATATATATATATATATATATATATATATATATATATATATATATATATATATATATATATATATAAATATATATATATATATATATATATATATATATATATATATATATATATATATATATATATATATATATATTTATATATATATATATACATATTCTTAATTATTTCTATTACCCACAATCTCAGATACACAGAGGTTTACAGGCCAAACAGTCTGCTCACACATGCAGATGGCGAAGGTGGCTTCGTTGCAGTATGCTGTTATCTGTGTTCTGTCGTTTAAATTTGGCGGCGAGAGTGAAAATCTTAACGAGTAGCCTCCCATTTTATTCCTCCCAGCGGATGACGAGAAGACAAACGATTCCATTGGCTGGTTTAGCCCTATGTTGGGTATTAAACCTTTCTTCGAGGATGATGCTCTCCGAACAATCTGTTAATCTATTAAAATTTTCATAATTTCTTACTTCGTTGTTCTTCAACCGATTGTCTCCATCGAGGTCTTGTTTTAACCTGCCAATTGGTCGCTATCGTTCTAACGGACTGTCCTTTCTCTCCCTCCCCTCTATATTTTGCTATCGCAGTCAAAACAGGGTAAAACTGCTTCCGATCCTTGTTAAAATGGCATATAAAGACTCATAACACCTGTATCACTGCTCCTGCAGCCTAGATCGAGGTATCTACTAAAAGGTTAAGATATCTAGTATCTGTTATCATCGGACAGGATGAAATCCATTATCCTTTTCCAGGAGTCGCAAATAAACACACACGTTAGGACAAACTTCATCTGGCCTTCCTGCCCCAGCTCACGGTTTCATGTTTACAGCGTTCGGTGCAGCGATTGGTCGAAATTTTTGTTGCATATTCCGATATAGTTAGGCAAGGTAGGCTCTCGTTAATTGCCATTAGATATTGGTTCAGACACTGTGTTACATATCTATCTATCTATCTTTGGGGTGAGTTGTAGATTTTATAACTCTTTACTTTGCGATACTAATATGTGAAAATTGCTAGTGGATGTCCAAGTTCACACGAGGCTGGCAACCTCAGCTTATAGAATGATGGTTTCATGAATTACCACTGCAGGAGATGGTGACTGCTTCGTGCGGGTTTCTCATAGTGAACCAAACTGTCAACAATACCACATCAAGCTTTCCTGGCCTGTGCCATCCTTTCAAGTTATTTCCATCTTATAGAGAACCAAGCGCAGAGGTAGTCCTAAGTTCCATATGGAGCAGGGAATGGATGATGACAGAAATAATGTACATAATTATTATATTGCATACGTATATGTAAACACGTTCTATATAAATGCAATAGGTGTTTTCCGCTCACTGGGATTAACATTAATGCTAAGAGAGGGTAAAGTTCTGTGGCAGATGGGATGGTGGAAAATGAATGGGAGGGACAACTGATTTTCGTGTCGACCACTCAAAACTCAGGAGGGATATTTGTTTCTCTCTCATTTCATGATAATAGTTGGTGGCACCTATTGGCGGTAATAGCCTGTTGAACAAGTGTGTGGTATAAGTGACCTTCAGTCAAAGCTAGACATCAACATCAGACGGGTCTTGAAGATGCTGGACCATTTTCGTAAATACCCCCACGATACTACTTGGGACGTGTTACCACCTCTAGACTTGACCAGTGACGAGAAGAACTAGTCTACAACCTGCAAGTAACCAACATAAGCTGGAGCAGAAGCCAACCGACACTTTACTGACAGCAAAGTACCCATTCAGAGCTGGCAAGCGAACTCTTTAAGACACTTTTTGAAAATCATAAACAGATCGTCACCTGTGATGAATCCTTAAAGGCTAATTTTTTTATATCAACACTTTTATTTATTTTCACCCTGTTAAATATAATTGATTATTAAATTTATTATCTGTTTATATATATTTATTTATATATTTATATATTTATAGTTGATTTAGTCATTTTGAGTGAACTGCATCCGTATGTCTCAGTAGTCATATTAAATACATTTAAACAGAGCTATTAAAGTAATATTTTACCAATTAAATTAATTGGGGGACTCATTAAACGAGAAAAATTCTCTTCTCCTCATAGAAGGTCTGGGAAGATAATAAAGTTCATTTTGGCCTTGATAACATCAGCTATAGTGCTTGATTTCTGTGGTAAAGTGGGATGATATAAATATTTATAGGGGACTTAGTGTACTGACTGAGATCAGCTGTGAAGGTATCTGTATCTAATAAGTGTGGTGTATTACAGATGACCTTACTTCGCTACCACATTTATACCTCAGTCAGACTTATTCTGGAATATTGTGATGACTACGTTGAATGTCTAGGGTTATGATAGTGATGAAGTGTATGTTCACAACAACCAACAGACAGATAAACAATTTAATTTAATCCACAATACTTTACAACACTGTGACACTCACATACATAGAACACTCTATAAGACTATTTTAATAAGTCAAGTGTAACTTTTAAAAATATGTATTAATTCCTGTCAATAATAGATATCCTGATTCAACTACAAAGTGAACCAGGAATCATAATCAAATGTAATCACAAGTTGTATGTACATAATTTATAGATAGGATCTTTGTATTGACATATATTATTATTACAATATGTGTGTAAGTAGTGATGTAGTACTATGAGATAATACTGGCTATTCAAGCTATGTTGTTGTTTGTCATCATGACTTCAAGTGTTTGTTTCTGGTGGAAATAATATTGGAAAGGTTCACAGTTTCTTTTTATTTGAAACAAATAAATGTCCCTCTTGATTTAAGGTAAAGTCACTTTTAGAGAGGGGGGGGGGGGGGGGAGGGGGGTATACACAAGATTGAGCTGCTCTGGCCAACGTAATCTTAACTTCTGTGTGGGCGGCAGGAAACAGTCTCCTATGCTCGCTTGCTTCACAGTTTTCTTGAGGAACAACACTGGTCGATATCTTGACCAAGGAGTATGCTATCAGCCTCTGGATTCAGCAAAACTCAGACCATGTGCTGCTTTAATACGTTAGTACCGCGGTCCCTGAAACAAGAAGGTTGTACCTCCTACTTCAGAACTAATTTATAATCTATTTCCACACTGAAGCACAATACATAACAAACACTGAGTTCAGCGCGGTAGGCCAACTGTTAGCTTCTCATGAAGAATATACACCAGTATTCCTCTCCCTAATGGTTACAACGCCTCTGCAATTCCAGCATTAATTCCTTCTATTCAATAAGATAGGTGTCATAATACTATTTGGCAATCCCATGCAGTTATACTCCTCTCCGACAAGTTTTTCTCATGATAGAGCAATATCTAGGCTTTGCCTCATGTTTGTTACTGAACCACACACATACAGACATAGATTTATCAATTCACATTCAATTCTCATCTAAAAGATATCAAATATGTCTAACTTACCACAATTCACGGAAATATTAAACAAATACGTTGACTGGCGATGAGTTATGGCACAATTCCGATCTGCCTCTGTCCCAGGCTTTTATTAGAAAAATATGAGCTGGATCTCAACGCACTTGCTTTTACAAATTGGATTTTCAAAAAAGTGGCACTGAACTGACGCTCCTAATTGACTATATTAAATGGTCTAGCCAATGAGACCATGTTTACAAAAGCTTTTGAAAAAAAAGTACCCTTCCTATCGTTGCCATTAACAACCAAAAATAGTATTTGCCATCGACTAATCATGTTTCGCCTTACATATTATTCTAGCCAATCAAATCGGATTTAACGTGGTGGCCTAATTTCCTCTAAAGCAGTGTCCAAACATGCCGTTATGAGCAAATATAATCCTGTGTTGTCAGACAACACCACTATAATATTTTGGCTATAATTTGTTAATTATTAGACTATTTGCTTAACACCTAACATATTCTTTGTCAGCAAGACCTAAGGCACCCAAATATATAAGTTTAATGGAGCTAAGTGGCTTCGTTCAAAATATGTATTTTCTTCTAGGATAGTCGTGCTGTTACCACCTCCTCACTTCCATACTATGGGGTGTCTTCTGTACTGTCAGACTAATGTCAGGAGCTTAGACATAAATCAGTAGAATGTCATGTTCCCAATAAGCATTAAACATGTTTTCAAAACCTAACCGTGTATTGGTAGTGTTTTTTTTATTACTGTTTATTTGAAAAAAATTAGTGCTTCATGCCTTTCGCGTTCACTTTTTCATCGCGAGACGAACGTGGTAGTATTGAATGCGTTCCTCCGTACATCTCTCTCTCTCTCTAAGTCCGTCTGTCTTTTAGTTTACGTAGTGCATAAATGACATTAATGGAATATTAAATCTAGGTCATTACGCAGTGTGTTTATCTCAAGGTTTTCTAAGAAACACAGTACCAGTTTTATTTTTTTTTTGAAACGCGTGTAGTTTATGCAGTAGACTTTACTAGCAAACGTGAAAGCGTTACAATTATGCAGACGGAGCATAAAAAGGGGATTTCTTGTTTAACTAGCATGACGTTCTATAACACAGGCGTACGCTATGCGCTAGAAACGACAAGGGTTTGTGATCCGTTTGCAACGTAAATGCCTTCCCATACAGATAAATATTGAATTTCTTGATTGCCCATATTACAGCAAGACATTCTTTTTCGCTAGTTGAATAATTGGTTTCAGCTTTATTCAACTTTCTGCTAGCATATGCCACTGGGGTTAATTCCCCATTCAGTGCATCTGATTTTTGTAATAGGGTCGCGCCTAACCCGATATTACTTGCATCCGTTCTCACAATGAATTCTTGACTTAAGTCAGGTAATTTCAAAATAGGTTTGCTTGTGAGCTTTTCCTTCAATTCCTGATATGCCAATTCACACTGGGCTGTCCATGTAATTCGATCTGGATTTCCTTTTTCATCTCCATTGCAATGGACAAGGTCAACAAGTGTGTCTCTTCCTGATTTTCTCTTTCCAAATATTTCTTCAGGAGATTCACATGATAGATTTTTTCTTTCCCCTTTTTATCTATCTTATAATTGGTTCTAGACACCTTCTCTAGAACTGTATATGGACCTTGCCATCCAATTTGTAACTTATTCTGACTACCGGGTAGAAGAAGCAGTACCTTCTCTCCCACAGCCAAATCTCTGTCTTTAGCTTTCCTGTTGTAATAGGCAGCATGTTTTTTCCTGGCTTGTCTCAAATTTTCATTGGCAAGTTTCCAGCCAGTTTTTAAACGAGTGGTCAGCTCATTCACATATTGGTATGAGGATGTAATATTTTCCTCTGCCTTTTCATCAGTCCACGTTCTTAACAGAGCTACATATGGACTTTTAAATTCGGAAACTTTTTTTTCCTGGCACATGTAAAGTCCTTTGCACTCGAAGCCCTGTTGTGATGACTTTTCTTCCCAGAATCATTATGCACAAATCGACCGCTACCAATTTTTCTCTTGGGGCTCTCTCCCCACTTAAAATTCTTGATGAGAGATTTCCTCTCTACATCTTCTTCCTCCAGTTTACATAAGTCCGAATGAGGGATTTTCGGCTTATCCTGGGGTAAGACATCTTTTTGCACTCTCTGCATCGTGGCCATTGTAAAACATCCAATCGAAGATTGTCCGTGAAAAGGGGCTTCCCATTCCACTTGGTCCACTTTATTATTCTTTCCAGTGTCAGGCCTACGTTCGCCCCGTGGCGTGTGGAGGTCCTGATCACTATTCCCACTTGTGGGTGTTCCCTCATGTAATATGCCACATCTCTCTACAAAATTTTCAATGTCCCACCTTGCCTTGCGCCAATAATAATTCTGAGCCACCTTTTGAATGATGGTACCTATCTTCTCATGGTCCCCATCTTGTTTCACATGTAAGCTCCTTATTAAGTCTGCTCTATACTTTTTTGGAAGTACCAGCTGTCCCTGACCTTTGGATCTAGTTCCAGTCTTCCGGTATATTAGTTTGTTCTTCATATAGAAGTCTCCTTTTCCTGGAGGTGTGTGATCATGGGACAATTTCCTAAAACAAGGCTTGAGGGTCTTATCCCCAGCCTGTGCCTTCCTCATCTCTTCTGGAGTGGTATTTAACATAATATCCTCCTCCTTTCTTGAGGTCGACCTGACCTGAAGGGTGGCCATTACTATAGGGTTCCTTCTGCAACGGTCAGTGTCATGATTGTCCATCCGACAATTTTTACACCACCTCCTTCCTTGGTTGAAAGATTTTCTTTCATCATATTTCCTTTCATCGAATTGTGGGGTTTTATTCTTATTGTCATACCGTGGCCTATCAAACTGGTGCTTACCTTTGTTCTGATCTCTAGGATCAAATTTATTAAAGTTCTGTGGTGCCTTAAAATTATCTACCTGTTTCTTTTTATTACTTGTTACCTCTGCTTGAGCTGCCTGATCCCTTTCAGCGACATTTAGTAACTCACCCAGCCTCTCTGCACATTGTTCCATGAGAAACTTTCTCAGGTCTGGAGCCATGGACTCTCTTAGTTGTTCTATAATGATCATTTCCTTAAGATCTTGGGTTTTCCCCAGAGAAGTCCATTTCTCCAAGTATGTCTCTAACCGTGCAGAGAACTGGTGATAGGTTTCACCTGACAGTAGTTTAGCATTCCTAAATTTTTTTCTATAAAATTCACCATTCTTTTCATATCTTAACAAAAGAGCCTGCTTTAGCATGTCATAATTTTCTTGATCATCTCTGCTCATTTTGGCGAAAACATCATAAGCCGTACCACGAAGCCCTTGAGATAACTTTAAGCTCCACCTTTCTCTCTCTAACCCATACGTGGTAGCTAATAGTTCATATCTATTTAGATAGCTCTCAATATCATCTTCTTTCTCAACAAAATGATCTAAATGAAAGTTCATAGCTGAGGTTGAGGCTCTCTGACTAGCAGAGGCATCAGAGGTAAAGGGACTGGCACCATTTTCAGGAGCATGGCTTTGAAACTCAAACTCCCTTAGTCGTAACTCGTGTTCCCTTTGTAATCTCTTCTCCTCCTTTTCTGCTTCCCTCTGCGCAGCCTGCCTTCTTTCTTCTGCTTCCCTTTCTGCAGCCAATCGCTTGTCTTCCCTTTCGGCAGCTTGCCTTCTTTCCTCTGCTTCCCTCTCTGCAGCTTGTCTCTTTTCTTCTCTTTCTGTCTCCACTTGTAACTTCTTAGCCTCAGCCTCTAATGCCCTAGCCTCTTTGTCAGCCTCAATCTGCAACCTCTTAATTTCTTTTTCAGCCTCTAACTTTCTTTCAGCTTCTTTTTCTAATCTTTCCGATTCTAATTTTCTTTCTGCTTCAAATTTTCTTTCTTCACGTTCAATATATTTGTCACATTCAGTAGTGACATAAGCAATCATAGCTTGCCCGTCTATTCCTAACTCTTTAGCAGCCTGCACAGCAGCAGAACGAAATTTTGCTAGGTCGGCCATTGTCTAACAGGCAAATGTATACAATGTCTAACCTAAACAAGTCAATCTATAACTAATTATCTAAGGACAACCACATGCACTGAGAGCTCAACCTTATTTATTTTCACCCAAGGATACCTTTTAAATTTTTATTATTCCCTGAAGTGAATTACCCCCCAATATATATAATAGGAGAAGATTTAAATCCCGGACGAGCCCCCAATATATGTGGTAAAGTGGGATGATATAAATATTTATAGGGGACTTAGTGTACTGACTGAGATCAGCTGTGAAGGTATCTGTATCTAATAAGTGTGGTGTATTACAGATGACCTTACTTCGCTACCACATTTATACCTCAGTCAGACTTATTCTGGAATATTGTGATGACTACGTTGAATGTCTAGGGTTATGATAGTGATGAAGTGTATGTTCACAACAACCAACAGACAGATAAACAATTTAATTTAATCCACAATACTTTACAACACTGTGACACTCACATACATAGAACACTCTATAAGACTATCTTAATAAGTCAAGTGTAACTTTTAAAAATATGTATTAATTCCTGTCAATAATAGATATCCTGATTCAACTACAAAGTGAACCAGGAATCATAATCAAATGTAATCACAAGTTGTATGTACACAATTTATAGATAGGATCTTTGTATTGACATATATTATTATTACAATATGTGTGTAAGTAGTGATGTAGTACTATGAGGTAATACTGGCTATTCAAGCTATGTTGTTGTTTGTCATCATGACTTCAAGTGTTTGTTTCTGGTGGAAATAATATTGGAAAGGTTCACAGTTTCTTTTTATTTGAAACAAATAAATGTCCCTCTTGATTTAAGGTAAAGTCACTTTTAGGGGGGGGGGGGGTATACACAAGATTGAGCTGCTCTGGCCAACGTAATCTTAACTTCTGTGTGGGCGGCAGGAAACAGTCTCCTATGCTCGCTTGCTTCACAGTTTTCTTGAGGAACAACACTGGTCGATATCTTGACCAAGGAGTATGCTATCAGCCTCTGGATTCAGCAAAACTCAGACCATGTGCTGCTTTAATACGTTAGTACCACGGTCCCTGAAACAAGAAGGTTGTACCTCCTACTTCAGAACTAATTTATAATCTATTTCCACACTGAAGCACAATACATAACAAACACTGAGTTCAGCGCGGTAGGCCAACTGTTAGCTTCTCATGAACAATATACACCAGTATTCCTCTCCCTAATGGTTACAACGCCTCTGCAATTCCAGCATTAATTCCTTCTATTCAATAATATAGGTGTCATAGTACTATTTGGCAATCCCATGCAGTTATACTCCTCTCCGACAAGTTTTTCTCATGATAGAGCAATATCTAGGCTTTGCCTCATGTTTGTTACTGAACCACACACATACAGAAATAAATTTATCAATTCACATTCAATTTTCATCTAAAAGATATCAAATATGTCTAGCTTACCACAATTCACGGAAATATTAAACAAATACGTTGACTGGCGATGAGTTATGGCACAATTCCGATCTGCCTCTGTCCCAGGCTTTTATTAGAAAAATATGAGCTGGATCTCAACGCACTTGCTTTTACAAATTGGATTTTCAAAAAAGTGGCACTGAACTGACGCTCCTAATTGACTATATTAAATGGTCTAGCCAATGAGACCATGTTTACAAAAGCTTTTGAAAAAAAAGTACCCTTTCTATCGTTGCCATTAACAACCAAAAATAGTATTTGCCATCGACTAATCATGTTTCGCCTTACATATTATTCTAGCCAATCAAATCGGATTTAACGTGGTGGCCTAATTTCCTCTAAAGCAGTGTCCAAACACGCCATTATGAGCAAATATAATCCTGTGTTGTCAGACAACACCACTATAATATTTTGGCTATAATTTGTTAATTATTAGACTATTTGCTTAACACCTAACATATTCTTCGTCAGTAAGACCTAAGGCACCCAAATATATAAGTTTAATGGAGCTAAGTGGCTTCGTTCAAAATATGTATTTTCTTCTAGGATAGTCGTGCTGTTACCACCTCCTCACTTCCATACTATGGGGTGTCTTCTGTACTGTCAGACTAATGTCAGGAGCTTAGACATAAATCAGTAGAATGTCATGTTTCCCAATAAGCATTAAACATGTTTTCAAAACCTAACCGTGTATTGGTAGTGTTTTTTTTATTACTGTTTATTTGAAAAAAATTAGTGCTTCATGCCTTTCGCGTTCACTTTTTCATCGCGAGACGAACGTGGTAGTATTGAATGCGTTCCTCCGTACATCTCTCTCTCTCTCTAAGTCCGTCTGTCTTTTAGTTTACGTAGTGCATAAATGACATTAATGGAATATTAAATCTAGGTCATTACGCAGTGTGTTTATCTCAAGGTTTTCTAAGAAACACAGTACCAGTTTTATTTTTTTTTGAAACGCGTGTAGTTTATGCAGTAGACTTTACTAGCAAACGTGAAAGCGTTACAATTATGCAGACGGAGCATAAAAAGGGGATTTCTTGTTTAACTAGCATGACGTTCTATAACACAGGCGTACGCTATGGTGACCGCACTGTTCTTCTTTTACCATTCTTCTTTCCTTGTATTGAATTAATGCGTTAGGCTTTACATTTACTTTTTAATTTATATATGTGGATTTAGAATGTGTCACGACAATTTCTAAAAATTTATATGAAGCTCTCTAGAATGGAAGCATAATTCTTCAAATCACAACTCTGTCAAGAGTAATCTTGAGGGAAAGGTATATACCTTTGAAGACCCCCAGTAGATACTCTAAATTTCGGCCACTATTGGACCATCCCTGGAGAGCAAGGGGAGAGATTCCGTGACAGGAATATCTGATTAAACAGTGATAGAATAGGACCCCTGCTCAATCAGGGGTGTCATGTATAGCAACTAATGTGAGGTCGTGCATGTCGCGCGGACAGCGTCATCACGTTAACAAATCGCCAGAGGAACCACCAATCCAAGTGCACAGGAAGAGCTTTGGCCCAACCTTTATGTAGGACCTTGCTGCAGTACTGACCACATTCAGAGCTATATACCAGGTATAGCTGGTAACGAGTTGGCAGACCAGAACGCCAAGAATGGAAGAATAAGTAAAAACGATATAAGAGCAGAACTGGGAAGGTCGGAGATCAAGAGCCAAGTGAAGCAAACTATAAACGAGGAATGGAAGACAACATGGAAGAACAGTAGAAAAGGCAGACACGCGTTCAAACTGCTGAAAGAACCAAAAAGGACGTGCCAGGTCAGAGAAGAATTAAAGATACCATCGAACAGAAAACTGTGGCGTCTCCGTCTCGCTGCAGCATACTTTATGATAGAGGAACCACACTGCCAAGAATGTCAGGAAGAAAATGACATAGACCACTACCTGATCCACTGTAAAAAGTATGAACAACAAAGGCTTGAATTAAAAACTTACTATAGAAATCACAATATAGACATGACAGGTGATAAGGTTTTAAGTATAGACGCCCCAGGAGATGCCCAATCAATACTTAAAAGATATATACATAAAACAAAGGAAAACATATAAGGTTAGTATTTCAGAAAAGACATTCAACCAAATAGAAATTAAGCAACAAGAATTAAGAAATCATTAAAAAAAAAAAAAACAGAAAAAAAAAACTTACTAACTACATATAGGACAAGGAAAGACAACGTGGTTTTAAAAAAAAAAACAACAACTCAAAAAGAACAAATACTAATACAAATTAAAACCAAGTGTAAAGGACAATAGTTATCTATAAACAATACAAAAGAGAAAATAAAGTGGACAAATACTAATATAAATTAAAATCAGCAACTGCAAAAGACAATAGTTATTTAAATTGAATACAAAATTAGTAAATAAAATGACACTAAATACCCCAATTATAACCAATTTTCAGGTTGAACATAGTAGACCAAGAAGGAACGAGAAGAGGCAATAACGGGCAGCTGTTAAGTGTCTGCTCTCCACCCATCACCTCTTCAAAACAACAACAACAACAACAACTGACCACATACTTCTTGGGGAGCGAACAAAGGAGAATAATGCTGATAAAGCAGAATCAGAAATGTTTGTTCTCCACTGATATTAGTTCTGTTCATATTGATATCTTTTACCTCTGCCTTGTTAACCAACAAGTAGAGCCAAAATGTTCATGTACAATTGTTATTTTCAAAACAGAAATTCTCAGCCCCTGTAAAGTCACAAACCACGAAATAGATTTATGCAGACGTGTTAATAGCATATATGGAGCTATTTAACCCTTTGTCAGCAAATACTGAAATGCGCACCTACCTGCCTTCCCCGTGAGGTGTTGCATGGGAAGTTCGTTAAGTCTGGAATCCTGGAGAATGAGCCCTTCTCCTCCCTTGTGAAAACCTGTGCTTGTGAGCTGATTGGAGTGTTTCCTCATTCCGACTTGTTTACCACTGTGAGTATTGCCTGCGTATCTTCGCTCATTGCTTCGATTTTGCACCACAGACGTTTCTCATTTTGGCGTTGTGCTGCGCTGTCAGAAAAGGTAAGCATTCATTGATAATGTGATATCGTTATCTTTATGTTGTTTTGCGCTTCCTACGGAGCACGGAGCAAGGAGCAACCACACAGCTAGTCCCCCCCCCCCCCCCAACAGAAAGCCATCATCAAGCATTAACACGCTCTTGCAACAGTTGTTTCTGTGGCAACTTGTTGTTCATGATGACGTTGCCAGACACGTGTATAACCTGTTATTAGTCGCCTCATGCGACAGATAACATAACAGTTGCCGTATTAATACCTGTTGGTGTTGTTGTTAGTTTTTCATCATCACCATCCTCTTGAAAATGATCATCTTGATCATCATCATAATCGGAATCATCACCATCATCGCCATCATCATTATCACCTTGATCATCATCGTAATCATCTTGATCATCATCATCATCATTATCATCATCATCACGATCATCATCATCATCACTACGCCTTTCCGCCCATTATAACTACGCCTTTGCGCCGTAATGAGCCCAAACCTTAAAAAAAACACGTCAAGACTTCTCGCCTTGTGCCATCCATTATATTTCCTTCCATGTCTTCTGTATCCCTTTAATAACAGTTTGCAGTAATTTGTGTCGATATGGCGTCTGGTCTCCCCTACTTCTTTTGCCATGGGAATTCCAAAACAGCACTGTCCTGTAGTGTGTGTGTCCTATCCAAAGTCGACATTTTCTTCTCATTTATTCTTCCACACAACAACAAGGTTTTCTCAGAAGCCCACTCTACTTTCACCTTTCTCTAAGCCTTGCGATAATATCTTTTATAGAGGACTTTCTCATATCTTGAATGGCCAGATTGGACTTTTTAAATGCTTTGCTTTGGCTGACCTGTTTTATTTGAGCTTTTTTGTGTTAATTACCGTCTTCATTTCGTAGATTGGTTAAAATATTTATCTAACTGTTCGGTATTCCTCATAATTGTTTAAATTATCCCTAGGAATAATTAAACAGCCGAAATATAAATTGTTATTTAAAATTTAAACTCCTTTTAACGGCTTTGTGAGAAAATCATCGAAGTTACGTTCTTCAGAACGGCCAGGTGTGACGGAGACTAAAAAAATTGATACTTTAATTTTTGTACACTCTGAATGCACAAGCCGATTTAAATTGTGAAAATTGTTTATAGGGATAAATTAGATTTCCAGTCAAGATAACAGTGAAAAAATGAAAAAAAAAAAAAAGATAGTCAACATGAAATTGTATGAATGTTTGGGTTGATTTAGTTTTAAGGACAATCTTCATTGCACACGGACAACTCCATCAGTGCTCCGATCTCCTCCCTTAGATCACGTTAGGGGGATCTCAGCACAGTGCACGAATTCCTTAGCACTGGCGAGAATCCCAATGTGTGTATATAGAAATCACACATTCAATACATATATTTGCTGGGTAGGTTTCTAATTTTTAAATTTTGCCAGGGAAAAAATTAATTGTTGACGTGCGCATCTTGTACATGTGCTCTCCTATTTTGTCGCCCTTATCCGAGAAGGTTAGGCATTCGAACTCACTACCCTTGAGATCAGAGGGGAGTATGACATCATTAGGACCACTAGTTCTGAAATAACATGTCCATAAATTATATTCCATCTACTGGGAATCGAACCTGGTACCTCTAGAACTCGAGGCCACGCCAAACCTCTTAGCCACTCCAACCCCCAGAATGAATGTTACTGTTACAAAAGAAGAAAATGTGTTTTCCGGCTGTTGTAAATGACGTGTATGCTATTTCCCGTTATCTATTTATTTGGTTAGTAGTAAAGAGTTAATGTCACATCATCTTATATTTAGTGTACAGTAACCTACGACTTAACCATTACCGTACTTGTTCTATTGAATGTGACATAAGTTACAAGTACCGGACTTGTTCTATTAAACGTGACATTCCTTTATCAGAAATCTATCTTTATTTCCGCCATATTATCTACGGCGTTCTTCAATTTCTAGCTATTTATTTTATTATCAGTGCACATTCTACTCAGTGTAGCCGCTGTTGTCTTTCAGTATTTTGTTTTATATTTACGAGGTTTGGTTTGTTTGTTAGATATTTTTTTCGTGATCAGAATCTGTCTGTCTGTCCGTCCATCCTCCTGTCTTTCTTTAAATTTATTTTTTCGTGTCTTTTGTTATTCTCTCATGGTCTTTACTTATTCCTCGTCTTTGTTTTTGTTTGTGTGTATCGTTGGTGAAGGGTTATTGCCAAACCACCTTTCTTTTCTATATATGGCTGTGGTGCGGTCAATTTCTGTAATATGCACCTCAGCTCTTGTGGTTCGTTGTCTAGAGGTTCCACGGCTTACGGGCGTTAAACAATAACTTGTGTAATGGCTTTAAATGAGCCAACATCAAAAACTTGGATCTGAACTCCTTGTTCAAAATCTCAGAGACATATATTCCTGATACATTTACAGCTCGGTACTTGGAATACACATCCTCAATCATATTGGCAATAAGACACTTCCATGACATACACTCAAGTCATAGATACTCTTCCAAATAAGTTCCGACAAGGAACACTGTTAGACACATCCAGCCCGTCTTCAAGACTGAAAACAAATGTTCTAGTAACTCGGTCAAACAAACCGACGTCACAAGCGAACTACGCATAGCGACCATGCAGTAGTGCTGCACTTGCTAGCACCACAATCACCATCATTCTTACTCCCATGTGGCGTGCAAAAGCCTTCGTCACAATAGCTCATATACAGGGTGTTTATAAAGTCGCTGTGCAGTGAATTTGAAAAATATTTTAGAAATTACGTCACGAATGATGCAAATTTACGTCATGATATTCTGTGTTCCAATGCCGTGTTCCACAATCCCGTGTGCAGCATTACACAACAAGCCCCAATTGAAAACCACATTTCTGGTGACGTAGCCTCGCCCGGGCGTAAATTTCACTGCACAGCGACTTTATAAACACCCTGTATAAAGCACCCGTGTACCATTTTCTTCCTCCCCCCTCCCCGTTAAATCTTCAGTTCTGTTGGAAGTTATCTTCTACTGTTTTATAGGTCTTTGTTTGTCATTTTAACTAACCATAACTTGTATAATATTTAAGATGTGACGGAAGCATCTGCTGGCGAATATCTGCGTTTTAATTTGATATTTTTGATGACATGACATGTTTTAGAACCAATCGGGGAGGGGGGGGGGGGGGGGGGAGGGGAAATTATTCTCGTGGTATGTCCATATATATATATATATATATATATATATATATATATATATATATATATATATATATATATATATATATATATATATATATATATATATATATATATATATACGACGCATTAGGAATGTCAATTAGTGTATATAAAATAAACACCTTGAGATATGCTCAAGATGCAGTATTAATAACTAAAAAGATAAAAACGGTCTCAGAAGACTGTTTACACAATTGTGACAGAAAGTGAAAATAAAAACATTATCCTAAATAACGAAAAGTGAAAAAGAGTTGCAGGAAATGATTGATACAATACTGACAGAAAGTACAAATAAAGGCATTATCGTAATTAGCAAAAAAACAGAATTAATGGTCGTCTTGAAGAAAATGGCTTCTCCAGAATATACCATCAAAGTAAAGGAACAATGTTAAAACAAGTCAATAGATTCAAATACCTGTGCAAGTTAATAACATCGGATGGAAGAGGCATCTCAGAAGTGAAAAGTAGAATAGTCCAGGCAAAAGCAGCTTTCCATAAAATTAAAAGTATTTTATGCAACAAATCTTTGTTAGTGGAGAGTTCTTCAGATCTTTGTAAGTGGAAGTAAAAAGGAGCGTTCTTCAGTGTTCAAAGAGCCAATTTTAACCTGAGGAAGTAAGTCATGGATAATTAGTAAACAGGCAGGAGAAACCCTGGAGGCCACAGAGATTTGATTTTATAGAATAATATAAAGAATACCACGAACAGCTCAATAGAATAATAAGGATGTCCTGAAAAAAAAAAACATGTACACAAAGGAAGCTTATTACTTACAGCAGAAGGGAACAGTTCACTTTCTTTGGGCATCTTATGAGAAGAAATCTGGAACAAAGATGATGAAAAGATAGACAGGACGACAAAGAGAGAAGCTACAGGACAGCTTGACATCATGGCGTGGAAAAATATTCAGCAACAGAATTGATAAATGGTACTCGAGACAAGAAGTTGTGACGAGACTTGATCATCTAACACCGCCAGGCCAATGTATATTTTTGCCCATATTATTCAGCTTTGTTCACGAGACCCCACTACGTTCGTTTCTTTTTCTACCTTTTTTCTCCATTTAATCCTTGGTCTGTCCACTTAAGAGTTCCATTTGACGGAGAAAATTTTTTTACCCATGGTATTTCAGTACATTTCAATCAAGGGATCCACTCAGCGCAATTCTTGTGTAGGTGTCATGTCCAGCGTTGCCACTCTCAATTTTGAAAAAAAGAGACTGAAATATCGGCGACTTGGGCTATTTTGGGCGTTTTGGGGCGAAATCTAGATGGCGTTCTTGGGACCCAAAGACGCAGCAATAGAGAATGCAGTCAGTGACCCATAACTTCACTGCTTGCTTCAGAGTCGGTGAACCAGAGCTGACAAAGACCCTACTCCGCCTCCAAGTGGTGGTCCTGGAAACAGGCTGCATCATTGCAGTCTGGCTGAGAGAGTAGAGATCAAAGAGGGAAGGCTAACCCGGTCCCAAAAAATGCCGTGCTGAAGTCGGATGTGTCGGCGGAAAGGCGCAAATATTGTAGCTTCGCTGTAAACGGGCACAACGCAACCAACGTCCTGTTCAGGACGAACGAGGAAGAAGATGAAGATGGCGTTCTTCAACTAATGAAAGAAAATGACACCTAGACAGAACCAAAAAAAAATAAAAAAATAACAACACAGATCTAGGTAAATCCACCTAGGAGTGGCTGATCATGTCTCCTTTTGGCAAGGCCAGACCCGAAAACATCTAGACACAAGGTCGTCGATTATGTTTAGGGCGCATGTGTGAATTTAAAAAAGACACCGTGATTGGTAAGCTATAGGTTGCGTGTCCTAATGTATGACCTTTTCATCGTCTTCTTTTTCGCTCCTCATCGAGCATGGAGCCACGTGGCTGAGGAAACCTATGCCAGAGCACAAGCTCCTGCAGCTGTAGTTTATATGTCATCTTGTTTTACATAATTGGGTTGCCAGTTAGATTTTGAAATCTGACAACAATCGTTACGGTTCAACTCAACCGTTTGAAATTTTTAATGTATGTTATATTTTATACAGAAATTTGCTTTGTTTCTAAATTAATGAACCTTATATTATGTTATTATAAAACGCGTCTAAGCCATTGTTACATCTGTTGTTTCTGGTTGGGGTGACGTATGCAAATGTTTTCTTGAGACTTGACGCATCTTGGAACTTGACAACGAATGAAGTTGACACGTCTTCAATTGAACCAATTTTCCCCTTTTGCTTGTCTTCACATTGTTACAACTGTTGTTTCTGGTAGGGGTGACTTATGCGAATGTTTTCTTGTGGGCCGTCGCTTCGTTACGAAAATGAAGACAGGAAAAAACGCAACGGTAACGACTGGCCCGTAAGGCTGACCAACTGGTAAATAATACATACTGGACCCATGGTTGAATATTTATGACGAGACGATTTATTACAAGACGACGTTGACATCATTGGCAGGAACAATTCATAAATATAGTTTTGACAGTAAATATATTGGCCTATCTCATCAACTTGGACTTCAACGGCCGTTACCACACGAAGGTCAGCGGAAGTTCTTCGACATTGTTACCATGTTGTATGAAGCATGAGGTTATAGAGATAACCATGTTAAAAGCGTAAGCATAATATTTCCAATTATGATTCAACAAACTCTCCAAGCATAGAATTGACACACTAACAATCGACACCACTGGTCGATTGAAGCTCTGCAATAACTGACGCTGGAGGGATTATATCTGAGGCGTGATATAACTATGAGCCATTTGTGGCTGAATATTTATCGTATTTTCTTCTTGGCACGGAAGGCACTGTGGTGAAATTACCGTGATACAACGTTAAAATATCTCAAATTATAAAGATAACGGGTAAGATAACATGTAGGGATAAAAATATACGTAAGATATGCCGTGACTTCTTCACCAACGCCCGCGGTTCCTACCGCCATTCAAACTAACTAGTTAGACATGCAGACGAAACGGTTTACCCTTTTTGACGGGAGGGAAACGGAGATATAAAAAAGGAAAAATATGACTGAACACGTGTTTGAATCTAGAAAGGCAAAAAGACGCAAGTTGTAGTTTAAGGAAAAAAATT
Organism: Oreohelix idahoensis; assembly: GCA_024509875.1. Lineage (NCBI taxonomy): Eukaryota > Metazoa > Mollusca > Gastropoda > Stylommatophora > Oreohelicidae > Oreohelix > Oreohelix idahoensis. The sequence continues at coordinate 244,176 of JAMPIV010007524.1, forward strand.
CACGCCACTAGTTGACACAATGTAAGGAAATGGACAGAAAAGACCTTAGCTCTTATTCGAAACAGTCATATCTTGGACGTTTTACGGTACTTGGTTGTTTTATTTGAATTCAGCGGCAAACGCCGTGGAGTAGGTTCGAAAACAAATTAAAAAAAAACTACCCTTGAGAAAAGTAGGTTTTTTCTTAATCATAATGTTATGAAAATAAAACCTAGCTAGTTTGATAGCCCATCTTAAGCAGAGAAATAATATCCTTTTAATTATACAGACGGACAGATAACACGGAAGATATTGACGAAAGACTGTATTGTTCACATCAGACTGGCGAACAGTATTGTTGTGCATACTTTCACTAAAAGTCACATTTTGCGTCCTTGAGACATAAAAATGCAAAAATCAAGCTGTAATGAACGAGAGGGGGAAGGTTGGAGAATTGTGGCTAAAAATAACTTAGGAGGCAGGTTTGTGTAGGTTTTGCGTGTAGTTGGTCCAAGAAACAAGTGTGTTTTTGTGAAAAACCAAGTAGAGACAGACGGACCAACAGACAATAATACATACTTGACTGAGATCTGACTGAAATTTGACTTTTAGTTTGAGGATTTGAAAAAAGTTAGAGGGGAAGTTTGTGATTGGACAAATGTATTCATATTAGCAAGATAGAGACACACATTTTTGCCATTTTATATAAGTCTGTCCAGTGACACAGTCATTAACTGCTAGTGGTGTTTTCCAAGGAAGAGTACATAAAATATAGTGGGACGCCATACTCTAGCCAGCAGCTCAGCTGAGTTTTGCTAGTATTAACTGTGTTCTCAATTCTGAATTCTGGTAAGAATGAAAGCATTTATCTTGTTTATTTTAATATTTTGAGTGATTGATACTGCCATATCATGAAAAATGATTACGACAAGTAAGTGCTCGCTCTAGGTCCCCAGCCGCAGTTCAGGGTCTAAAGACAAACAAATAGTCTGTGTAGTGTTGTGTAGTGTTGTGTATAAGAGTGGCTCAGTAGATAGAGTACTGACACATGGCACACAACTTTTGTTTCAGAATTGTGAGTTTCTGTTTTGGCACTAAAGAGGTGCCAAATGCTTATGTAAGAGTACACAAGCAGATGTGTGTGCCACCTAACAGTTGTGTCTGTGCAGCCTACCATTGTACTCCAGCTACGGAGAGGAGTGGGCCACAGGAATCCTGTATCAGATCGTCACAGGCGAGATAAGTGAAATTCTGGCCTGCTGGAGATTCACAACTATTCTACCATCAAATAAAGACATAATTATTGAGAAATAAACATTTACCTCATTCCATAAGTCAATGGACAATGATTTTGGTAGTCACAGATTGGGCGTGATGACGCCACCCCAACGAAACATCCAGTACTAGTTCTCCCAAAGACAGTATAGATAACATTAATAATAACCAGTTTATAATATACCTATGTACACAAATTACATTTTATTATGCCACATATTTATGCATTTCATTGATAAACCCATATCATTTTATATGTTCTGACCAAACTAAAACATTGGTTCAGAACTAATAAATTTACAAAAAAATTGTTAAAATTTAAACTAAAACCACCAGAGTTAGTTCAGTGTGTTATAGAATTTATTAATATTATTAGACTTATTAATTACATGTATGTGTCTGTATATTATATTACTACACATTACATTTCAGTACCCTAGACTTTTTAACGTAGCTACATTCATGATAGTAAAAGAGATCTGTTTGAGGTCGTAAGTGGTAGTAAGAAGGGCCTTCTGTAATTCACATAAACATTTATCTCAGGAGCCTTCACAGCTGACCTCATACATTACACTAGGTAACATAACAACCATACAATACCATCAAAAACCACTACAGGCTCAAGGAAAGTATTATCATCACACAGATGATTATAATATATAAATCAAGGCCGTGTCCTCCCTAGACTTGGGATAAGATCCTGGCCGAAATAACGTCTATTCGTGACGAAGGATATAATAATTTGCCTCAAGTATGTATGCTCGACAGCAACAAATCACCGCGACAAATCGCATCATAACCGTTCAATAATAGTGTACGGTCGTACGCAAATACTTAAACATACAATTAACTTAGATGCGCTCACATGTGCGTCTATAAAATACTAGACTCACATGTGAGGATCTCAAACATTTTACTCCCCCTGTTAATATAACTTAACAGCCATAAAATTATAAAAACAGTTTCAATATTTTTTTCTCGAAGCTCAAGAAAACATGCAATTTTTCTCTTTAATTGATTTTGTAGCTCTAGTTACCTCCCGTGATAACTTGTACGGTAACTATTTTTTATTATTTCCCCTTTACTGACGTCAAAGCCATTAACGCAGTTCCCCGCAGAAAATAAATAAATTCTGAAATGTCCATTTTCAAATACATTAAAGACGACGACGCAGCAACAGTGATAAATGCAGTCAGCGACCCATACCTTGACTGCTTGCGTCAGGGTCAGCGAACCAGAGGTGACCAAGACCCTACTCCACCTCCAAGTGGTGGTCCTGGAAACAGGCTGCATCACTGCAGTCTGGCTGAGAGAGTAGGGATCGAAGAGGGAAGGCTAACCCGGTCCCAAAAATGCCGTGGTGAAACCTGATGTGTCGGGCCGAAAGGCGCAAATATCACAGCTTTGCTGTAAACGGCGACACAATGTAACAAACGTCCTTTTCAGGACGAACGCAGAAGAAGAAGAAGAAGAAGAAATACATAACACTCATCATTTAGAGCCGCAGTAACTTGAACATTAAAAAAAAAATGTAAGCGTTGTATCTTACATTTTTGCGATCCTTGAGGTCAAGGTCACTAAACTGGCATGTTTTCACATTTTGAGTTCTAATCTTACGTTTATTTCTCTCCCACGTGCCCACATCTGTGTTTTCCTATTTCTTTCATACGTTCATTATCATTCATGTCCCAAAGGAGATTAGACCTTCAAAAAAATCATGCTGTCATATTGTCCCGTGCCATCCGCTAAAGGGGTTTTCCATGTCTTCTGTTTCGCTTTTATTTCTCTCTAAAATTATCTTTTCCATGCCTTTTTCTGTGCTCTACTACTCACTTTATCCTGGGTATTCCTGAACAAGAGCTGCATTGTAATGCTATCAACAGGTTTCCAATGCATCGCTAACGTATTCTAATATCTTGTTCTACCATCTCCTGTCTGGTTTTTGTAATTAATTCCATATTGGTGATCTTGTCACACAACTTCATTCATTCTCTTCCGCACACGCAACCTTACATAACTGTGCGTAACGTTAATATGTTTCCATCCTGGAGCCAGGGAGTTGTGCTGCGAAAGGGGAGCGCCAATCGCACACTCAATTATCATTATTATTATTATTTTTTTTTTAAAAAAGAGTTTTTTTTTTTAGACCGCAACCGGCTCCGGGGTCGACCCAACTTCATGTGGGAAGGTTAACGCGTCCGGCGAGATGTTGACTGTGACGGTATTGTCTCCCCTGCTTTGCAGTAGTGGTCAAACAGTGGCCAAACCTCAAGAGTATCTAATATAGGATTCAAAGGTGTCAACCTTCGCACAAAATTACTCTTGGCAGATATGTACATCTGCTTCTATCTCCAGGGAGTCTTCACAAGATATTCAGAATAAGCGAGAACAATACTGCTTTGGCTGAGTATGTTAATTCTGTAATTCTGTCGACGCTTTTGTGAAGGATTTAAGCACTTCTTAAGTTCAGCTCGTTTAAGCCCCCACCCCTGATTTACTCAGTGGAATTCTATTATTCTAGTATAGCTCTGTTTAGAGTGCGTGTAGTAATTTGACTGAGACAAACACGCAGTCACTTTAAAATGATTAAATCGAAGTTAAATTTGTAACATTACTTACTTACTTAGTCGTTCCCCTTCTACCGTGAGGTGTAGAGGTTTGGAAGAGAGAGCGCCAGACTATACTATCGGCTGTCTTCCTCCTGGCCTGGTTCCATTCTAGTCCTCGGTCCTTCAAAGATTGTCTAATGTTGTCCTTCCAGCGGACTCTGGGTCGTCCTCGGGGTCTGGATCCTTGGCTCTTTGTTTCCCATGCTTGTCGTGGTATCCGATCTTCTCCCATTCTGCAGACATGGCCAAACCATCTTAATTGGGACCGTTCTACTTGGGTCTGCAGGGGGTAGGATTTAAGGCCTTGACGTATCGTCTGGTTGCGTACCATGTCTCTTCTTGTTACTTCAACCACCTTCCTCAGATACCTCATTTCTGAGGTTTGGATCTGGCTTTTATGGGTTGTAGTCATTGCCCATGACTCGCATCCATATGTCAAGACTGGGACATAGGTGGAGCGGTATACAGCCATCTTCGTTTTCTTACCAACCTCTCTCTTGCTGAGGAATCCTCGATTTATGGCCTGAAAAAGTCTCCCAGCTGCTGCTTTTCGAGTGGCCAACTCTTCTTTGATGCCTCCCTTTCGGTCTATAATAGCTCCGAGGTATTTAAAGTGGTCGACCTGCTCCAGGACCTGTTCTCCCAGCTTAACATTACAAATAACAAAATTTAATAATCACTTTAGGTTTAACAGTTGTAAAATAATTTGAATAGTTATGGATCAAGAAAAGTTATCATCATAGTCTTTAGGGAATGTGAGATGTTACGTTCAAGTGGCAGCATATATTTGAACTTGCTGCCAATGACGGTTCTGCTCCTTCTTATGGGTTGGTTCTTTACACTCTGCTCACGCTCGTCTCTGATCAAGGTTGTCGGGGGTAGCTCGTTTCCCAGAAATGTCAAGGATAGTCTACCACGTGGGTCCTTCGTCTTAAAGCTTAGGCCACGATTCTCTCCTTGTTCCAGAGATAGTACTTTCTGCTGGTACCACCAATAACTATGGTAAAAGAATAGAACGAAACGCTCTTCTGAGTATGGCGTTTTCTACCCCATAGTTATGGGTTCCTATTTTCCCATACAACCATCCCAATTACTCAGACTTTACCCTCGATGAGAATTGAATTTAATCCCTCGGGATAAACTTTCTTTACATTTAAATAGAATAGCTTTCATAGTTACTTTATATTTAAATGAAAAGGTTAATAATACAGATAGAGTCTGTTTACATATACATATCCACTGATTGAAAAGTGTTCACAATATAAATTGAATATGTTTTCATTTATGTTTTACACTGATTGAAAAGTTTGAAACTTCCATTACTTTAAAATGGATATTTTCACATAGACATTTACACTGGTTTAAGCTTGAAAACTTACATTAATTTTAAAGTGACTATGTTTATGGGGACATTTACTCTGCTTTGAAAATGTAAGTATTATACTTAGAAAGTACATCATTTCTTTCATCTTTCCTTCCCTGCTCCGTATGGAACATGGGACTACTTTATGCTTTTAGTTCTCTTTACGAAACTAGCATATATATTTTATATTTAAAACCTTACAAGTGTCTAGCTTATCTTATCGCTTTTAACACGAGATATGAACACTCGTCATTTATAAAATTACACATGATGAATAGAAGTAAGTTGTATTCGTCAATTATCGATCGCCTAGCGTCTATTAATTAATTAAAGCATCTCTTACTGGGGAATAGCGAGTAATTAAATTTACGTTACAGCTGGAAACATTAGCTATATGTTATTTAATACGCTATTCAATTTACACAGAAAATCTCAGTAAAATATAATGAAAACTTTGACACGTTAGATTCCTTAAATGATAATATATATTTTTACCGCAACACAGAAAAATGGACTATCTCCACGAATCTAAGTAATCCAATAGTAATATGGCTCTGAGATAGCGAGCTAGATATTTCAAAAAAATTTCTGGAGCGACT
>JAMPIV010007524.1:255000-379735 GCA_024509875.1 Oreohelix idahoensis
TTTCTCCATATGCTGGTATTTGCAATGACGCTTTTCTGCTACTATTTTATTATCTGTTCTTTTTTTTATTGTCTCTGATACTTTCATTTGCAATTTCATTTGTTTTACATATTTAAATTATTTGTGTGACTTCTTTCTGCCTTTTGATATTGCCTTGCTACAGACCTCGTCGCTTCACTGTCCACTATTGGTTTTCGTGCCGTCTTTATTGTCTTATTATTGTAATACATTGGTTTAAGGGTGGAATTGGTGGCGTGTTTAACATTTTCTGTTTTTCTTATGGGAAAGGGATTTTGTTGAACTGATTTCTTTAGGCGGTAACACTGTCAGTTTTGCAATGGGGTACAGGCACAGAGAGTTGACCCCGTTGACTGTCCTGCATAACTGACCGTGCACATTTTCATTGTCTTAGCGGTGATTGTCTTGTTTGTATGCATAGTGTCATATTTTTGCAAGTATTCTTTTTCGTCATGTTTTGCTGTCGTATTCTCCTGTTTTCTTCTTGCTATCTTGTACATTAGTTGGATTGACAATCTCCTTGTTCTCGTTTGTTAGCAGTACGGTTTGTATATACTTATTTGTTTCTTTCCCACATATCTGCCATCACTTTCCTATCGTACTGTTGGTATTTTTTGGTCAAGTGAGTTCGTGTCTCATCACTATATGTACTGTTCATAGTATATGGATTTTTGATTTCCTTTGTTACATAATATGTATTTCTAAAATCACGATTGCATTGGTGTGATTAGAGTAGGTGTATGGACATCATTTTTTAGCCATTATGCGGATGTCCTTATCAAAAGCTACCACTTTGTGAGCTTGATATTTGTGTCATTGTATCGTGACATTGATTGGATATAGACAAGCAAGGATTCGTTTCACCGGATCCATTATTTGGAACTGACTTGTCATACTGTATTTTCACCTGCTTGTTTTTTTTAATCAGGTGTATTCGGAACTGTAGATACGTCTGCAAAGTATATAGTTAGCGTGTGCAACAATATATTTATTATTATTTTTGTAGGGGCATGGGTACAGTTTGAGGAATTGGTAACCTTCTTGATTTTACTTATTTCGTAGCTTGCCACCGCATTTATATTGCACCTAGATCATAACAATGTCTAGCCTTAAGGATTTTATTGAAATTGGAGAGAAGACAGGAAAATCGGGGGATTCTCTGCTTGAGTGGGCAAAGGCCGAACACAAAGAGTATGAGGTACAGAAAAAACAAGAAGATGACAGACGAAAACGCTATGAGGAGCGTCAATTACAAAAATTGAAGATTAAAGCAGATAAGGAACTGAAACAAATTGAAGCAGATAAAGTACTGAAACAGATACAGATTGAAGCAGATAAGGTACTGAAACAGATTGAAGCAGATAGGGAACTGAAACAGATTGAAGCAGATACGGAGCAAAGATGGATGGATTTAGAAAGATTGAAGATTGAGGCGGACAAGGAAATTGCTATAAACAAGTTGGAGCTTGATTCTGGCAATCCTGTTTCAACTTCTAGGGAGCCAGCTCGCCCTTATAGGCTACGATTACCGAATTTTCGGGAGGAAGTAGATAGCATGGACTTCTTTTTGGAGAGATTTGAATCAGCGGCTCTTGCCTGGAAGGCAAGGAAGGAAGAATGGCCTTCACTTTTATCTGCATTTTTTCCGGCTGTACTTTAAACACCGTATATAGTTTGCCTGTGGCTGACAGAACTAATTATGATGCCGTAAAGGCAACATTGCTGAGAGAATTTAAGCTGACAGCTGAAGGGTATCGCTCTCGTTTCAGAGATGCGATGCCTAGTGCCGACCAAGATTTCGGCTTTTTTGTCACAAAAATTAAACTTCTCCTTAATAGATGGACAGAGCTGGAGGGAATAAGAAGGGATTTCGATGGACTCTTTGATCTCATGTTGCGGGACAAGGTGTTGTCCTCATGTTGTTCTGACATGGTTGCATTTTTTCAGGAACGCAAACCTAGAGACATTACTGCTATAGCAAAGTTGGAGAGGCAGTACGTTACTGCTCACCCTGGTAAGACATTTCACAAGTCCTTTGTCCCTGAGCCTTTCGCTACATGTGTTGGCAAGGTTATTGGGAAACCTTTCCGGCAACATCGGTCCAAGAGTGCGGACAGGTTTGCCAGGAGAAGGTTTGATCGGCAATACTCTAGTGGTCATGGATCTCATAGGAACTATGATCGCTTTAAGGGGTACAGATCTCCGAAAAAACAATCGTTCTACCGTCAAGATAGATCTCCGTTTAGATACACGGGAGATAGACATGACAGGTCTACTCGGAGGCAGGTCCGAATAGACCCTACCAGCGATCCCGATCATCGCTGGTATAGAAGAAGTGGTCCGAGTAGAGGGAATGACAGGGATGAGAAACGGGAGCAAGAACTCCTCAATTCACCAAAGGGTAATCCTACAAAAGATGATGGTGGTCAGCTTCGATGTGGCGCGTGTGACGGAAGGGGACATGCTGCAAGAGTCTGTCCAAACAATTCAGAAAAAGCTAATGCTGCATGCGTTCTAAAAACCTTTAATAACGAGGATTGCGAGGGATGTAGGCCTTTGTTTGAGCCTGATGGCAGATCACTATTGATTTGTGGTCATACTCTGCCTTGCCTCTCTTCTCTCGATGGGAGCGGAAGCTTAGAGTTACACCAGGGCATGGTTCAGAACAGGTTGGTGTCTGTGTTGAGGGACACAGAATGCACTACGATAGGTGTGCGCAGATCATGTATTGACAAATCGTGCCTTATTGGTAAGACTGTCGGATGCGTGACATTTGGGGGAAATGTTGAATATTACCCCCTAGCCATTATAGAGGTGGATACACCCTTTATTTCTGGTCGGGTGCAGGCGTGTGTTCTTGAGGCGCCAGTAGTCGATTTGATTATAGGGAACGTGCTTGGTGTTCGTGACTGTACCCAGGCCGACATCACAAAATGGCAGGTCGAACGGTCAGTTGTGGCCAATGGGGTGGTCACAAGGGCCCAGACCAGAGCAGACGACAGTTCATTGGCGATACAGCGGGAACTACCGACATCATACGCGGTCTCATGTATTGCCTCCACGGGACCCGATGTACCAGCATCGGATTTTGTCCAGCAGCAGCGAGCTGATGGAACATTGCAGAAATGTTACACTTTGGCTCTAAAAGGGGATGTGAAGTTCACGAAGTCGGCACATTACTGGTTTGAGTTGAAAAAGTTTCTTACCAGATGCTTTTCCAGCCAATTCAAATTCAAGCGCCAGGTGGTTGTGCCTGTCGCCTTTAGATCAAAGGTGTTGCAGGTGGCACACGATTCACCGTTTGCTGGACATATGGGGGCTGCAAGAACTTGCCATAGAGTTGTGTCACAATTCTATTGGCCGGCATACAACAAAGACGTTAAGGTATACTGCAGGTCTTGCCGGGTATGCCAGCCAGTGACACATAAAGGTAAATTACCGAAGGCTCCGTTGCAGGTTGTTGATTTGTCGGTTCGCCCCTTCCAGAAAGTTGCAATCGATATCGTTGGTCCGCTTTCTGTTGCATCAGAGAGAGGCTTTCGTTTTATTCTGACAATGGTGGACCTGTGCACAAGATGTCCCGAGGCTGTGCTAATGAGGACTATAACCTATCAGGCTGTGGCGGATGCGTTGTAGATGTTGTTCAGTAGGTTTGGGTTTCCCGAGGTGATATTGTCAGATAGGGGACGTCAATTCATTTCCAAGGAAATGGCCGATATCACTAAATTGTTGGGCATTTCCCAATCGTTCACCAGCCCTTATCATCCCCAGTCAAACGGAGTATGTGAATGTTTTAATGGCGCATTGAAGGATATGTTGGCCAAGGTTACTGCTTAATTTCCCCAAGAATGTGATAAATTCCTTCCAGCAGTATTATTTGCCTATCGAGAGGCACCTCAGGAGAGCACCGGGTTCTCTCCATTTTAACTATTGTACTGGGCGAATCCGAGGGGCCCAATGCACATTCTGAAAGATATACTGGTTGGTGGGTGTTCTGATGGGTCCTCCTTTTCCAGTTACTAATACGTTATAACCCTGCGTGACCGTATTGTCAAAGCGTGTGCCGTGGCACGTGATAATTTATCCGTGGCGGGGGCACGATACCGGCAATACGCTAACCGCGGATCCAAACTACTGTTCTTGGTTCCCCGTGAAGAGGTATAGCTTCTTCTTCCATCGAAGGAAGACCGTTTGAGCATTACATGGCAGGGACCGTTTAAGGTGCTTAAGAGGGTAACGGATGTTGATTATTTAATCCAGGTTCGGAACAAGGAAAAAGTATTCCACATTAACATGTTAAAACCTTATATGGAACGGCCAGAGGCTCTAAAAGGGGTGGACACTAGGTTGTCTGGGGAGACCCCGAAGATGGCATGTTCTGTGGTCATTAATGAATTGAGTGACATAGGAGATGATATTAATCTCCAGCTGTCTCTCGTTCCCCTTGCTCCTTCTGAGTCTTGGGAGAATGTGCAGATATGTAACGACCTAATGATAACACAGAAATCTGAGGCACGATCGGCCATTGGAGAGTTTAAGGATGTTCTCACTGATTTGCCAGGACGTACCGACTTGATCTGCCACAATATTATCCTGACGGACGACCAACCGATCAGGGTAAAGTCGTATCCGCAGCCATTACATTTCAAGTCGGCGATTGAAAAAGAACTAGATGACATGTTACGGTTGGGGATCATTTCTCCATCGGAGTCTGCTTACTCCTTCCCTATGGTTGTAGTTCGGAAGAAAAATGGGTCCTTGCGTGTCTGCATCGACTTCCGTTAATTAAATAGTGTCACTGGGATTGACGCTGAGCCAATACCGAACCAGGAGGACCTCCTTACTCAACTTTCCCATGCCAGGTTTTTTTAGTAAACTGGATTTATCTCGGGGATACTGGCAGGTTCCTCTTGTCGAGTCGGCTAAACCTTTGACGGCATTTTTCACCTCAAAGGGTTTATTTCAGTTTAATTTTATGTGTTTCGGGCTAGTTAATGCGCCCGCAACTTTCGTCAGAATGATGAGAAAGTTACTAGGTCATCGTACGGATGTGATTACGTACATCGATGACATCTGCCTGTTCCACGCAACATGGGAACAACATATGTTGGGGCTGTCTTCCCTGTTGCTTTGTTTACGTAAGCATGGGTTAACGGCACGGCCTAGTAAGACTTGTATCGGTTTCGGGGAGTTGAATTTTTTGGGGTTTATCGTAGGTAATAATCTATTAAAACCCGAGATTGGCAAGGTTAAAAAAATTTTGGAACTACAAGCACCTAGGACTAAGAAGCAGGTCAGAAGCCTGATGGGACTTGTCAATTTTTATCGCAAATTCATCCCTCAATTTTCTTCTAATTCTGATGCTTTAACCTCTCTTACTAGTAAAGGAATGCCTAACAGGGTTGTATGGTAGCCAGAATGCGAGAAAGCGTTATCAAAAATCAAGAAGTTATTTTCCAGACGACCAATCCTTCTTTTGCCTGATTTGAGCAAACCCTTTACACTGCGGACCGACGCGTCATCTGTGGGCAATGGCGCATGTCTTATGCAAGACCACGAGGGTACACTACATCCTGTGATGTATGTTAGTCGGAAACTGTTACCGGCAGAGACCAGGTACTCAACAATCGAAAGAGAATGCCTGGCTATAATATGGGCAGTGTCAAAACTGTCCAGATACTTGATAGGGTCCCAGTTTATACTTCAGACAGATCATCGACCTCTACTGTTTTTGAAATCTTCGAAGTCGACAAGCTCACGGTTGACTCGTTGGGCCTTATTGCTACAACAGTTCCAGTTCACAATTATCCCATTAGAGGGTAGACTTAATGTCGTGGCAGATGCTCTGCCTAGATTGTAATTTTTGGGACATGAGTTATATCTGTGTTCGTAGGCACGACGTCTACGTACAACAGCGTCTATTTTTTTCTTTTTAACTTGTTTAATATTTTATTGTATGCTGTGAAATCTACTGCTCTCAGGGAGTAGAAAACTCCGTTTTCTTTTCTGGGGAAGGGGGTAGATGTCACATAATATCTTTTGTTGCGCACATGGGCTTTGATGGAATAAACATATATTTTGGTGCGCACATCAGCTTTAAAAAGGAAATGGTGCAAAAGAGTACAATGGAGTGGAGTGAACAGGAAGCCTGACAGAGAAAGATGTCAGTTTGCCGGCTTTAGAAGCAGTATTGCATTTTATCGTGCTCTCTTTATGGTCGCTGGGTTTTGTACAGCATTGTTGTATATTCCAAGGGTAGTAGGACTTGATGATCCAGCCATATGGTTATTGCTGACAATGTATTGCTATTGTTATTGAATTCATACGTGTCTCATTGTTATTATTAAAAAGGGAGATTGTCAGCATGCCTTCGTGTACGCTTTGTGAATGGCGTTTACAAGTATGTAGATTGTGTGACCTCTCGCAGTTTGATACGAGCTTAGAGGATAATGTCATGAAGGTGTAGTTATTATACTGTGATATATATATATATATATATATATATATATATATATATATATATATATATATATATATATATATATATATATATATATATATATATATATATGTATATATATATATATATATATATATATATATATATATATATATATATATATATATATATATATATATATATATATATATATATATATATATATATATATATATATATATATATATATATATATATATATATATATATATATATATATATATATATATATATATATATATATATATATATATATATGTATATATATATATATATATATATATATATATATATATATATATATATATATATATATATATATATATGTATATATATATATATATATATATATATATATATATATATATATATATATATATATATATATATATATATATATATATATATATATATATATATATATATATATATATATATATATATATATATATATATATATATATATATATATATATATATATATATATATATATGTATATGTATATGTATATATATATATATATATATATATATATATATATATATATATATATATATATATATGTGTGTGTATGTATATATGTATGTATATATATGTATATGTATATATACATATATATACATATACATATATATACATATACATATATATACATACATATATATATATACATATATATATATATACATATATATATATGTATATATATATATATATATACATATATATATATATATATATATATATATATATATATATATATATATATATATATACTGTATAATAATAATAAATTCTTTAAGCGCCAAACACGGCGCATAAGGCAGAAACCAGTGCTCTCCAGGTTGTTCGTTGTGACGCCACTCCTCTTAGCTCTTGCACATTATTTAGGCCCAACGTTCTTCCTTCTCTTATTATTGTTCTTCTGAGTGTTTCTTTTGGTCTTCCTTTTTTCCTCTTACCCTCAGGAACCCAAGTGAGCGCCTGTAGTGGTATTCTGTTGTTTTGCATTCGTAGGACATGACCGATATATGACCATCGTCTTTTCCTTATATAGTCGGAGACATATTTCTGCCTAGAGTCTTCTCTTATTTGTCGATTAGTCTTGAATTCTTTCCAACTGATGTTCATGAGTTTTCTAAGACATTTGTTCTCGAATGTATTCAGCTTGTTCTCCAATGATTTTGTTATTTTCCAACTCTCACAGCCGTATGTTAACACTGAGATAACATTTGAATTAAACAGACGAAGCTTGGTATGTATATTCAATGATCGTAATTTCCAAATGTTAGATAATCTATTGAAGGCGCTAGCTGCCAAAGCAATTCTAGTATGGATTTCTCTTGTTGTGTCACCATCCTGAGTCATTTTACTGCCTAAATAATTGAAACTTTCAACTTTCTGTAGTTTTTCCCCGTTCAAGATGATATCAAAGGTCTCGTTAGAAAAGTTCATAGCTTTAGTTTTAGAGGCATTTATTTGGAGACCTATTTTAACCGAGAGATGACACAAATTATTTATTGCTTCTTGAGATTGTCTTGGTGTTGAACTTAAGAATGCTACATCATCTGCGAAATCCAGGTCCCCCAGGAATTTTCCATTTGTCCATTTTATACCCAATTGTTCATTGTGGGTATAGTTTCTCATAACCCAATCAATAGCTATTCCAAAAAGTCTTCTTCTTCTTTGATCCATAACCGCCAACCGTCAAAGCAGTCAGCGGCCATCACGCCTGGTGGCGTCTTGTAGGGCAGCAACAAATTGATTCCACTTTGCTCGGTCGGCGGCCATCCTTCGTACAGTGCCCCAACTGTGGTTCATTCTTTGCATCTCAGCTTCCACAGTTCTCCGCCAAGTTGTTTTTGGTCGGCCTCTCTTTCGCTTTCCCTCGGGGGTCCATAGCATAGCTGTTCTTGCGATGGTATCAGGGTCCCTTCTGAGGACATGGCCAACCCAACTCCAGCGTCTGCCAGCTATGATGGTGTGCATGTCCTCCTGGTTACTCCGAATAAGTAGTTCTTGGTTGCTGATGGTGTTTGGCCAAAAGATTCGGAGAATTTTCCTTAGGCAGATTGTGTGGAAGGAGGACAGTTTCGACATTTCCTTCTCTGTTACTCTCCAACATTCCGCACCATAGAGAAGCACAGAAAGTACGCAGCTCTCATACAGTCTTAATTTGGTGTTTGTGCTGTACTGGGAAGACTTCCAAATGTTGTTGAGAATAGCAAAGGCTGTTCTCGCTTTATTCATTCTGTTGTTAATGTCCTTGCTTGTTCCGCCGTCAGGTGTTACTATGCTTCCTAGGTAAGTAAATGTGTCTGTCTGTTCTAACTTCTGGTTCCTTACTGTTATTGGCTCAGGATTGCCCACATTTAGTGTCATGACCTCCGTCTTCTTCAGATTGATGTTCAGGCCAACCTGCTGGCCATACTTATTCAGTCTATCAGTTTTGTCTTGAATGTGTTGGTGTGAATGCGCGAGCAGTGCAATGTCATCTGCATATTCCAAATCTTCCAGTGTAGAAAACATTGTCCATCTAATTCCTCTTGGACTGCCCTCTGTTGTCTGGCGCATCACCCAATCTATGACTGTCAAAAATAATGTTGTTGATAAGGGGCATCCCTGTCGTACTCCTGTTTTCACTTCGAAAGTTACATTACTCGATCCAACACTGCACGTAAAGTTAGAATAGAGGCTTTTTATAATGGAAACAATGCGGCTTGGAATTCCATAAGCCCTCAGAATTTTCCATAGGCTGTCCCTGTGTATGCTGTCGAAAGCCTTTTCAAAATCAACAAAGTTAATGTACAGCTGTCTCTGCCATTCTGAGCACTGCTCTATAATGTTCCTGAGGGCAAATATATGATCTGCACATCTTCTGTTCTTTCTGAAGCCCGCTTGTTCTTTCCTCAGTTTATGGTCAACTGCTTTTGAAATTCTCTGGATGATTATCCTGCCTAGTATTTTGCTGGGAACTGAGAGGAGGGTAATTCCTCTCCAGTTGTTGCAGTCTGCAAGGTCGCCCTTCTTGGGCAATTTGACAATTGTTCCTTTACTCCACTCTGTTGGTGTTGTCTCAGTTTCCCAGACTTGTGCAAATAGTGGTTCTAATAGTTCTGCTGCTAGTTCAGGGTCTGTCTTGAATAGCTCAGCATTCAGATTGTCGTGACCAGGCGCTTTTCCATTTTTTAGCCCTTTGATAGCTGTGATAATTTCTTCTTTTCGTGGAATGTCTGTATTTACGTCTAAGTCACTTTCAGCCTCAGGAACATTCAGCTGAGTCTCTGGTGGTTCCTTATTCAGTGTTTCTCTGAAGTGCTCTGCCCACCTTGTTTCCTGCCCCTGTGCTGTGGTGATGAGATTTCCTTGCTTGTCTCTTACTAACGTTATGTTGTTTGCACCTCGTTTTCCACTGATAGCTTTAGTTATTTTATAAACTGTGCTTTGTTCATTTCTCAGTGCTGCCTCTTCTGCCTGTCTTGCAAGGTCATCCAGAAATGTCCTTTTGTTAGCACGGGTTTGACGTTTTACTTCCTTGTCCAGCTGACTGTACTGTTCACTATATATTGCCTTTAACCTGGGAGACTTAGCTTCTGTTTTCTTCCTTTTCATTTCCTTTCTCTTCGCTATGGTGTTTAGCGTTTCTGGTGTTATCCAGTCTTGGCTCTTTCTTTCCTGGAATCCCAAGCATGACTTGCTGCTTTCTTTATATATTGTTGAGATGGTGTTGAATTTCTGGTCCACATCGTCGGTCTCTGTTCTTTCCTGGCTTTTGGTAATCAGATATCGTCTCTTTACGTCGACCACAAACGCTTTTCTGGTGAGGGGGTCCTTAAGTTTCGTGATGTTGTATCTTTTCTGTTTGACTGCAACTGGTCCAGCAGCTCTGAGTTTCACCTTCAGTCTTGCTACTACTAGGGGATGATCACTTCCCACATCTGCGCCTCTTCTTACTTTCACGTCTTGTAGTGCATGTCTCCATCTGCCATTGATCATTATGTGATCTATCTGGTTTTTGTCTCGTCCGTTTGGTGATTCCCATGTTAACTTGTGCACTTCTTTGTGTTGAAAAAGTGTTCCTCCGATGACCAGGTTGTTAATACTGCAGAAGCTTATTGATTTGTCCCCATTCTCATTTACTGTTCCACTGCCGCATTTCCCCATTACTCTTTCGTTATAATTATTGTGTGTTCCAACTTTCGCATTTAGGTCTCCCATTACTATAATAAGATCGTACCTGGGTACAGTTTCCATTTCCTTTTGTACCTGTTGATAGAACTCGTCCTTGATCTCTTCGTCGCTGTCATTTGTTGGTGCATAACATTGTATAATTGTGGTGTTGGTGAATCTCCCTCTCAGTCTTGCTCTTATTAGTCTGTTGTTAATGGGTTTCCATTCCAGTAAAGACCTTTCCATTCCTTTCTTAAGGATAATGGCTACACCTTCGTTGTGCTGACCGTCCTCTCTACCAGAATAAAGTACTGTTTCCCCTGTAGCTGTTTTTATTCTCCCCATCCCTGTCCATCTGCTCTCGCTTATTCCCAGGATATGTAGTTTGTAATTCCTCATCTCTGCTGTAATCTGTCTCAGCTTTCCTGCCTCGTTCATAGTTCTGACATTCCAAAAACCAATTCTGGTTTCGTGTTTTGCGGTCTGGGCATCCGTTTTCATGCCAGTGGCTTCCTTTCGGCTTTCACCACTGTCAGTCATACGAGCCTGAGACTCCGGATGTCCGTCCCGCATCAAAGTATTTCCATTTATTGCTGTTTCCGTAACGTGTGTGATTTTTTACACAGACAGGGGTGTCGGCCCTGTGCTAAAACCCCCAACCTGGAGGACCAGGGTACCAGCTTTTGTCTGACCCCTACCCACGCAGACCAGTCCAGCATGGTTGAACCTACCAGGAGTAAAACTCCCACTGGCATAGCTCTGGGGATTGTCAGGGTACACAAGCTGCCATACCGCTACAAGGTATAGGTACCATTGATGGCAGATTCCAAAAAGTAGTGGTGACATAATACAGCCTTGTTTAACCCCTGTTTCTACTGTAAACCATTCTGTATTCCCTTTATTTGTTCTAACACAACATCTTGCATTGTCATATAGCGCTTTGATTATATTCACATATTTTGTTGGAAAACCATAGATTGTAAGTATCTTCCGCAATGATGGGCGGTGTAGACTATCAAAGGCTTTTTGAAAATCGACGAAGGTGATAATAAGTGGCGATTGCCTTTCCACTGATTCTTCTATAATTGTTCTTAGTGTGAATATTTGATCAATACATGATCGTTTCGGCCTGAAACCCGCTTGTTCTTCTCTGATCTTTTCGTCAGCATGCAATTTAAGTCTTTCTAACATCATGCAACATAATAATTTTCCAGGTACTGATAATAGAGATATACCACGCCAGTTATTACAGTCTGATAGATCACCTTTCTTCGGTAACTTTACAATAATACTGTCTTTCCATTGTTGTGGTGGTTGTTCTTCTCTCCATACTTCATTTATAATATCTAAAATTCTCAAGAGGTTGTTGTCATTAACTGCTTTAATCATTTCCCCTGAAATTTCGTCAACTCCAGCAGCTTTAAAATTTTTTAATCTTTTAACGGCTTGTTTGATCTCGTCCAGCGTGAATTCATCGCAAGTTATTGGCAAGGTGGTTGTGAGTGTTTCATTATTAAAATCAGGTGTTACTGGTCTGTTTAGCACCTCCATGAAGTGCTCAGCCCATCTCTTCATTTGTTCTTTGTCTGTTGGTATTGAATTCCCTAATTTACCTTTAACAGGTGTTTCCATAGCAGTAGGCTGGTGACATAGTTGTTTTATAATTTGATAAAGGCACCTACTATTACCAGTTCTTGCAGCATTTTCAGCTTCTACGGCCAGTTCATTGATGAAATGTCTTTTATCTCTTCGAGTTTTTGTCTTCACTTCTTTATTTAACAAGTTATAAGATAGTTTGCAAGATTCAACTGCATTATGTGTACTTGCCGCTAGTAGTTTAAGTTTTGCTGTTTTCCTTTCTTGTATTTTATCCCAAGTATCTTCTCTCATCCATTTTTTCTTTTTATGTACTAGGTATCCGGTGGTCGCTACTGCTGCTTCTGTCATTGCTGTTCTCAGTTGTTCCCATTTAGTATCGATTGTCTTGGTGGTGATATCGTTGTCAATTTTGCCTAAAGCATCGAAATAGTTGTTCATTTTGACATTATATTCCTCCTTTATATCATTTGATTGCAGTCTGTGTACATCTATTCTTCTATTTTTATTCTGTTGGTATAACTTCTTCAGTTTAATTCTCATTTTAGCTATGCAGAGGTTATGATCGCTTCCGATCTCTGCACCTCTGTATGCTCTGACGTCTTGAACTGATGAGCGAAATTTAGCGCTTATGCAGAAGTGATCTATCTGGTTCTTAGTTCTGCCATCAGGTGAATTCCATGTTATCTTGTGGATATTCTTATGTGGAAAGATGGTGTCTGCCACAACGAGGTTTGATATTTCACAAATTTCTAGAAGTCTTTCGCCATTTTGATTCATACAGCCTATGCCATGAGTACCGAGATATCTTTGTACTCCATCGTTGTTGTCACCTACTTTGGCGTTAAAATCACCCATGACTGCTATTATGTCATGCTTGGGTATTGTGTTGATGGTACTTAGAAGTGCTTCATAGAAGTCATCTTTTGTGGTATCAAGAGCGTCGTTAGTTGGTGCATAACATTGTACAATTGAGAGCTTGAAAAATCGTGTCTGAAATCTAGCTAATATTAGCCTCTCATTGATAGGTACCCAGCTGATAAGCGATGCTGCTGCTTTCTGTGTCATTAGGATGGCTACTCCCTCTGTGTGACGATTATCATTACTACCAGAGTATATAATTTGCTTTTTTTCTTCTGAAATATATTTTATGCCCTTCCCCGTCCATCTACACTCGCTGACACCCAATAAGTCCAACTTATAATTATCCATTTCTTTAATTACTTCTTCCAATTTTCCGTCTTGATACATAGTCCTTACATTCCAGTATCCAATTTTAAAAATCTCCTTAGCCCCCAAGATATTAGAGTGAGTCATGTTTACTGTCGAGCCTGGTTCTGTTTCGGTAACAATAGCTTGTTTTACGATAGTGAATTGTTAACTCACTGATCAACCCTCCGATCCAACCGACCGATATATAATTTTATCAGATGGAAGTCATGTAGCTTATGTAATTTTATGAGATGGAAGGCATGTAGCTTATGTAATTTTATCACATGAAAGGCAAGTAGCTACTGTATCTTTAACTGATGGAAGACAAATATTAAATACAAAGATAAAAGAATAAAAAATTATGATAACAAATGCGGCATCTGATACGTAGTTAGCGCTTAGACAAATATCCCAACAAGAAGGAAAAAGAATTAAATTTGCTCATACAGCTTCATCAGTCTCGGAAGTAACATCAATAACATTTTTTTAAAAATGCACTAAAAAGCCACAAATAAATTTTCAAGGAGTTTATAGCTTGCAGTCAAAACATGTAACAACAAATGGACAAAAAGTCTGGGGCGCTTAAGCGCTTATCATATATTTTATCCATAAGTGTGTAATGAAATATGAAGCAGAAGTTAATTTCATGTAGAATCAGCGCCCCAGGCTTTTTGTCAATTTGGTGTTACATTTTTTGACTGCAAGCTATAAACTGCTTGAAAAATTATTGTGTCTTTTTAGTGCATTAAAAGCCTGTGTTTAAAATATTTTTTTTTTATATTTATTATTTTCTTCTTTTTAGTGTTATTTTTTTGTTGTTTTTAAATTTGTCAAATGTAATCGATCCGCTAATGACATTATCAGTTTGCGATAAACGAGTCCAGAGCACAGGAGGCGGATTTCATTATTCAGTATATCACACGGAAAGTTAATTTTTTTTTTTTTTTTTTTTTTAAATTTTGAGTTGTAAATTTCATTTTTAAAAATGTAGTTGTCAGTTGTGTGTATGTCTGTGCACGCAAGTGTGATAGTTTTTGTGTGGAAAAAAGAGGGGGGGGGGGGGGGGAAAGAAGTTTCAATATTTATCTCAAGAGATACAATCTTGTTGGAAAGAATAGACCTAGATTATTTGCAGTTACCGCCCATTTACTGATGATACAATACAAAAAAATAAAAATTAATATTAATTTTAATTTTATTATTTTTACGACTGATTATTGTAATAATAATAATAATAGTTGCCCATCGCAAGCGAAGATGGCGACAGCTTCAGACTGATTATTGTATTGTCATGGAGAATACACAACTATGCCAAGTTTCAGAGTTACTGCTCATCTGAAAGTGATTGAAAAATCGATTGCAGGATTTTAAGGTGACAAGAGAGTGACATACGTTGCAAGTTAAAGAAAAGCCTGTAAACAAAGAGGAGCAAGGCAGGATGTCAATGCTTCGCCTTCCAATCACTTTAGCCCGATATGGCATTTGTACAGCTTATCACTAGCAAAATGTAAACAAAAAAATCCTGTCAACACAGGAGTAAATGTAAAATCGTTCGCACTCTGCAGCTCAGAAACATGGCAAGGGGCCAAAAATACCATACCCGACAGAATAGTACTCGTACCTTCTCCACCTTGATCGCTAAACCTGACAACAACTAACCCTCTAGAGATTAACGATTGTTTAGAGGATTGGGCTTTCGTTCATTCATTTAATGCTCATAAGCTCTTAGGTATAGGGTTTTTACCATGCCAAGCCTTTTTGTCCAGTGCCATCCCTTCAAGGCCTTTCATTGTGTTCGGTATTACTTTCATGAATTTAAAAAAAAAAATTGTTTTGCTTCGTTTTGGCGAGGGGCGTCCCGTTCAACCTAGTCGGTTATATTAGGGCGCATGTCCAAATATAAAAGACCTCTAGGACTGATACCGTAAGACGATTAATAATGTACTTTCATTAACATCCTTAACGGAAGACCTGCTGCCGTGAAGAAATGAGTTGAATTACTTAAACAATTTGCTTTGGTTGTCTTGTCCATTTTATTGATGTTCGTTTTCGTTCGTTAGTTTGTCTGCTATGTTGCTCTTATACCCTGTTCAACCTGAAAGTTGGTTATAATTGGGGTATATTGTGCGTTTGTTACTGATGTTTCTTTTGGCTTAACATTTCTACCAGGATGGAGTAATCAGCCCCATGCCAAACTGTCCCTGGTCGCCACCTTTGCTTCCTTTCGGGCCTCTTTAACACACATACCTGGATAAAACATGCTCCACCCAGTATCATAATATTAGAAACAACGTTTCTCACACGAGCCACCTAGTTGATGAAGGTTTTATTTTCAACTGAAGAGGGGTTATTTGAGAAGGCTGAGATTACATAGAGTTGTTTATCACTCTAACAATTCTTTGCATGATTCTCGTTTTCCCAACTCACTGACAAAAACAGCAAGGTATGTCTGTCAAATAAATTCCAATATTTGACAGTATTATGAATACTGCGAACTGAGTGCACAATGCAAGTTAATGGTAGGTATATATGAGTAGGACAGAGTGAGAAGACATATCTTTCAACCCAGACAACGTGTAGTTTTACGACCAAAAATGGCTGATGCACCATCAGATGCAAAATCGATGCAGTATATGACTATATACTTCTTGTAATTTCTTTCTACACCCAATTGAGAATTTTTGTTGTTGTTGTTTTCCTTGCCGCTTGTCCCGGAATTAAATCAAGAAATCCAGTAAAAATGTATTTGTCCTATCACTTAGAAAATGAACCAGGAGATACGGTAGTCTTGTTTTGTATTGACATGTCAGTAGAATCACCTATAATGATAACACTTTCCTTGCTATTGTTGTCATTAGTGTGAACACATACAAGCAATTTTGACTTGCAAAAAATAAAAACCTAGAAAAAAAAGCCAAAAAAGCTAAACACTTTTCTGACGTCAAACGACCTTAAAAAACAAAAGCCAAATTTATGAAAAAAAAAGAACAGAAAAAAGCTATATTGACAACCCTGACCTAGACCTTCATTACCTAGATCGCTAAATGTGACAACAACTAACTCTTCTGGAGCGTTCGCTCATTCATTTAACAATCTTAAGCTCTCTGAGGAGTGTAGGGCTTCTACTCGTTCATGCCAAGACTTCCAGTCTTGTGCCATCTGTTTAACGACTTTCAATGTCCTCTGTATCCCTTTCATGAACACCCTTAAATGAAGACCTGCTGTCTGGAAGAAATGAATTAAATTATTTAAACAATTTGTTTTCGTTGTCTTGTCCATTTTATTATTGATGTTTCTTTTGGCTTAAAATGTCTACACAATGGGGTAACTAGCCCCACGCCAAACTATCCTTCGTCGCCTCCTACGACATGCCTAGTAGGGTACAGTGTTGCTCTTATCTGCTCCCCTTTTGGGCGTCGGTAACACACGGGCCTGGATAGGACGTGCCGCAGAAAAGAACCTACAAGTGGGGGCCAGGTGTGCTCTGTTTTATATAAACGTTTTAAACACACACAGAAGGAAAACCAGAGGCCTGTAAACAGTACATAAATATTACACACATATAAAGGTATGTTTTCAGGCACTCGTGAATAATAAAGCAGTAGAAAATTAGACAATAGAAAAACAACAGACGTGAGTGGCCCCGGTAAGCCTTTATGTGTGTGTAATATTTTCTGTTTTTATATAGGTACAGTAGTTCCTGTCCATCACATTTTCTGCCTTCATTTTCCAGTCTTCAATGACCCCTCCTTATCACTCCTGTCTATTCTAAGTCAGATCGTCCTTTTTTTACCCTCTATCCTCACCTGTTCTTTTTTTTTTCATTTCTCGCTCTGTTCTACTTTATGGTATGGCAACCAATAAACCCATCACGTGCCATCACATCATCCCACCTTTGCACGTTATTTTCTCTACAGCCCACACCTCAGAATGTCATATGTCAATAACCCTTCTTTCAACATCCTTTTCAAACCATTTGCCAAGTGAAACGCCTGCCCCGAGTAATGTTTTTCTTAAAAAAACATTTTGCGTTAATAATGTTGTTTGTTTTAATCGCTGACAAAGACTTTCCGTCCGTTCTTTTGATGAGTCTTGTGCATGTTTTAATTATGAGTTTTTTCCTCACCCGTTCATCTTTGATTTATGAGCCGTGCTAATTTCGGAATTAATACCTAGTCGCTTA
The DNA here is from genome assembly GCA_024509875.1 of Oreohelix idahoensis. Classification (NCBI taxonomy): domain Eukaryota; kingdom Metazoa; phylum Mollusca; class Gastropoda; order Stylommatophora; family Oreohelicidae; genus Oreohelix; species Oreohelix idahoensis. Next base: position 272,680 of record JAMPIV010007524.1, read on the forward strand.
AATTGATCAAACAACCGTATAAGTAAACGACTAAACTGTAGATCCAACCATCCAGTCTCGATTCTCCGTAACACCCCACCTCTAAATGTTCAACGTTATCGCCTAATAAAGGCTTGTGGATTTCTCTGCTCACCCTTTTTTTATTCTTTTTTTTTTGGTTCTGTTTTTGCCTTCTTCTGATGAGGCGCGTTCTTTCAACCTATTTGGTTATATTAGAGCGCATTTACTTCCACTCCCCCCCCCCCCCCCCCCCCCCCCAAAGGGGACTGCTAACCCGATCAGCGTTGATAGATACTAAGTCCTGAAAAGAACCAACATTATCTATCTGCTAGCATAAAGCCCTAAAAAGGACTCGCCATCTACGCCAACGCCCGAGCTAGTTATGATCATTGTCTGCTCACCTCCTGAGTCTGCATGTTTATTAAGGCATCTTAGCCTAGGCTTACTCACGAAAACTTGCGTAAGATCATGACAAAAGTCGACCAATGTTTGCTGACGTTGCTTTCAGTATCGTGCCGCAGGGGGCAGTAATTTCATCAGCCAATCTCTCAGGATGTTTGTATGAGAGTCCCGGAGGCTGGCTTTCCTGCCCAGGTGTTTGTTTGTAATTCTTCTAAGAGTATGTTAAAAACACAAGCTTTCTTCTTTTCTGCTTTTGTTTATACCTGTTTAGCACATATATATTACACCCCCCTCTCCTAGTTAGTATGAGAGTCTGAGCGGATGGAATACCTGCCAAGGTGTTTGTTAATCAGTTACGTAATTCTTCTAGGAGTGTTTAGTTAGTTGCTTATCCTTTACAGGACGTGGCAATCAACCCCAGCTTTTATTGGCTGTTTTGTGATTTTTCATGGCAATTTTTTCATTCAGTAGTTTGCCATTGCTTTCTGAACAGTACGGCGCTTATACCATTGTTAAAAATCCACACAAAGCGATATGCTACCAAACCGCCTGCAGCAGGTTTCGAACCTGGTATATCTGGATTATGAAACTGCGTTCATATCCATTAGGCCACAGACGCCGACAGGAGTGTTTACTGGCATAAAAAACACAAGCCTTCTTGCCTTTCTACATTTGGTAGAGCGTCATATTGGTAGAGTGGTTAGATCGCTTACCTCTCGCGACAAAGGTACCGGGTTCGAAACACAGTGGCGTCAGGCTCCAGTCTACGCAGCTGTAAATGGGTACCTGACTCTGCTCGTGAGTTAGGGAAGGTAAAGGCAGCGATAAAGTGAACCTCTGAAGCTGGACCTAATACAGTGACGCTTCGAAAGCTACACTCCTCTACGGCTGTATCTGGTATGGGACTACTTTTATCTTTTAACATTGAAGAATTATTTTCCCTCTCTCTCTCTCTCTCTCTCTCTCTCTCTCTCTCCCTCTCTCTCTCTCTCTCTCTCACATACATTAGTATGAAAGTCTAGGAGAATTCAGTCCCTACCCAGGTGACACTGAATTCTAAAGAAGAAAAAAAAACATTTAGGTAAAGGAAGTCCCATAGAAGATAATCCCTTTGGAGAGTGAAGTGTTAAAGACTTCAGAAATACTCTCAGCTTTATAGAGCTGAGGGAGCCACGGTAGCACAGTGGTTAGTGCACTGGCTTCTTAGCTCGGTGGTCCATGGTTCGATCCCCAGTTGAGGTGGGATTTTTTAGACCGCAAACGGCTCCGGGGTCGACCAAGTCTCATGAATTGGGTACCAGAGCAAATTCTGGGAAGGTTAAGACGGCCGGCGTCATGCTGACCACATCACCCCTAGTGTGCCGATGGTCAAGAAAATATGGGCCTAACACCATATTCCCAATATGCCTCAATGGGCGTGTAACGGGATCCGTTACCTTTTATAAGGTTGGATGCACTGTTCCTTTCATAGCTGCTTTTGCCATACGTAACTGAAGAGCAGAGTCAGATATCCATTTACAGCTGGGTACACTAGGGGTCCGGGTTTTGGAATGCCTAGGGTAAGAGATGTAGAGGACGATCAAAGAAGACATGGAGAAGAGAACTGGAGGCAGCCAGGAAGGGCATGAAGAAGGCACAGAAAGATCTTCAGCTGATGGCACGTGACAGGAAGACTTGACATAAATTTGTTGAAGGGCTACGCTCCTTGGGGAGTTGAAAGGTGAAGAAGAAGACTGGAACAGAACGATACATGGTCGATACTGTTAACTTTGCTCTAATCACTCTGCCATTCAAAACTCCAGAATTCTCCAAGGAATATATTTAATGGCGTTAAAAAACAAACCTTCTTGGCGTTCAATTTTTTTCATTTATACCTTTTTTTAAATGTAGATATATTATTCTTCTCTCTCTATCTCTCTCTAGTTCTCTCTCTATTTCTCTGTCTATATCTCTCTATCCCTCTCTTTATCTCTGTATCTCTCTATCCCTATCTCTCTGTCTCTGTCTCTATCTCTATGTCACTCTTTCTGTCTCTCTATCTCTCTCTATCTCTCTATATCTCTATCTCGCTGTCTATATCTCCATTTCTCTCTTTCTGTCTATCTCTCTCTCTATCTCTCTGTCTCTCTCTATCTTTCTTTATCTCTCCATCTCGCTGTCTCTCTCTCTCTCTCTTCATATTTTTTCTCCCGTGTGTGTATCCATGTTCTCGGACAGAGATTCAACAAAGAATACCTTGCACAAACACAAGTATTGCTGATTCTGCATGAAAGCGTTCTGCGCCTGCTGTGTGAGTGGAATATAAGTAAATAAACCAATAAAACGGTATTGAATCAGTTCTACAAATTAACGGTTCACATGAAACAAGGGACGTTTCGGGTTTTACCCTTCGTCAGCCACAGTTACAAACAGGTGACAAGGACAAGAATTACATATAGGTACTGCAAAAACATACGATGATGAGGAACATACACCAAATGAGCGATACAAGCAGATGGAAAAAGTAAACACCCACAGTGATGAGCGAAAAAAGAGCAATAATAATACAAGAAAATCGTAAAACCTGAAAGAAATACCGAAACAAGAAAGTAAATATTTTTTTACTGTGTGAGTGGAACGTGATTTTGTGGCTGATGTCGGTGGTGGTTTTGTTGCTGTTGTAGTTGAACTAAAGCTACTGAGATTGTCACTCTTTCGCAGGCAATACCACGTGATGAATCCATGGCATTATCTACATTGTGCAACCTGTGGTTTTTCTGCTATTCCGAAACTTGCTGAGTTGGGATCATGAACTCCAGTTTCTTTACCCCATATTATATCCTGGCTTGGCATGCATTTAAAGGATCAGCACACCTGGTTTCGATTTAGAAAGGGACGCTGAGTGGCACACTAAGCAGTCCCCGCCATCCATGGGGGCTCTCCTAATAAGCAGAACTAAAATGTAAATTAATATGAAACAAATATAAAGGTATGTTATCAGGCACTCGCAGGAAATAAAGAAGTAGAACACCAGACAACAGAAAAACAACAGACATGAGTGGCTTACCCAGGATTTGAACACTGGACCTTCCGTGCGACAACCCCGCCTAGCCATGCAAGTGAATCACACTATCCTCCCTGCCATCTACGCATCATAAAAAAATGATGTTTCAATGGCAGGTCAACAGTGCGAACCACAATACATGACACCAGAAGTCCACCATGGGCAGTTCAGCCTATTAATGACGCAATCACTTCTGTTGTATTTCTATCAAGCAGTATAGGCCGAATCCAACAAGACAAGGACCTTAATACTGTGTCCAGTAAATGATAGTAGACTAGAACAGTGAGAAACTGCCCATGGTGGACTTCTGGTGTCATGTATTGTGGTTCGCACTGTTGACCTGCCATTGAAACATCATTTTTTGATGATGCGTAGATGGCAGGGCGGATAGTGTGATTCGCTTGCATGGCTAGGCGGGGTTGTCGCACGGAAGGTCCAGTGTTCAAATCCTGGGTAAGCCACTCATGTCTGTTGTTTTTCTGTTGTCTGGTGTTCTACTTCTTTATTTCCTGCGAGTGCCTGATAACATACCTTTATATTTGTTTCATATTAATTTACTGTTTACAGGCCTCGGGTTTCCCTCCCTTATGTGTAATAAATGTTTAGAACTAAAATGTGTTTTGTTCCGGCTCTCTCAAAGAATAGGTATGTGCTGTACAGAGCCAACCCCCAGCTTCCCTCACCTGCCATCTATTCATTGTAGAATTCTGCTGCACGCTTCCAACCACGCAAAAGCTGGAGTTAACTTTGGGACTCAAGTGATTTCCCAAAGCTTAGTGTGCAATGCTGGGTTCTCAACATGTTTCACAGAAGGGGTATCGCGATGCCCTTTGGTGTGACTAGTCGATCCGTGAGCATTGGCCATGAAACTCGAAGGTTGCCTGTTTCAGCGATTCACAACGTGTTGTCCCTGATTATATGATGTATAAAACAGTGAGTTTATGCTGATTATGTGATGTTTCAAAAGCAGTTTTGTCGCTGATTATGTGATGTATGGAAAGCAATATTGTGGTTCATTATTTGATATATTAAAAAAGCTGTTTCTGGCTGATTTTGTGATGTATAAAAGGTTAATTTGCAGCTTATTATGTGATGCATAAACACTATTTTTGGTTGATTGTGTTATGTTTATAGGACAATTGTATGGCTGGTAATGTTATTTAAAAAAAAAAAAAAATTATGTGGCTGATTTTGTGATGTATTAAAAGGCGATTTTGTTCCTGCTTATGTGATATGTATGAAAATCTATTTTGTGACTGTATGAAAATCCACTACAATTTAGTTCTCGGTTTGTGCTCGCTGTATAACTCTTGCTGCTTCATTTCGGCGGTCATTCCGATAGAGTTAAATCTTCAAGATCGTTAACAATCTACATACTGTCTTCTGCCTCTTTCTTACGTTAAGTTTTTTCCAAGGTCTGCAAATATCTGTGTTTACATGCTTCTCTGTCAGCACCCAACCTGAACCGTGACCTAGAGGCTAAGTAGACCATGGTTTTATTTTGATGTTAGCTTTGTAAGAACTGACTGTTGCGTATCTTTCGTTCATATCGCATATCTGTCATTCTCGCCGTCTCTGCACACTTTTCAGCACTATCTTAGTGTTTCTCCTTCTTATCTTGTTGGCTTCTATCCCCCCCCCCCCCCCCCCCCCCTTCTTTCCTTTTCGAGTCAGCTATTTGTGCATGTTGTGAATTTAGATAGGTTTTAAAGTTATTTATTGTCCCGCCTGAGTATAGTGGATGGTGATAAGTACGTGAGAAGTAAAGGTGTAAGAAAATAGATTTTTCACGAGTGAATAGTTTAAGGAGACGATCTGTCTCTGGAATGAATAGTTTCTCTAGTCCAACCTATCCAACATCGAATATCTAAAGAAAGATCAAATGAAATCAGAATTACATGCATAGAAAATATCAGAATACATATGCCCTCCCCCTTATTGAGAAGAAAGAAAGAACCCAACAAGTTAATAACCCCAAAGGTTAAAGATTAGCACTATGTTATAGCTCATAAGCTCTCTGGTATAGGGTTTTTACCATGCCAAGCCTTTTTGTCCAGTGCCATCCCTTCAAGGCCTTTCATTGTGTTCGGTATTACTTTCATGAATTAAAAAAAAAATTTTTTTTTGCTTCGTTTTGGCGAGGGGCGTCCCGTTCAACCTAGTCGGTTATATTAGGGCGCATGTCCAAATATAAAAGACCTCTAGGACTGATACCGTAAGAAGATTAATAATGTACTTTCATTAACATCCTTAACGGAAGACCTGCTGCCGTGAAGAAATGAGTTGAATTACTTAAACAATTTGCTTTGGTTGTCTTGTCCATGTTGTTGATGTTCGTTTTCGTTCGTTCGTTTGTCTGCTATGTTGCTGTTATACCCTGTTCAACCTGAAAGTTGGTTATAATTGGGGTATACTGTGCGTTTGTTATTGATGTTTCTTTTGGCTTAACATTTCTACCAGGATGGAGTAATCAGCCCCATGCCAAACTGTCCCTGGTCGCCACCTTTGCTTCCTTTCGGGCCTCGTTAACATACATATCTGGATAAAACATGCTCCACCCACTACCATAATATTAGAAACAACGTTTCTCACACGAGCCACCTAGTTGATGAAGGTATTATTTTCAACTGAAGAGGGGTTATTTGAGAAGGGTGAGATTATATAGAGTTGTTTATCACTCTAACAATTCTTTGCATGATTCTCGTTTTCCTAACTCACTGACAAAAACAGCAAGGTATGTCTGTCAAATAAATTCCAATATTTGACAGTATTATGAATACTGAGAACTGAGTGCACAATGCAAGTTAATGGTAGGTATTATATATGAGTAGGACAGAGTGAGAAGACATATCTTTCAACCCAGACAACGTGTAGTTTTACGACCAAAAATGGCTGATGCACCATCAGATGCAAAACCGATGCAGTAAATGACTGTATACTTCTTGTAATTTCTTTCTACACCAAATTGAGAATTTTTGTTGTTGTTGTTTTCCTTGCCGCTTGCCCCGGAATTAAACCAAGAAATTCAGTAAAATTGTATTTGTCCTATCACTTAGAAAATGAACCAGGAGATACGGTAGTCTTGTTTTGTATTGACATGTCAGTAGAATCATCTATAATGATAACACTTTCCTTGCTATTGTTGTCATTAGTGTGAACACACACAAGCAATTTTGACTTGCAAAAAATAAAAACCTAGAAAAAAAAGCCAAAAAGCTAAACACTTTTCTGACGTCAAACGACCTTAAAAAACAAAAGCCAAATTTATGAAAAAAAAAAGAACAGAAAAAAGCTATATTGACAACCCTGACCTAGACCTTCATTACCTAGATCGCTAAATGTGACAACAACTAACTCTTCTGGAGCGTTCGCTCATTCATTTAATCGAGGAAGTGGAGGGGAACTGTATACTTCTTGTAACAATCTTAAGCTCTCTGAGGAGTGTAGGGCTTCTACTCGTTCATGCCAAGACTTCCAGTCTTGTGCCATCTGTTTAACGACTTTCAATGTCCTCTGTATCCCTTTCATGAACACCCTTAACGGAAGAACTGTTGTCTGGAAGAAATGAATTAAATTATTTCAACAATTTGTTTTCGTTGTCTTCTCCATTTTATTATTGATCTTTCTTTTGGCTTAAAATGTCTACACAATGGGGTAACTGGCCCCACGCCAAACTATCCTTCGTCGCCTCCTACGACATGCCTAGTAGGGTACAGTGTTGCTCTTATCTGCTCCCCTTTTGGGCGTCGGTAACACACGGGCCTGGATAGGACGTGCCGCAGACAAGAACCTACAAGTGGGGGCCAGGTGTGCTCTGTTTTATATAAACGTTTTAAACACACACAGAAGGGAAACCAGAGGCCTGTAAACAGTAAATAAATATTACACACACTTAAAGGTATGTTTTCAGGCACTCGTGAATAATAAAGCAGTAGAAAACTAGACAATAGAAAAACAACAGACGTGAGTGGCCCCGGTAAGCCTTTATGTGTGTGTAATATTTTCTGTTTTTATATACAGTAGTTCCTGCCCATCACATTTTCTGCCTTCATTTTCCAGTCTTCAATGACCCCTCCTATCACTCCTGTCTATTCTAAGTCAGATCGTCCTTTTTTACTCTCTATCCTCACCTGTTCTTTTTTTTTTTCATTTCTTGCTCTGTTCTACTTTATGGTATGGCAACCAATAAACCCATCACGTGCCATCACATCATCCCACCTTTGCACGTTATTTTCACTACAGCCCACACCTCAGAATGTCATATGTCAATAACTATTTTTTCAACATCCTTTTCAAACCATTTGCCAAGTGAAACGCCAGCCCCGAGTAATGTTTTTCTTAAAAAAAAAAACATTTTGCGTTAATAATGTTGTATGTTTTAATCGCTGACAAAGACTTTCCGTCCGTTCTTTTGATGAGTCTTGTGCATGTTTTAATTATGAGTTTTTTACTCACCCGTTCATCTTTGATTTATGAGCCGTGCTAATTTCGGAATTGATACTTAAATTATGTACTTAAATTGATCAAACAACCGTATAAGTAAACGACTAAACTGTAGATCCAACCATCCAGTCTCCATCCTCCGTAACACCCCACCTCTAATGTTCAACGTTATCGCCTAATAAAGGCTTGTGGATTTCTCTGCTCACCCTTTTTTTATTCTTTTTTTTTTTTGGTTCGGTTTTTGCCTACTTCTGGTGAGGCGCGTCCTTTCAACCTATTTGGTTATATTAGAGCGCATTTACCATTCCCCCCCCCCCCCAAAAAAGGGGGACTGCTAACCCGATCAGCGTTGATAGATACTAAGTCCTGAAAAGGACCAACATTATCTATCTGCTAGTATAAAGCCCTAAAAAGGACTCATCATCTACGCCAACGCCCGAGCTAGTTATGATCATTGTCTGCTCACCTCCTGAGTCTGCATGTTTAGCATTTTAGCCTAGGCTTACTCACGAAAACTTGCGTAAGATCATGTCAAAAGTCGACCAATGTTCACTGGCGTTGCTTTCAGTCTCGTGGCGCAGGGGGCAGTAATTTCATCAGCCGATCTCTCAGGATGTTTGTATGAAAGTCCAAGAGGCTGGCTTTCCTGCCCAGGTGTTTGTTTGTAATTCTTCTAAGAGTGTGTTAAAAACACAAGCCTTCTTCTTTTCTGCTTTTGTTTATACCTGTTTAGCACATATATATTATACCCCCCTCTCCTAGTTAGTATGAGAGTCTGAGCGGATGGAATACCTGCCAAGGTGTTTGTTAATCAGTGACGTAATTCTTCTAGGAGTGTTTACTGGCATCAAAAACACAAGCCTTCTTGCCTTTCTACATTTGGTAGAGCGTCATATTGGTAGTGTGGTTAGATCGCTGACCTCTCGCGACAAAGGTACCAAGTTCGAAACACAGTGGCGTCAGGCTGCAGTCTACGCAGCTGTAAATGGGTACCTGACTCTGCTCGTGAGTTAGGAAAAGTAAAGGCAACGATAAAGTGAACCTCTGAAGCTGGACCTAATACAGTGACGCTTCGAAAGCTACACTCCTCTACGGCTGTATCTGGTATGGGACTACCTTTATCTTTTAACATTGAAGAATTATTTTCTCTCTCTCTCTCTCTCTCTCTCTCTCTCTCTCTCTCTCTCTCTCTCACACATAAATTAGTATAAAAGTCTAGGAGAATTCAGTCCCTGCCCAGGTGACACTGAATTCTAAAGAAGAAAAAAAATTTAGCTAAAGGAAGTCCCATAGAAGATAATCCCTTTGGAGAGTGAAGTGTTAAAGACTTCAGATATACTCTCAGCTTTATAGAGTTGAGGGAGCCACGGTAGCACAGTGGTTAGTGCACTGGCTTCTTAGCTCGGTGGTCCATGGTTCGATCCCCAGTTGAGGTGGGATTTTTTAGACCACGAACGGCTCCGGGGTCGACCAAGTCTCATGAATTGGGTACCAGAGCAAATTCTGGGAAGGTTACGGCAGCCGGCGTGATGCTGACCACATCACCCCTAGTGTGCCGATGGTCAAGAAAATATGGGCCTAACACTATATTCCCAATATCCCTCAATGTGCGTGTAACGGAGTCCTTTATCTTTTATAAGGTTGGATGCACTGTTCCTTTCGTAGCTGCTTTTGCCATACGTAACTGAAGAGCAGAGTCAGATATCCATTTACAGCTGGGTACACTGGGGGTCCGTGTTTTGTAATGCCTAGGGTAAGAGATGTAGAGGACGATCAAAGAAGACATGGAGAAGAGAACTGGAGACAGTCAGGAAGGGCATGAAGAAGACACAGAAATATCTTCAGCTGATGGCACGTGACAGGAAGACTTGATATAAATTTGTTGAAGGGCTACGCTCCTTGGGGAGTTGAAAGGTGAAGAAGGAGAATGGAACAGAACGATACATGGTCGACACTGTTAACTTTGCTATAATCACTCTGCCATTCGAAACTCCAGAATTCTCCAAGGAATATATTTAATGGCGTTAAAAAACAAACCTTCTTGACGTCCAATTTTTTTTCATTTATACCTTTTTTAAATGTAGATATATTATTCTTCTCTCTCTATCTCTCTCTAGTTCTCTCTCTATTTCTCTGTCTATATCTCTCTATCTCTCTCTTTATCTCTGTCCATCTCTATGTCTCTATCTCTATCTCTCTGTCTCTATCTCTATCTCACTCTTTCTGTCTCTCTATCTCTCTATATCTTTATCTCGCTGTCTATATCTCCATCTCTCTCTTTCTGTCTATCTCTCTCTATCTCTCTGTCTCTCTCTATCTTTCTTTATCTCTCCATCTCGCTGTCTCTCTCTCTCTCTCTTCCTATTTTTTCTCCCGTGTGTGTATCCATGTTCTCGGACAGAGATTCAACAAAGAATACCTTCCACAAACACAAGTATTGCTGATTCTGCATGAAAGCGTTCTGCGCCTGCTGTGTGAGTGGAATATAAGTAAATAAACCAATAAAACGGTATTAAATCAGTTCTACAAATTAACGGTTCACATGAAACAAGGGACGTTTCGGGTTTTACCCTTCGTCAGCCACAGTTACAAACAGGTGACAAGGACAAGAATTACATATAGGTACTGCAAAAACATACGATGATGAGGAACATACACCAAATGAGCGATACAAGCAGATAGAAAAAGTAAACACCCACAGTGATGAGCGAAAAAAGAGCAATAATAATACAAGAAAATCGTAAAACCTGAAAGAAATACCGAAACAAGAAAGTAAATATTTTTTTACTGTGTGAGTGGAACGTGATTTTGTGGCTGTTGTCGGTGGTGGTTTTGTTGCTGTTGTAGTTGAACTAAAGCTACTGAGTTTGTCACTCTTTCGCAGGCAATACCACGTTGATGAATCCATGGCATTATCTACATTGTGCAACCTGTGGTTTTTCTGCTATTCCGAAACTTGCTGAGTTGCGATCATGAACTCCAGTTTCTTTACCCCATATTCTATCCTGGCTTGGCATGCATTTAAAGGATCAGCACATCTGGTTTCGATTTAGAAAGGGACGCTGAGTGGCACACTAAGTATTCCCCACCATCCTTGGGGGCTCTCCTAATAAGCAGGACTAAAATGTGTTTTGTTCCGGCTCTCTCAAAGAATAGGTATATGCTGTACAGAGCCAACCCCCAGCTTCCCTCACCTGTCATCTATTCATTGTAGAATTCTGCTGCACGCTTCCAACCACGCAAAAGCTGGAGTTAACTTTGGGACTCAAGTGATTTCCCAAAGCTTAGTGTGCAATGCTGGGTTCTCAACATGTTTCACGGAAGGGGTATCGTGATGCCCTTTGGTGTGACTAGTCGATCCGTGAGCATTGGCCATGAAACTCGAAGGTTGCCTGTTTCAGCGATTCACAACGTGGGGGCGCTTCAGGATGTGATGTATATAAAGCGAATGTTGTCCACGATTATATGATGTATAAAACAGTGAGTTTATGCTGATTATGTGATGTTTCAAAAGCAGTTTTGTGGCTGATTATATAATGTATAAAAGTGATCTAGTGGCTGATTATATGATGTATAAAAGTGATCTAGTGGCTGATTATATGATGTATAAAAGTGATCTAGTGGCTGATTATATGATGTATAAAAGTGATCTAGTGGCTGATTATGTGATGTATAAAAGTGATCTAGTGGCTGATTATATGATGTATAAAAGTGATCTAGTGGCTGATTACATGATGTATAAAAGTGATCTAGTGGCTGATTATATGATGTATAAAAGTGATCTAGTGGCTGATTATGTGATGTATAAAAGTGATCTAGTGGCTGATTATATGATGTATAAAAGTGATCTAGTGGCTGATTATATGATGTATAAAAGTGATCTAGTGGCTGATTATGTGATGTATAAAAGTGATCTAGTGGCTGATTATATGATGTATAAAAGTGATCTAGTGGCTGATTATGTGATGTATAAAAGTGATCTAGTGGCTGATTATGTGATGTATAAAAGTGATCTAGTGGCTGATTATGTGATGTATAAAAGTGATCTAGTGGCTGATTATGTGATGTATAAAAGTGATCTAGTGGCGGATTATATGATGTATAAAAGTGATCTAGTGGCTGATTATATGATGTATAAAAGTGATCTAGTGGCTGATTATATGATGTATAAAAGTGATCTAGTGGCTGATTATATGATGTATAAAAGTGATCTAGTGGCTGATTATATGATGTATAAAAGTGATCTAGTGGCTGATTATGTGATGTATAAAAGTGATCTAGTGGCTGATTATATGATGTATTAAAGTGATCTAGTGGCTGATTATGTGATGTATAAAAGTGATCTAGTGGCTGATTATATGATGTATAAAAGTGATCTAGTGGCTGATTATGTGATGTATAAAAGTGATCTAGTGGCTGATTATGTGATGTATAAAAGTGATCTAGTGGCTGATTATATGATGTATAAAAGTGATCTAGTGGCTGATTATATGATGTATAAAAGTGATCTAGTGGCTGATTATATGATGTATAAAAGTGATCTAGTGGCTGATTATATGATGTATGGAAAGCAATATTGTGGTTCATTATTTGATATATTAAAAAAGCTGTTTCTGGCTGATTTTGTGATGTATAAAAGGTTAATTTGCAGCTTATTATGTGATGCATAAACATTATTTTTGGTTGTTTGTGTTATGTTTATAGGACAATTGTATGGCTGGTAATGTTATTAAAAAAAAAAAAAAATTATGTTGCTGATTTTGTGATGTATAAAAAGGCGATTTTGTTCCTGCTTATGTGATATGTATGAAAATCTATTTTGTGACTGTATGAAAATCCACTACAATTTAGTTCTCGGTTTGTGCTCGCTATATAACTCTTGCTGCTTCATTTCGGCGATCATTCCGATAGAGTTAAATCTTCAAGATCGTTAACCCTCTACATACTGTCTTCTGCCTCTTTCTTACGTTAAGTTCTTTCCCAGGTCTGCAAATATCTGTGTTTACATGCTTCTCTGTCAGCACCCAACCTGAACCGTGACCTAGAGGCTGTGTAGATCATGGTTTTATTTTGATGTTAGCTTTGTAAGAACTGACTGTTGCGTATCTTTCGTTCATATCGCCTATCTGTCATTCTCGCCGTCTCTGCACACTTTTCAGCACTATCTTAGTGTTTCTCCTTCTTATCTTGTTGGCTTCTATCCCCCACCCCCTCCCCCCCCCTTCCTTTTCGAGTCAGCTATTTGTGCATATTGTGAATTTAGATAGGTTTTAAAGTTATTTATTGTCCCGCCTGAGTATAGTGGATGGTGATAAGTACGTGAGAAGTAAAGGTGTAAGAAAATAGATTTTTCACGAGTGAATAGTTTAAGGAGAAGATCTGTCTCTGGAATGAGTAGTTTCTCTAGTCCAGCCTATCTATACGACTATCTTTTAGTATAAGACAATCTTGCACCTCCCTATATCTAGAAATATAAGTTTCACTAAACACACACACAGCTATGTGACAACAAGACACACAAACGTGAAAAAAACTATGGTTAATTGGGTATGGGTCTGACCAACAAGCAAAGTTAAGTTTTTGTTGTTGTTTATTATCATTAAAAACTTTACAACATCGAATATCTAAAGAAAGATCAAATGAAATCAGAATTACATGCATAGAAAATATCAGAATACATATGCCCTCCCCCTTATTTAGAAGAAAGAAAGAACCCAACAAGTTAATAACCCCAAAGGTTAAAGATTAGCACTATGTTATAGCATAGACAGTAAAGAAAAGAACAAAAGTTCCTACTAAATGTTATCCAGTAAAATAAACAGGTTTAAGCAAAGAAAATAATTGATGGTACAGTTTTCTGTAACTAAGAAATATTCACTCTCTCTGTCATACGTGGCCACATCAATCACGCTTACCCTATTCTTGGTGAAGACATCTCTTGGACATCTAATGCCTGAATACATATATATTTTCAGGGGTTGTATCTCCAAAATTGGTCCCATTCCTTCCTTGAATAATTATATTTTATAAGGGGAACGCCTAATTTGGTGGTTGATTCCTGGATAGACAAATGTCACTTCGAATAGTTAATGTATTAAAAAAAACCGTGATCTGGTATTCACAGTAAACAATAGACAGTGCTTCCAGTATATAGAGAAAACATCTGGTTGCTAAAAACTGTTATTTATGATGGTGATGGTAAATCCTATCGGCTAGCTCTGTGGTGAGTGCCGATTTTGAAACAGCGTAACTTGCTGGATAAATCTGATGATATGACTGTCTAAAGTCAGATATAAATGATATTGATATTACGCCACTGTGTGACCTTTGTAATGACGTTTTATCTTCCAAGTTAGAGTTAATATTATCACTGGTCAACTCCGCCAGAGGTGGTAATTCTTGGATGATACTACTATCCTTTTAATATCCCACGTTCGTTCAGTTCCTTCTTTGATGCTATAATAGTGACTTCTCATATAGTGGTAGTGTGTACAATAATGGCATAAGTTCAGCAACATGTAAGGACGAAATCAACTTCATGCTGGTCCATTAAAACTTTTAATAACACAATACTGTTAACAAGCATGACAAGGTAATTCAAATAATGGAGCTCGCATATAGTCATAAATTGGATCCTTGGACATTACTGGTTCTTCTTACGTGAGCTCTATATCTTGTAGACTTTCATATTCCTCTTTATGATATCATCTCCTTTAGACATTCTTAGTCTTCCCAAATCTGCCACTATATACATGTGGTATCTATGCTCCCCAGTAGCATTCAGTTTCTTATATATATATATTTATATAATTTTCTTGCCGAACTTATTAATCATGCCTCTATAAACGTTCCTAGAAACAAGAATCAGTCTTATGCATAATATATACTCACAGTCAAATACTTACTAGAGAGAGAGCATAATTGCCGTTCTCATGTGGAAATAAACACTCACTGTTTCTTAGAATTAATATCTATCTCTTGATAGATCAATCTTTACTTAAAGTCTTGGTAAATCAACCTTTACTTAGCGTTGTTCCTCCATAACATTCAGTTTCCTTTAAATATTTATAGCCTTCCGTTTCCTTTAAATTTTCATAGTGTTCTCTTGGCCAACTGGCTAATCATGCCTCTGCAAATGTTCTCTAGCGCATAAATCAATCTTAAGGCATAAAATGTACTTATAATCGTATACTCACAAGAGAGAACTTAATCTCTGCTCTCCTATCGAAATATACACCTCCTGTACACTACAGAAATAATATCTATCTTTAACACTTGCTTGAAGTAGCTGGACATATGTATATACTCGTGAGAGCCAGTCTGTACAACCACAAACATACAACCTGTATCGCGACGTGGGATAGGTGTGTCATCAATCATTACTAAAGGGTATAATACATAACCTTATAAGGTACAACAACTCATCAATAATAATTTAATACACGCAATATATAATATCTTTATACACGTCGACATGGTAGCCATCTCTGGAAAGAGAGATTTGTCAGCACTCGTAATGTCTGAAATATCTGCCG
This sequence comes from Oreohelix idahoensis, assembly GCA_024509875.1. Taxonomy (NCBI): domain Eukaryota; kingdom Metazoa; phylum Mollusca; class Gastropoda; order Stylommatophora; family Oreohelicidae; genus Oreohelix; species Oreohelix idahoensis. The sequence goes on from JAMPIV010007524.1 coordinate 288,103, forward strand.
TCAATGTCATTACTGAATTTAAACAGTCAGATAGGCGGAGTTACACTTAATGACATGGCGAAACGTGCATAGTTAACTGTCCTGGGGCGATAGTGAAAAACATGTGTCGCTAATCAGGTCAGAATTGAATGTGCCCGATTGAACATAGCCTTGGATGCACCGTTCACGTCGTTAATTTCGTCTAAAACTATAGACGTTATATGCGTATAGTGAAAGACATGTGTCGCTAATCAGGTCAGGATTGAATGTGCCCGACTGAACATAGCCTTGGATGCACCGTTCACGTCGTTAATTCCGTCTAAATCTATAGACGTCATATGCGTATAGAAGTTTATGAAGTATAAAAGGTCATTCTGGGCTAAAGTTAATGTTAACGTGACTACGTGGCTGTGTCATCATTATTATCTCTTAAGTAGCCACATATGATATCTTTGGTAATTCATCTACTAATTCTAAGCTATCATTACTGCTCAAAGCAGCAATACTGCGAAGCATGTCATGTTCCTGGTGTCGCTATGTAGTCAGCGCAATGGTAACTAGGGTACATCATTTGTGGGTGGTGAAGGGGGAAAGGGTGTGAAATGTGTCGTGGGGATGTTCACCATTAGGGCATCTTGTGCACTCTTTGCTACCTGTATATGGGTAAGAGGAATTTCTTGCATTTCCATAACTTGGCTATGACTATTCCATGTTTTTTTTCCTCTTTTGCCAATTTAAATGTGCATATAACTGAAATTTATACACTACTGTCGTGGTTGAGTTAAAGTGTTAGAGTATTTGTCGAGTTAGACAATTGTAGTGACATCGACAATGAGAGTGAACTGACAAAATTATAGATTACACATAGATATTGTGTAAATATGGTGAACTTGAGACCAACCTGGAAGAGGATTCATTAAAGCTATCTCTCTTTCCAAGCCTGAACACACTTATGTAGTCTAAGCACCACCCGCTCTCTCTCTCTTTTCTCTTGTCAAATATAGACCATAGTAAGAGCTGAAATAATAATTATGGATGAAGGGTCGTGAACAGCGCATTAATAAATGAGTAAATTTATTAAAAGGTTCTTGAAGGAAGAAATATATGAAAATAAGTATATCAGCACAACAACATAAGAAAAGGCATCAATATTCGCAACAGTTAACAAATATCCAATTAAACACCCACGGACACACAAACCACCAACATAAACCCTGCTGTAGAACACCTGAGAAATAAATAAACAAAGTTCTCAATCCTTCCGCTTTTGGGGAACCACGATCAATAACTCCAGTTAGTGTCTTTATATATATGTAGATATCCTCCATAAGAGATGCAATACCATAACAAAACCACTGTAGGCGCTATCCATGCACCGTTGGTTACACCCTAATGACGAGATAGGCTGTAGATGACTCTGTCTATATTCGGCTGACCGCTAATACGTGCGGGGTTTTGAATGACCAGAAACACACACAAGACGAGGTCAATTTAGGACAAACGGTCCACGGCGCTATTATCCAGCGCGTGAGAAATTTAGGCCTGCGTACTTGATGTTAAATCCGGTTTGGCTGGCTTGACTTTAATTGTGACTGAGTGCTCCGTTTAAGCACACAGTCTGGTGTTTTCAAATTGGCTGAAGACGCTGCACTGATAGATATGCTGGAAGCCACAATGCTCTGACTGGTGATCAAGAGACGAGTAGGAAACCCCTACTGCCAAATTCAATTTCAGATTTTGCTTTGGCTCTTTAAACACTGCATGAGCTTATTTCCCATTAGAGGGATGGGCGTTGACAAATGGTTGTACTTCAGGTATGGGTGACAATTCGTGGTGCTAATTGCTTTCAGAAACCGCGAGATCGAAGAGAATGTGACATTCTTCGCCTGACTGGAATCCTGCGATAGCAGTGGGGTATCCTGAAACTGAGACCCAATACAGACAACCTTTATGTCAAGCAAACAATAACATTACAATAACGTTATAATAAACAGTTATGCCCCACTATGGGATGTATAATTATTTTAATCATTGCTATGATAGTCTCGGGCTGTCTTTATCCATGTGAGTCGCTCTCCTGTTACTTCCACTCTATCAATTATCAGCATGCACCCACCTAGGCTAATATATCTTGTACATACATGTACCTGTCAGCAAAATCTACTCCATCCTCTTCCAACTCAACATACGGGAAACCTAACCCTGTAGTTCCAGCTGAGTGGATATGTGATTCATCTTACAACATTAAGTGAATTTACATAAAATACAGCATTTGACATTACATAACAATGGTATGCGCCCCTTGGGGTCGATACACACAAAAGGGAAAGTTAATAACCTCCCAAAAATTCAATACATGGAAAATGCAATGTTATTGCTATAATAATATCTCTGGCTGGTGGTTGCTTTCTGGACTGCCGTGAAAGTTATAAACTGGTGTCTAACTACACAAGTAGGCATATGATAATTCCACACAGCCACTAGAAGTTTCTTTCAGAAAATAATATGGGACTACCTCTGGTAATTCAAGTGTTATATCGCCCTCACGTCACTATTCCGTTTTAAGTGAATAACTTACACTCCTGACATTTCCTTAACATAATGACAGCTTTATCTTACTCTTAACCCATGGTAAGCAGTGAACGGACTATGAGCTTCTTTTGCCTAGTAAGTATCTGTTATTATAAGTTTACCATTAACCCATTGTAAACAATAACACCGGGAGACACCTACTGCTTAAGCACCCGTTAACTCTGATCATCTCAGCGTGGTGTGTTCCCTTGCCACTCTCTGATTCGTTAACCCAATACTTTTGGATTAAATTCATTGGTCAAGCTTCGCTGTTCTCGAACATTCTATTTACGTCTCTAGATGATCACCCACTTTTAGTAAACGTGAGCTATTACCTTGAACTGTTGTCAGTAGCAATTATTATTATTTTCATTCATTATTTTGTTCTTTGTGAGCTGTCCTAACTATTTATCTGATTCTAACAATAGCACAAATAATGTTAGCGTAGGTCTCTCAGCGACAACTGTGGGCTGATAAAATTGAATGAATATCTGGGTATTTGTAAGTCCAGTTAACTTTTACTATTTAAAATGTTTATGTGTCTCTTCGGCAGCTCCTGTTCACAACTGAACTTGGGGACGCGTAATGCCAAGAAGAGGACAACTTTAATCAATCAGTAGATGAAGAAAAGGACCAAAATAGACCAAAATATAGACCGCTGGTCGCCGTTTGATCAGGTCATTCCAGAAAATCAGAATGAAATTCCCACGAAACTATTAACACATCTATTCACAATGGTTCTAGACTACGTGTTTAGACTCTCCGAAAAATTCTGAGTGACAACTGATAACTGATTTGAGAACGCAGTTTATATACATCATGTTATTATGATCTCTAGAGGATGTTAATTTTCACACTCTTTTGCATAGCGGAGAAATCAGGAAACTACGTTTCCCAGATGAAAGGTTTTCCACGGTGGCCCTGTCGGCGCTTGCCAATCGACAACAGAGACTTCCCGTGAAACGGGATTGTCCGTAGATTTTCCCCGTCTCTGGAGATCAAAGCGTTTATCTCCCCCTGAATGTACGAACATCACAGGGTCCCTCGGGAAATATTTCTGCCCGTGCGTCTACTTGAAAGAGGTCCGGTGTTTATCCACGTGCATCTGTCTAATATCTAATGATTGACAGATCAGCTCGCGTGAGAAACTCAAGTAAACAGACCGGGTTCGCTCCCTGTTATTGGCAGGTCGCGGAAGTTGGTAACTTTCCGTTAGCCCGTGTTTACAGAAAAAGAGGCGTGGATTAAAAGGGGAGTCAGACGCAGGCTGAAAAATGCTTGACTTTTTACGCGCAAATCTTAGAACACTAACGGGATTTCAGGGCTGTCAGATATTGAAGGCTATATTTCCATTATATGTCACAGTGCCTAACGAGTTGGAGCTTGAGCCAGTGTTTTCAGTGCATGTTTGATCAATCTTCAGTGACCTTCCTAGAGCTGTGGGTAGTTCTAGCTTGATTCTGTCCGAAGCGTTTTTATTCAAAATTACATTCTGCCTTTTAGTTATCCTAGAGATTTTTCACTGTGGTGTGAAGTCTCATGATAGCACCTATCCAGCTCCCGTGCAATATTGTATGTACTCTTACGAGACTCAATTGTATGCTATTTGGTTGGATCCCACTGTAATTTTCGCAAGTAATGTTCCTTGTAGCATAAAAAAAGAAGAAATATAATTGATTGAGGTTTTTAAAATGTTAATTTAGGCAATATTCTTCTATATTTACGTAGAATTACAGATGGGTGATAAACAAGCTGTTTTTGAAAAAAAAAAGGAATAATATAGACATATATTAAATCTTTCAGTTTGATGTATGCAAATAACCTTTTTACTTTGAAAGCTTCTGTTTAATTTTTTCTTGTGTTTATACAATTTTTATGAATTTATTATTACTATTTTAAAGCGATAAATTTCGGCCTCCTTCTCAGCTCCCCCCCCTTCCCCCCCTCCCCCCCCCCTTTTTCCCCAACCACCTTTACGCCGGTGCGGCCGTACCGCCGAAGAGCCGAACCTGCTTATGTCTTTACCTTTGTGCATTCTGTTTTCTAAGTTGTCTTTCACTTTCGTGAGCATCAACTGCCTAAAAATAATTTGTAATAGGGTCTCTTCTTGTTATCCTGTCGTTCAACTTCATTTTCTTAAGTGTTTCATTCTTGGATCCAGCTAAATGACTTTTGACTTGTTTTAATAGTGTTGTTCGTTCCTGTCTTCGTTTCGTTGATTATTTACTTTCTTGTTTTGATATGTCTTTCTGGTTTTACGATTTTCTTGCGTTATTATTGTTCTCGTTTCGCTCAGCACCGTTGTTCCCTCTGCTTGTATCGCTCAGCACCGTTGTTCCATCTGCTTGTGTAGCTCATTTGGTGTGTTCCTCATCATCATATATTTTTGTAGTACCTAAATGTAATTCTTGTCCTTGTCACCTGTTCGTAACTGTGGCTGACGAAGGGTAAAACCCGAAACGTTCTTTATTTCCTGTGTACCGTTAACTTGTAAAACTGGTTTCATTCCATTTATTTTTTAATTTATATATTTGTTTTTACCAGTTTTACAGCAGCCCCCTCATTCACTGTCATATACTTGAATTTCATTTCTAGTCTTCTTTATATTTTTAGTTTATCTAAAGTAACACACACACACAAATCACCTCAAGGGAGCATCATTCACATAGTCAGTTATGATAGGATCAGGCTACTACAATCTACAATTATCATTGCATTGCGTATGTTTTTTCCCCGTCTCCCTCTATTTTTATTTTAACCCTGGAGATTCCACAAGGAAACGTCAGTGTTGCTATTAGCTTGTTTCGTTAGTTTGTGGTCTACGAAGCACTATTTTTTGTGGTGCCCAACTGGCAGAGAGGATAGTACCGATTCACTCCCGTAGCTAGACGGTGGGGTCGTTCGGAAGGTCCTGAGTTCGATCCCCGGTAAGCCTATCACTTCTGTTGTTTTTCTGTTGTCTAGTCTGTTGTCTAGTCTGTTGTCTAGTCTGTTGTCTAGTTTGTTATTTCTCACGAGTTCCTCAAACATACCTTTGTGTATTATTTATTTACTGTTTACAGGTCTCGGTTATCCCCTTCTTATATGTTTATTTTTTTTCCTCTCTTTGATACATGCCTCTTTCTCTCAGAGAGTGGTCTCTTCAACCCTGAACTGTGCCCTTCAGTTATATTGGGGCGTCTTCTTCTTTCTTCTTTGATCCTTAGCCGCCGACCGTCAAAGCAGTCAGTGGTCATCACGCCTAGTGGCGTCTTGTAGGCCAACAACAAATTGATTCCACTTTGCTCGGTCGGCGGCCATCCTTCGTACAGTGCCCCAACTCTGGTTCATTCTTTGCATCTCAGTCTCCACAGTCCTCCGCCAGGTTTTTTTGATCGGCCTCTCTTTCGTTTTCCTTCAGGGGTCCAAAGCATAGCTGTTCTTGTGATGGCATCGGGATCTCTTCTGAGGACACGGCCAACCCAGCTCCAGCGTCTGCCAGCTATGATGGTGTGCATGACCTCTTGCTTGCTCCGAGTAAGCAGATCTTGGTTGGTGATGGTACTCGGCCAAAAGATTCGGTGAATTTTTCTTAGGCATGTTGTGTGAAAAAAGGACAATTTCGGCATTTCCTTCTCTGTAACTCTCCAGCATTCTGCACCATAGAGAAGCACAGAAAGCACACAGCTCTGATATAATCTTAATTTTGTGCTTGTGCTGTATTGATAGGACTTCCAGGTGTTGTTTAGGCTTTAAAAGGCTGTTCTTGCCTTATTCATTCTGAGTTGATGTCTTTGCCTGCCCCGCCGTCTGGTGTTATTATGCATCCTAGGTATGTCTGTCTGTACCAGTTGCTGATTCCTTACTGATATGGGCTCAGGGTTGCTCGCATTGAGCGTCATGACCTCTGACTTCTTTAAATTGATGTTCAAGCCCACCTGCTGGCTAAACTTATTAAGACTATCCGTTTTTTCCCGGATGTGTTGATGCGAATGTGCTAGTAGTGCAATGTCATCTGCATATTCCAGATCTTCCAATGTAGAAAATGTAGTCCATCTTATTCCTCTTGGACTGCCCTCTGTTGTCTGGCGCATCACCCAGTCTACGACTGTTAAAAATAGAGTGGTTGATAAGAACCATCCCTGTCGTACTTTTGTCTTCACCTCAAAGGTTAGGTTGCTTTGCCCAACACTACACGTAAAGTTGGCATAGAGGCTTTTTATGATTGACACTATGCAGCTTGGAATTCCATAAGCCCTCAGTATTTTACGTAAACTATATATTGGGGCGTATTCTTGTATTATTTAAATATTTCCCCCTTGTGTTAGATCTAACAGTATAATCTGGAAATACAGTTACTGACGTGGAAAAGAATTTCGCCACTTAAAAAGAAAATTCTCTCTTAAATGAGGTTTTGGTTAAACGTTAAAATCTACGTTTATCCGAGATTTTTTGCCAACGATTTGCCGTAGGGAAGTATATTGTAGTTCCTTTACCTGGATATTTGTTTTTGTTGTATCATCCTTAATCTCCTCTACAGCTCGTATGTGTAAATATACAAACATATTAGTGGCGTATATAAGAATTGTTTATTCTTTTTTTTTTTTTTTGGGAGGGGGAAGAGGGTAGCTAGTTGGAAAGGGAGACGCCTATGCTGGGCCCCTGATAAACCATTTTGCTATAATACGATCTATACGATAAAACTGTAAATATTGTCCCATAGCAGATGCTACAGTAGGGAAATACAGTGTTAGAGTCTTCACTATCCTAGGTCCAGCATCTAAATATAGGTTGGCCAGCTCTTTTCTTCGCTGCCTTTTCGTTCCTTAACTCACGAGCAGAGTCAGGTACATATTTACAGCTAGGCAGAGCGGAACGTGACGCCACGTGCGTCGAACCGGGCAGTTTTGCAGCGGCGATACTTAGCATCTGGTTTAAATTGTGACTGAATATCGTAGTTCAAAACAGAAATTAAATGTAACGTTTATAAACACAGCACACGAAAAACCAAAAGTTCTTGAGCTACTCTGTTCATATAACGAAAACTTTGGAGTTGAGGGTGAGTAGTGGTGCGAGAAGAAAGCGTGCCCTAAATACTCTTCTTTAAGTACCATGCCAGGTGGCGTAGGTGATCCTGTCTCTCCACAACTTCATGTTTCGAGTATTGTTTGGGAATTCTGTTGTTGACTTCTTTCCATGCCGTGATGTCCAACTGTTCAATATCTTCTCTCTTTGTCTTTTTTTGTCCTTCAATCTATGTTGTTGTCACGATATATTTCAGCTGTCTTTTTCTCATGCATCTCCAAAGAAAGTAGATTGCTTCCTTTTAATGCGTGCTATGAGCTTCCTTTTAATGCGTGCTATGAGCTATCTTTGCGCGCTGTGTTCTTTTAGAACATCCTCATTACTGTTTTTTTTAGCCGTCCATGGTATTGTTAGCACTCTTCTATAAAACCACATTTCTGTGTCATCCAGAGCCTTTCCTGCATGGTTGCTAATGTCCATGACTCCCTTTTTGTACGTTAGGATTAACGCCATATAACACTGAAGAACTCTCTTTCTTACTTCAGTTTACAATGATTTGGTGTATACAACCCGTTTTAATGAACCCCGCTTTAGCTGGATATTCTACTCTTCATCTCTGAAATGCATCTTCCAACTGATGTTATCAGCGTGCCTAAGTATTTGAGTCTATTAACCTGTTTTAATTAAAACTAAAAATTCCTGGCATGTAAATCTCATTACATTTTCCCTATAAAGATTGAACTGATCAGGTAACAGCACACATCATTGCCTAACATTCAGTGTTATCTTATTAAATATTCCTATTTGTTGTTAATTCTTATAGTTGGTTATTGTTGCCTGTGCCTGCTCTTAATTATTCGCACGTCTTCGCTGTAGACACCCGAATGACATACACATACATAATCTACTTCCCTGAGAATGAAAAAGTATTGATAAAAGCCTTCATAAAGACTCAATAAAAGAACCCACAGAACGAAATTCACCCCCACCTTCCTTTAAAAAAAACAACAACAACCCAGTAGTCATACGTTTTTTGAACGAATAGAAAGGGCAAACTGGCATACAGGATAACATATTAGGATTAGAAATTCTTCATTCCACAGAGGTTAAAACTGATGGGAGGTAGGATGTACCTGTATCAGTAGCCCCATTCCGCAACCACGTGTAACCTTTAACAAGTAGCCAGGTAGACGAATTATAAAAACAGGTTAAAGTGTTTACCTACAGGGCTCGTCAGTTAATAAATGAATACTAAATGAGTCATATCAATATTCTGTTAAAAATGACGGGGAAAACATATCAACGAAAGGAAGAAAACGAACTACAGGTATCTTTTTGCTGATATAACGCAAGTTATTTCTGTTTATTCCCTTTCACATCTTCCCTGTCATTTTAATAGAGCCGCCTAAGGATTAACTTCCTGTGACAGTGTGAGGTTTTTTTTTTTTTTTTTTTTTTAAAGCTGCAAACACGATATTGATTCCCTCATTCTCCTCAAGGGGCATAAGCCTCTAAATATCTATTGCCCAAGCTGTCCTGTCCTGTGACATCCCCTCAAAGTTTTTCCCTGTCTTCCTTGTCTCTTTCAGTTATGTCTTCAGTTCTCTTTTCTGTCTGCCTCTATCTCACTGCCGTGTTATGCTATCAAGGGTTTTCCGCAATACATTTTTTTTTCTTTTAATTCTGCTTGTCATGTCACTATCCGTTCTCCATGTTTTGACTACGATATACATTAATGAGTCCACATTAAAAGAATCGAATAAAATAAAATGAAGTATCGTAGTCGAAGGAGGTTGCAAATATAATTTCTAGGAGTATCGAAAATACAGCGAGTATCACGGTGAGTACTTGTAATGTATGACGTCAAATACAAGTACTCGGATAATGACCTTTACACCATTCAGACTTAGGCACTCACAAATGTTAAGGACATGAAAATAAATGATTAATTCTGCTAGCTGCAACAATGGTTTATATATTTATTAATAAATGAAACAGCGGACAGAAAAAAGTAGGTCGAGAATTAAATCCTCTATTTTTTAAAATCTATTGTTGTTTACCGAACTAGTACAAACTACTGGTTGTAGATCCCGAGAAAGACGTGACGGTTCGCCGTGTTTTCAGCTTGATCCGTACGATTTATGTTTCTGTTAAATTCTTTGTAATTATAATAGCTTTAGCTTTCAGTTGGACAAAGTGGAGTAGAAAACTTGTAGATTTTATTGTTTTAGGTTAATAATTTAGATGATACCGGTATTCATTGTTTCTTTTATGATTCCATATTTTTTTGTTCTTTAAAAAAAATTTCACGAAATATTGCCCAACAATTAGATAATGATTGTCAATAGGCCTATATATTATTAAATATTTATTATATTTTATTTTTACAACTTTACTGCTATATATTAATTTTTGCTATTCTTAAAAACACTTTTACGAATACACTCGTCCCTTGATTTATGCGAGGGTTGCGATTTGTGACAATTTCGCGCAAACGCATTAATACGAGAGAAAAGGGTGTTGTGCACAAAAACGTAAAAATATAATATTAAAAATGCATTTAGCAACACTGAAATCATGTTAACATGTCAGAAATTAACACAAACATTAAGAAATATATTTTCTGTTGATGCATTTAGAATAGTTTTGGTTTTAATCAAGAACTGGGGGCAGGAGGTTGTCAAAATCAGGGAGAAATGTTAAAATTAGGTGGAAATGTTAAAATTAGGGTGACTGATAATTTGATAATAACTCTTTGATATGTAGTGTGCATTATTTCCTAACTGGTTTGAAATTTCACACCTAATTGCCCCATCTTTTATTTTTTTTACTAGCTCCGGGGATGAGGTTGTGGTTGTAGTAGCAGATGTTTATGTATCGGAAGACGTGGGTACAGGGCTATTGGGGTCAGAATCATCCACAACAGTCAAAGCCACGTAAATGGTACAACGTTTTTCTGTGGGGTTGTTAGCAAGTGCAGGAACGTCCATTCACTCTGCTCGCCACAACGCAGAATCGCATAACAAAATTTTCTCGCATATAGTGAGAAGCAGCGAAAACTAGGCTTTCGTATATTATGGTAATCACACGTGTAGAATTCGCATAAACTGAGGGACGGGTGTATTGTGTTTGTGTATTGTCTATTCTTTTAACCTGTTAAGATACGGATAAGCTTCATGCTTGTAGATATTTTAATAGTGGGATCGTTTGTTGTTCTTACTTCCTAGAACTTAGAAGAAAGTACTCTACAGCACTGTCTAGCTGATAATGTGCATTGTAATGGTTATATGTCATAAAATGTATTGTTCCTGGTGTGGCGAGAGGTTTTATTTGGCTCACAGAAATAGAATTTCTGCAGAAAATGGTGAAGTCCCAGTGTCTGAGAGGACTACTGGTATCACAAATTAGTTACGGCTGTGAATGATCTGATCTCGAAACAATAGTAGAGAGGAGACCGACATAAAGTGCCACCTCCGCTGTGTAACTAACTGTGATATTAAAAAAAACAAGGAAACAGATTTTACTTAACAATGATAAAATTGACAAGTCGTTCAAATACAATTTCCTTATTATTTATTTAGTATATACACTATCTACTCTTGTGCTGAAGGGTGAATGTTGAAAAATGGAATGTAATGAATTTGTAAGTTTACATATGATTTACAAATATTTATATTTATATAGATATGTAAATAAATATTACAACAAGTTTTCCAATTATAGGAACAAAAAATTATATCAGCTGTGCTGTTATTCAATTATAGTACATGTATCAGCTGTGCTGTTAATTAAGGATATAACGTTTATCAGCTATGCTGTTATTTACGTATAATTTATCCACTATGATCTTATTATTGTCTCTTGCTACGCTAATTCACGTTTTCTTCATTGACTTAGATTTTGCTCACAATGCCGACAGAAATGGTACTAATGTGTACTCATCTCTTAGAAGTGCTGTCCTTCTTGGTTTGGTTGACACAAAACACCAGCTGTTTATCGTTTCGTTAGCCCACCCAAGACTGAGGGGGACTAAAGATGTAGAGTCTTGACAACCTCTATGCTCCTGCGGAGTTCCAGGCAGCTGGATTGACGACCCACGATCTCAGTTTTTATGACACGTATAAAACCTGTAACAAGCAAAAATAGGGGCTAATTTCTGTCCTCAAGCCCACCTATTCCTATTGTATATGATATGAGCGTGTCTCAGTGTTTGCATGTAGGATGAATGACAACATGGCTCAGTATGATTTAGCAATAGCGAGACAAGACAGGTGTCTACTTGCAAAACATTCTTTCTGATAAACTAATACATGGATATCATTCAATAATATAAATTCAATGCATGAATACATTCAATAATATAAATTCAATACATGAATACATCCCATAATATAAGTTCAATACATGAATACATCCAATAATATGTACACCTATGTGTGATACAACAATGTCCTTCCCCTATAATATACCAGGCCCTCTCTGACAAGTGCTATAATATATCCTAACAATAACGTTATGTTCTTATGATAGGAGTATGTGAGACGAGGACTGTTTGGTGATATATCAGGTGGGAGTTATAGGAGACAATAGATTGGAGTTAGATGAGACAAGAGATTGAGTCCTAACAAGGACTGTTTTGGTTATATGGCAGTTGGTCTGAGATAATAGATTGAAGTTATAGGAGACAATAGGTTGAGTCGTAACAAGGACTGTTTTGGTTATATGGCAGTTGGTCTTATCGGAGATAATAGACTGAAGTCATGTGAGACAATAGATTGAGTTATAGGAGACAATAGATTGAGGTATGAGTCCTATTAGTCTTTGTCTATTCAATCATAATAGGAAATACAATTATTATACTTAATTTCCCCCAAGATACAATCAGTAACCTGATAGGTAGTATAAATGACACACAACAAATACCAACATTATAGACCTGCTGAAAGCCTATTTTCCTAAAGGTTATCGTAAATATATTTACCCTCTAAGATTCAAACCGGCCAGATTTTGACTCGACTTAGCAAAGCAAGCTGCAGGTCATTGCACTCCAGGTAAGCTATAAATCAAGGTGACAGCTTCTCCTCTTCAGTCGGTCGGTATCTCTGGCGTCGTGTCGGTGATGTGTGATTATGCATAAAATCCGCCCGATTATATAGGTAGGTAAATGCTTAAGGAAAGCGTTTGGTTGGTTCCTGGCGGAGCAAAATGATTGGTTTCCTCCGGTTTAGTCTCAAGCGCTGTACAGCCTAATTTTATTCAGTTTTCATCCGCCATCTTGCGTGAACAAGATGGCCGTTAATTTATTCTGTCTCAGAGACTGGTGAACGTTGCTCGTTGATTGGTTGAAGCAAATCTGTATCTCGACATAGTGATTAACAAAGTAGTGGGTTACACTCGTTTCACGACACCTGGTTGTAATATGAGCAGTTTCTGACTGCTAGACATTAAAAAAAAAAAATTACGTGACATGTTCTTGTTAGAGCTTTTAACAGATTATATACATGTCATTTTAAATAATCAAGCTTTGATCCCACGATATTATTTATTCCTCTAGTTATTCTTCTTTTCGTTGTGATTTTTTATTAATGCTTTGCCCTGACCTAAGTTTATTGTGCTTGCATTGTCTCTACCTAGCTTGGCGTCTTTCTCCACTTGTTTGTTTCTTCTATGCCAGCATGTGAAGGTATCCCCGCTATTGTGACTGAACACTCTCTGGTACATAAATACGTATGTGCCAAAAATATTTCTACTGCTGTATCTGGTTTACTGCAAATCTCTAATTCACTTAGAACGTTAATTACTGAAAGTGAGTCTGTGAAAATCGTCGGTTTCTGGGAATGATTGATGGAGACAATTTGTAGTGCTTATTAGTGGCACTGCCATCGTAGCTGTGAAAAAAGATACATCTTCTTCTATTAAGTACGTCGTGCTCAATTTCCATTTGGCAAGATTTACCTCTGTTTGTATTATTGTATTTCTCACTTTAGCCCGTTTGTGTCTATCGTGACGCGGTCGTTTTTTTTTTAGTTGTATTTCGTGGCTATGTTTCCGTGTCAGAATTTATATTCATTATTTCTGTCAAGTGGTAGTAAGTTTCTGGCTTAATAAGTTCTATAGGTGGGACTCTGGTGTGTGCTTACTACTGTTACTGACTGATTTATCTATTCAATAAGCTAAATGTAGGCACAGATAAAATGACTGCTGAACATCTGCTGCAGAAGTGCCAACATATGAAGAACAGAGAACGTCCATATGGCCGTCACTAGGACTATTCCTTGATAAACTCTATGGAGATACTAACAACCTCAAGCTGACAACCGCTTTCTTTAAATTTATTCAAGTAGATGCCTTAAAGTGTACGAAGAATAATATTTCTTTACAGCTGTCTGGTGTATTAGCTCTTACCTACATTTCCACTCTTTTGGTTACCTGTTAGTGATCATGAGGATGTGGCAAACTGTAGCTGATTCCTGAATAAAGTTGGATTAGACGGATAAGTCGTGTCAAACATCACTTTGGGCATGTAATTTAGTTTTTCTCTGCAGAGACAAAGAACAGGATATCAAACAGCCTTGCGTGCCAAATTATTAACCCTTTCAGAATGAAGTTCCTTCGTTGGTTCGGCCTCCCTGGTAATTCTAAAGTTGTGATTCCGAATGCTGCTAGTATTGCTTAGACTGATAGTGGTCTTAATGCTTCCTCTATTGTACGTAATGCTTTGTGCTGTATCGTTTAAATTAGTTTTGTTACTGTGTGCTGCTTAGTGGTACACTATGCACGCATAAGCTAAAGTTCATCTGATAAAAGACTTGTACAACAAAAGCTTTATCTTAGTGCTTCCGTCATTACATATCTTTTCAGGTATCTTCCATGTTAGTTATTTCTGTGCAAGCTCTACTAATCTAACTATGGCTGTATTTCCATGAAGCTGCTTATCCAGTGTTGAGCTTACGTATCTGTTGATTGGAACTGCACTTATTGTGTTGTTCTTGTGTCTTTCTATCAATTATCCTGTTTTTAGCAACCCTGCTGCTACTAACGGTAGGGTGTGAGAAAAATACGTCTTACTAGGACAAAAGTCAAGGAAAAAACCAACGTTACGGTCACAAGGCCTTCGTCGGAGACAAACGAACAAAAACAAAAAGGAAAGAAGAGAGTGGAACACAAGGAAAAAGATTTATTGTTCATATTAAAGGTAATTCCCACCTTCTTTGTTCCGTTTAACAAGAATTTATATTCTGTCATCCATTTTGATACGTTTCCCAGTCCCCCACAAAGCCGCATTAACTGCAAATTCTGACAGTTTATTTTTTGTCTTTAAACTCTTAAATCACTACTACCTAGCCGCGCTAGCGTAGTGGTTACAACACCGCTCTGGCGACCGGGTGATTCAGGATCAAACCCGGGCGACGGCATTTGAGGATTTTTCGTCGACCGGGAATTGGACTGGATTAACTCGAGACCTGGCGAGGACATTTGAAAGAGTGTCGTCGACCAGGGATTGGCGGCTCCTGAGCCGACCCAGCTCTAATGGGTACCTCCGAAATTGGCGAGTATCTGCCTGAATGGCGAGGGACACCTGTCTCTGTACAAGAAAAAGGGATACTCACGTAAAATCAATGTCAGGTTTGACATTAACAATAACCTGAGATTTCGCCTCGAGTATAAGCGGGCGTACGAAAAAACAAAAAAAAAAACAAAAAACAAAAACTACTACCTATAATGACAATTGTTGAACATAGCACTAATACTTAGGGAACTCCATTTTGCTGTTCAAATAGGTTTCACGTTTCCTTTTTTGTATTACGTGTGCAGTGAAATATATCCTGTATTATTTAATGCAGACACCCTTATCTCTAGCATGTGTTATAGGCCGTAGCCACATCTAAGTCATTGTCTATTTTCTTTTCTTTTTTTTAACTCCAGATTTTCCTTCGTATTCCAATGTGATTAGTTGATTAGTTGATACACAACGAAACATTCCTTCCAAAATTTTAAATGAGTCCGGCTATACAGACTGTTTTTTTTCCCACAAGAAGAATCTTATATACTGTAGCTTTTAGTATTTTATTTTATTTTGAAGGAAAGACGTTCATCTATATGAAATGGCATCATGTTTATCCTTTTTTGATTTTACTATTTGAACAAAAACTGAGACCTTCCACCCCTTCAAAATGTATTATGTGTTCCAAATTCTGTTACAACATCCCCTAGGGATGTGTCCATGTGGGGGAAGACAAGAACAGTAGAACACGTCAACTTAGAATGGGGGCTCTTCCCGTGAAGCAGACTGATGGCATATAATCCGAGGAGAAACTGAATGGTTGTGAAGGAATCCTGAAGCAGACCACTAATGTTACGAGAAAAAAAAGATGTGTTTGTATGAGAAGGTAAACCGAGGGCGAAGATAAATATAGCACGATTAAACAAAGACACTTCCAAGTTTCTAGACCCTCTCAATCTCCTCGTTGTCTAGCTTAGACTTCGAACAACAGAGCTAACAAGGGAATGTTTTATGTCTAACCCAGCAGAGATCTGCCAAAACGGCGCCCATATCGTGGGTTGCGTACCTGGCAGCCTCGATCTGAGAAAATAATGATGAACACGTCAAAGGTGAAGCGTTGGAATTTAAAGGGATCAGGTAGCTTTGCTGGCTTTATGTCAAATCGCCCAGACTAACATGAACCACCTATATTACCCATTCCCACCCTTTCTGTGGAAGAAAACACGTCTGAAAGGTCTGCGGTAAATTATAAACATCAATCATTTAATATAGCCAGTTTTTTTGCACTGTGCATGCCATATTACTTGGACACCATTAGTGTTGCCACTCTAAATTTTGAAACAAACAATAAAAAAAATACCCTAGATGGTTCCTTAAAAACACTAGATACACCTAGATTTTGAATTTTGATCTACTTTTGGGCGACTGGGCTACTTTAGGCGGGTTTTTTGGGCTACTTTGGGCGAAAAACCGAAAACCTAAAGTTGATCTAGGTGGCGTTCTTCAACTAATGAAGTAAAATGACACAGATAGGACCAAAAAAGCTTAGATCTAGGTGAATCCACCTAGGAGTGGCAACGCTGGACACCAAATACCACTTAATCTACGAAGTGTTGTGAGCTGATTGCCAGCTCGGATTTAGTTTTCTACATTTACCCTCTCCTATCTTTCAGTAAGTGATTAATTTCTCGACAAAACAAATAAAAACCTCAAAGATAACTTTCTTCAATGTATCTTTGTAAATGGTTTTTGTTTGTATTCAGCTAAGCTTTCACAATAAAAACACGCGCACACAAATACAAAATTTATCCGGTTTTAACCAGATTTATTTAAGCTCATACGTCTTTTAAATATTTGTCGTTTTTCGAATCTTTGACCCTCAACATTTATATGTTTTACTCATCGTAGAGAGCTAAAACTTTGCTTTGCCTGCAAGTTTCGTGGTAAACTTTAATCTTTCATATTTTTATCGGCGTTAACCCACCCGCTTTTATAAAATATACCAAGTAAGTGTAAATAAAAAGGAAATAACTTAATTAAAATAAGGGAAATAACAAATACTTACTTATTTAGTCGTTCCCCTTCTACCGTGAGGTGTAGAGGTTTGGAATAGAGAGCGCCACACTATCCTATCTGCTGTCGTCCTCCTAACATGGTTCCATTCTAGTCCTCGGTCCTTCAGAGATTGTCTAATGTTGTCCTCCCAGCGGACTCTGGGTCGTCCTGGGGGTCTGGATCCCTGGCTCTTTGTTTCCCATGCTAGTCGTGGTAGCCGATCTTCTCCCATTCTGCAGACATGGCCAAACCATCTTAGTTGGGACTGTTCTACTTGGGTCTGCAGGGGGTGGGATTTTAGGCCTTGACGTATCGTCTGGTTGCGGACCATGTCTCTTCTTGTTACTTCAACCACTTTCCTCAGATACCTCATTTCTGAGGTTTGGATCTGGCTTTTGTGGGTTGTAGTCATTGCCCATGACTCGCATCCATATGTCAAGACTGGGACATAGGTGGAGCGGTATACAGCCATCCTCGTTTTCTTACCAACCTCTCTCTTGCTGAGGAATCCTCGATTTATGGCCTGAAAAAGTCTCCCAGCTGCTGCTTTTCGAGTGGCCAACTCTTCTTTGATCTCTCCCTTTCGGTCTATAATAGCTCCGAGGTATTTAAAGTGGTCGACCTGCTCCAGGACCTGTTCTCCCAGCTTAATCTGATGTCTTCTTTCTTCTCGTGATATCACCATGGATTTTGTTTTAGAGCTGCTTATGACCATCCCTCTCTTCTCCAGCTCTTCCTTCCAGACTTGCAGGTTGGATTGGAGATGTGCCTCTGATTTAGCAGTCAGGACAATATCATCAGCAAATGCCATCTCTGAAATACAGACCTGTCTCATCTTCCAGTACCCCACTGAATACTTTCTTGTTCTCTCCTTACATGCCTTGATAACATCGTCCATGAGGATAAGATAAGGTGACAGGATATCACCTTGTCTTACACCAGTGGTGGTCCTGAACGCTTCTGACTTATGGTTTGCTGTCCTCACATAATTTCTGCAAGACTTGTAGAAGCTCTGTATAGCATGAATCAGAGGTGCTGGAATGTTCTTCCTTGCTAAACAGTCCCAAAGTTTGCTCCAGGGGACCATGTCAAACGCCTTTTCCAGATCTATGAAACAAAGATGGATCTCACTCTTATACTCAAGAGCCTTTTCACTCAGCTGTCTGAGTATGAAGATTAGGTCTTGAGTACTTCGGTTTGCTCGGAATTCGCACTGGATCTCATCCAATTGTGGCTCAGCTAGGCGTCGGAGTCTCTGCTCTAAGATTCTAGAGTAGATTTTACCAGGGACACTGAGCAGGGATATGCCTTTGTGGTTTCCACATTGTCGATTGTCAACTTTTTTGAAAATTGGTGTTATGATGGTAATCTCCCAATCCTTTGGTATGGTCTTGTTGCACCACGCTGCCTGTAGGACCCTTAAGAGTAATAGGTCACCTGATGCTCCCATGTACTTAACCATTTCTGGTGTTATACCATCATGCCCTGCTGCTTTGCCCATCTTGATTTTCTCCAGTGCTGCCTTCAGTTCTTCCATCTTTATGTCATCTTCATCACCATTTGTTTCATCTTCTGTGCTAGTGGTTATCACTTCTGATGCTTGACCTTGCTCACCATCAAGGAGTTCTGAGAAATATTCTTTCCATCTTTCCATTACTTCCTTCGGGGCAGTAAGCAATTTGCCTTACTTGACCTATATAAATTTGAGAGGGCATTGTTTTTCCTTCCTCATGTTCTTTAGGGTCTTATAGAACAATTTCTGGTTTTCTTGCGCATTTTTTTCTAGCTTTTCTCCAAATTCATCCCAGGACTTCTGTTTTGCTGCTAGCACCTTGTTCTTTGCTTCTGTTCTAAGTGTCACATATTCTCTATATTTATCTATTTGTCCTGTGTTTTTAGCTCCTAAGTATTGTTTCCATGCCATTTTCTTCTCTCTTATTTTCTCTTTGACTTCCTCTGTCCACCAAGGTGTCCTCTTTATCTTGTTCACATGTCGGACTTCACCACATGCTTCTGCAGCAGCTGTCTTTATGATGTCCTTGAATTTAAGCCACAGGGTTTCCAAGTCATCAGGTTGTTCTTCTGTGTTTCTCACCGTTGTAGCAACAAGCCCCTGATATCTGGTCTTAATTTCTGGCTCTCTCAGCTTGTAGGTCTTAATGCTCATTTGTCCCGTTTGTTTACTTGGTATCTTGCGTGATGTTGTGCAGTTCCTAGGCTGAGCAACTCTTTCAGTAGTTCTTTTGATTGTAAGCAGGTAGTGATCATTTCCAATCTCTGGCCCCCTCCAGACTCTATCATCCCGGACATATTTTAATGAGCTCCTCCTAACAATGGCATAGTCGATCACCGACTTCTCATTTTTTGTTGGTTCACATCTAGTATATGCATGTATGCGCTTATGGGGGAACTTTGTGTTTGTAATAATCAGATTCTGCTCACTGCAGAATCTAAGGAGTCGCTTTCCATTGTCATTGAGAGTATCTTCTCCATATCTTCCGATAACTCCACCCCATATAGCATGGTCATTTCCAACTCTGGCATTGAAATCTCCGAGCATGATAATTTCATCTAGGCAGTCATCCACTGTCCTTTGAAGCAGCTCGAAGGTCAGAGTTTTGCTGAATCCAAGTCGGACAGCATACTCCTTGGTCCATTTATATCAGTGAGGTGTCTCCAGAGCCCTTGACCTCTGCTCATCATCCTCATTTGGCCAATACACTATGACCAGCATTGACTATGTGTTAAAGTTTGAGAATTTTCTTTAACAACGTCAGGTCACGGACAATGACAAAGTCAGTATGGTCTGGCTTACAGGTGGCCGACAAGTGAGTAAACAAGTACATATATAAATACGCGAATGTCAGAGTTCTTTAAGGGTGTAATATCCATTCTGCACTCACGCAGACACAGTAACGATGGTTCAGTATTACAAGTAGTTATATATAATACACTACTCTTATTAGATATATATACCTTCACAGCATGTTAACTAAGCTATAAAGTTATACACTGTTTATTTACACCACAATCACGTAGACATCATAGCAAATCATGGAGCGACATGTAAATAAGTCCATAACAGCGTGCATAAATCCAAAGGTATATAATCATAGATGGCAGCCCATAGTAGATCATCAGGCATCAGGTAAGTAAATCCGTAAAATTCAGTTACAGGTACAAAATCCGAAGTACATAGGCTGCATAACCCCGCAGCTCACATTTCATAGTACTACAGCAAAAATATCCATCAAAAGGACTGCATACATCGCAGTTCCCAGCAGCTATCTACACAGTATTATAACAGTAAATCCATGCAATACCTATTTCACAATCGGTTGCACACAGAAACTCTGAGCATAATATATCTATTCCAATCAGAGGGGAAAATCCACCATAGGAAATATGAATCATAATAATAATGGCCGGTACAATCCGTGGCCTCAAAAGAATCAATCTTGGAAGGAAACTCTTCCCTTCACTTTCAAAAAATATATTCCCCTCGATAATAACTTCTGGACACACTAACGTGATGGAACAACCATCTCGAAGCCCTGCCAGGAACGTACTGTCACGAGATTATAGTCTTTCGGAACAGCTCAGTACAAATTACTCATGCGCGAACTCACCGCGTGAGAACTCAGCTCAGCTCAACCGTCTCTTCCCCCAAACTATCACTAAGAACATTCAAAAACTTTCTTTATCCTATTTTTAAAAACAAACTAGCAACCACTCAGTTGAGCTGTGTTTAAAAATTAGCGAGCATAAAGCCCCCAACTAAAAAATCATCTCATCACTAAAGCGTGCTAACTAACGTGTGTACAAAAATCCGACCCATACATACAAATCTGTAACACCTAACTCCCATTACCAAATTATGACTTAACACTATGGTTTCTCCTTCTTTTAGTTTTACAACCATAATGCGCTCCGAGACAAAGTTCCATTCCTTGATATTATCTTTCTGGTTTCTGGCCATAATGCAAACCACGCCCCCTTTAGCTCTTTCAGATGTGGGTACATCACTGTAGAGCAGCGTGTTGCCATCGAGATCCATGACTCATTGTCCCTTTTTCTTTGTTTCCGTTATAGCCAGGTTTTCTAATTTTGCTTTCCTCATCTCTTCCACCAGCTCTTCTTCTTTCCCGTTTATACTTCTTGTGTTCCACGTACCATAAGTCGTAGCCCGTAGTCCGCTCCAGTTCGTCGCCTTTAGAATCAGTCCGGTTTTCTCTCTTGTAGTTCGAGTAATCATGTTTTAAAGCAAACAGGTGATTGGCCTGTTGTGCCTTGGCATGGTGGAGGGGCTGCCTCCTTACGGCCTCCATGCAGGCCGCCCTCCTCCTTTTTCAACCGGGCTTGGGACAGGCCTAGGCGGAGGTGGTAAACTTTAATCTTTCATATTTTTATCGGCGTTAACCCACCCGATTTTATATAATATACCAAGTAAGTGTAAATAAAAAGGAAATCATTAAAATAAGGGAAATAACAAATAGCGAATATAAATTGTTTTGTATTTGAAATGGGCTGTTGCCTGATACTAAATGGTAATGTATTGATTAAATTAAGATGTTTTTCTTAAACAGCAAGTTAGTCAGTCATTTTATTTAAACATAGCTTCAGTAATAACATACTATACTTGGAGCTTTACATTAGGTTCTTAAACTTAATAACTTATGTTTTATTCAAAGATAACTTACTTACTTACTTACTTAGTCATTCCTCTTCCACCGTCAGGTGTCAAGGTTTGGAAGAGGGCGCCATACTATCATCTTAGCCAGGGCCGAGATCACACATATTTTACACATTTTACTCAATAAAGTCAATAGACCTCACTTTGAGCCCCAGGAAAAAAAAATCATATTGGCTGTCTTCCTCTGGCATGGTTCCATTCTAGTCCTCGGTTCTTCAAGAATTGTCTAATGTTGTCCTCCCAGCGGACTCTGGGTCGTCCTGGAGGTCTGGATCCCTGGCTCTTAGTTTCCTATGCTTGTCGTGGTAGCCGATCGTCTGCCATTCTACAGACATGGCAAAACCATCTTAGTTGGGATAGTTCTACTTGGGTCTGCAGGGGTTGGATTTTTAGGCCTTGACGTATCGTCTGGTTGCGGACCATGTCTCTTCTTGTTACTTCAACCACTTTCCTCAGATACCTCATTTCTGATGTTTGGATCTGGCTTTTGTGGGTTGTAGTCATTGTGGTAAAGTGGGTTGATATAAATATTTATAGGGGACTTGGTGTACTGGCTGAGATCAGCTGTGAAGGTATCTGTATCTAATAAGTGTGGTGTATTACAGATGACCTTACTTTGCTACCACATTTAGACCTCAGTCAGAATTATTCTGGAATATTGTGATGACTACGTTGAATGTCTAGGGTTATGAAAGTGATGAAGTGTATGTTCACAACAACCAACAGACAGATAAACAATTTAATTTAATCCACAATACTTTACAACACTGTGACACTCACATACGTAGAACACTCTATAAGACTATCTTAATAAGTCAAGTGTAACTTGTAAAATATGTATTAATTCCTTTCAATAATAGATATCCTGATTCAACTACAAAGTGAACCAGGAATCACAATCAAATGTAATTACAAGTTGTATGTACAAAATTTATAGATTTGATCTTTGTATTGACATATATTATTATTATTACAATATGTGTGTAAGTTGTGATGTAGTACTATGAGGTAATACTGGCTTTTTCAAGCTAGGTGGTTGTTTGTCATCATGACTTCAAGTACTTGTTTCTGGTGGAAATAGTATTGGAAAAGTTCACAGTTCCTGTCATTTGAAACAAATAATTGTCCCTCTTTATTTAATATACAGTCAATTTTAGAGGAAGGGGGGGGGGGGGGTTACACAAGATTGAGCTGCTCTGGCCAACGAATCTTAACTTCTGTGTGGGCGGCAGGAAACAGTCTCCTCTGCTCGCTTGCTTCACCGTATTCTTGAGAAACAACACTGGTCGCTATCTTGACCAAGGAGTATGCTATCAGCCTCTGGATTCAGCAAAACTCAGACCAGGTGCTGCTTTAATAGTTTAGTACCACTGTCCCTGAAACAAGAAGGTTGTACCTCCCTTCAGAACTAATTTATAATCTATTTCCACACTGAAGCACAATACATAACAAACACCGAGTTCAGCGCTGTAGTCCAACTGCTAGCTTCTCATGAAACAATTTACACCAGTATTCCTCTTCCTAATGGTTACAACGCCTCTGCAATTCCAGCATTATTTCCTTCTATTCAATAAGATAGGTGTCATAGTACTATTTGGCCATCCCATGCAGATATATTCCTCTCCGACAAGTTTTATTCATGGTGGAGCCATATCGAGGTTTTGCCTCTGTTTATTGTTACTGAACCACACACATATAGACATAAATGATCAATTCACATTCAATTTTCATCAACAAGATATCAAATAGGTCTAGCTTACCACAATTCATGGAAATATTAAACAAATACGTTGACTGGCGATGAGTTATGGCACAATTCCGATCTGCCTCTGTCCCAGGCTTTTATTTAGAAAAATATGAGCTGGATCTCAACGCACTTGCTTTTACAAATTGGATTTTCAAAAAGTGGCACTGAACTGACGCTCCTTATTGACTATATTAAATGGTCTAGCCAATGGGACCATGTTTACAAAAGCTTTTGAAAAAATGTACCCTTCCTATCGTTTCTAGTAACAACCAAAATTAGTATTTGCAATCGACTAATCATGTTTCGCCTTACATATTATTCTAGCCAATCAAATCGGATTTAACGTGGTGGCCTCATTTTTTCTAAAGCAGTGTCCAAACAAGCCATTATGAGCAAAAATGATCCCGTGTTGTCTGACCACCTCACTATAGTATTTTGGCTATAATTTGTTAATTATTAAACTAATTTCTTAACACCTAACATATTCTTTGTCAGCAAGTCCTAAGGCACCCAAATATATAAGTTTTAAGGGAGCTAAGTGGCTGCGTTCAAAATATGTATTTTCTAGGATAGTCGTGTATTTTTATTTTATATGTTTAGAACCGCCACCTGTCCTGCCTTTTCGACTGTTCTGTCAGTATAATGTCAGGATTTCAGACGTAAAACAGTATTGTGTCATGTTTCCTAATAAGCATTAAACATGTTTCCAAAACCTGACCCTCGTATTGGTAGTGTTTTTTTTTTTCACTGTTTATTTTGAAAAAACATCAAGCCTGCATGCCTTTCGCTTGGGGGTGGCATTAATTGTATATCGCGAGACGGCGTGTTAGTGTGGCATGCGTTCCTCCGTACATCTCTCTCTCTCTCTCTCTCTCTCTCTCTCTCTCTCTCTCTCTCTCTCTCTATCCTAAGTCCGTCTGTCCTTTTAGGTTAACGTAGTGTGTATAATTTAATTAATGCTAGTATTATATCTGGGTCATTAAGCATCTTGCGTATCTCAAGGTTTTCTAAGAAACACAGTACCAGTTTTATTTTTAGAAACGCGTGTATGATGCTGTAGGCTTTACTATCAACGTGAAAGCGCTACAATTATGCAGACGAAGTAGAAAAGGGGGATTTCTTGTTTAACTAGCATGACGTTCTATACACAGGCGTACGCTATAGTGACGGCACGGTTCTTTACCAGTCTTCTTTCCTTTTATTGAATTAATTCGTTAGGCTTTTCATTTACTTTTTAATTTAAATATGTGGATTAGAATTTCTCACGACAGTCATTGCCCATGACTAAAGATTTAAAAATAAATTTAAAGATAAATTTCACTTAAAGTGTCGACAACGCGTTAGAAAAGTTAAAATATAAATCGTGACATCAAATCATCGTTTATTTGGCTTAACTCAAAGTCTTACGGCAGAGATATAGACAATTTTACAGATTAAACTAATAAACATAGTTATATGCCAGGAAAAAGTTTTTAAAAAAGACAAAAGGAAAAAGTTTTAGGGATTAATTTCTCTGGTTGTAACAAATGCACTAAAAAGACCGAAAACAGTTTGTTCACACATTTGTTTTGCATATGATGGTAGGAAGATCCATACAGAGGGTCACGAAATGAAGGAATCTTATCATTAGAAACGTCCCCTTCCCTTCAGACAAGTGTTCAGACATCCTGTTTATCCCCTTTACACTTTAAGAAAGGCGCCCCTCCCCTTCAGACAAGTGTTCAGACATCCTGTTTATCTCCTTTACACTTTAAGAAATGCGCCCCCCCCCCCCCCTTTCCCGGTCATGATTACCAATTTTAGCCTCCTAGGAACTGCTGGGTCTGAAGAAAAAAAATTCCATCAATTATATTATCTGTACTTGGAGCGAACCCCGTACCTTTAGAATTAGAGGCGGACGCTATAGCTCTTAGCCACTCCGAGCCGCCATGAATGAATGAATTAATTTGTTCACGCTTCTGTTGACACATTATTTCAGACTCAACCAATACGAACATGAAGACACACATCAGATTGGCGATCAGTATACACCTCCAAAGGTTGTTATTGCCGGGAGTTGTAGTGAGGATAAGCTCTCACTGCAGATAAAATACTTCTATGGCACGCGCCTCAAACAGCCTCTGACAACCAAGTCCAGCTCCCGGCCTTCACGTGTGGCTCAATTTGAGCCGGGCGGAACTGTTTCCACTGACGGGAGAAGGGGCAAAGGCGAGCGACTGGCGCCTTAAAACCAGCAGCTTCGGGCAGATAGGGCTCGTGATCCTTGGTTGGTAGCTTATCTAAGAGAAGGAACTCTGAATTCAAACCACCGCTGCCTTGCGGGAATATCCATTTATGGAATTGGCTTCGGGAGTAAACCCTGAGGATAAATCAGGAGTCGGAGTCCCTAAGGCAGTCTAATGTCGATTCGACATTATTCTGGCAACTCCTGCGACATGGCTGGTACCAAACTGTATCGGCTACTGCCGTTCCTTTGGATCTACCGGCTGTGTGGAGAGGGGGAACATGCTGCATGGGCAACAGCTTGATCTCCATATAACTGTGCCCAAGCTCGCGCCCTGGAGAGGACACTCCAGCTTCACCCTATAGGTGTCGGCAAAACACGGGAAGTAGCAGTTACCGGTTATAAGCATTTTGCCCAATTGGCGTAGGGCATGGCGCCAGGGGCTACTTCCGACAGTGGGAGAGATTCTAGGATCTCACTGGACAGCTATCGCCCGCTTCAAGCTGGGCAGCCCCCAGTCAATAAGGTGTTGTCCCGCCACTGTCTGCTTTCCCCATTGGGTGCATGGGGATTAGGGTCAAACCCGAACTGTGGACAGAAAATTTTGCACCAAGCAATTATCGAAAAAATAGAAATAAGCAAACTCTCAGATTGGGATAGTGGGTGCCGATAATGTTTCATGGCCTTCATGTCTGGGCAGGTTTGGTATTGGCAAGATGAATGAAAATGGACAACGGCTCTTAGAGTTGTGCGTCCACCATGACCTCTGCGTGACCAACACCTACTTTCAGACAAAACCCCAGCATAAGGTGTCATGGAGACACCCACGATCCAAGCACTGGCACCAACTTGACCTGATTCTAGTCAGAAGGCCACTCCTCAGGTCTGTGCTCTCCACGCGCTCGTACCATAGCGCAGACTGTGATACAGATCACTCCTTGGTTTGCTGCAAAATCAGAGCACAACCAAGAAAACTCTATCGTGTCAGACATGAAGGGAAACTGTGGCGAGATGTTTTATTTTGGCTCTTGAATTAGTATAGTACTGACAATTACAGAAATAGGATTTCTGCAGAAAATGGTGAAGTCCCAGTGTCTGAGAGGACTACTGGTATCACAAATTAGTTACGGCTGTGAATGATCTGATCTCGAAACAATAGTATAGAGGAGACCGACATAAAGCGCCACCTCTGCTGTGTAACCAATTGTGATATTAAACAAAGCAAGGAAACAGATTTTTACTTAACAATGATAAAATTGACAAGTCGTTCAAAATACAATTTCCTTATATTTTATTTAGTATATATACACTATCTACTCTTGTGCTGAAAGGTGAATGTTGCAAAAAAAATGGAATGATACATTCAATAATATAGATTCAATACATGAATACATTTTATACATGAATACATCCCATAATATAAATCAATACATGAATAAATCCAATAATATGTACACCTAGGTGTGATACAACAATGTCCTTCCAGCTATACTATATCACGCCCTCTCTGACAATAGCTGGTAACATATATCCTAACAATATTGTTATGTTCTTATGATAGGAGTATATGAGACGAGGACTGGTTGGTGATATATCAGGTTGGAGTTATAGGAGACAATAGATTGGAGTTAGATGCGACAATAGAATGAGTCCTGACAAGGACTGTTTTGGTTATATTGGAGTTGGTCTTATCTGAGACAATAGATTGAGTTATAGGAGACAATAGATTGAGTCCTAACAAGGACTGTTTTGGTTATATTGCAGGTTATAGGAGACAATAGATTGAGTCCTAACAAGGACTGTTTTGGTTATATTGCAGTTTGGAATTATCAGAGACAATAGACTGAAGTTATAGACTGACAATAGATTGAAGTATAGGAGACAATAGGTTGAAGTATGAGTCCTATTAGTCTTCGTCTATTCAATCCTAATAAGAAATACAATCATTATACTTAATTCCCCCCAAGATACAATCAGTAACCTGATAGGTAGTATAAATGACACACAACAAATACCAACGGTTATCGTAAAAATATTTACCCTCCTAAGATTTTAAACTGGCCAGGTTTTGACGCGACTTAGTGAAGTAGGTTGCAGGTCGATGCCCTCAGGTAAGTTACCATAAATCAAGGTGACAGCTTCTCCCTCTTCAGTCTGTATCTCTGGCGTCAAGTTCGGGGTTGCGTGGTTAGCATAAAATCCGCCCGATTATATAGTCAAGTAACTACTTGAGGAAAGCTTTCGGTTGGTTCCTGGCGGAGCAAGTTGATTGGTTTCCTCCGGTTTTGTACCTGGTCTCATACAGCCTAATTTTATTCAGTTTTCATCGGCCATCTTGCGTGAACAAGATGGCCGTTAATTTATTCTGTCTCAGAGACTGGTGAACGTTGATCGTTGATTGGTTGAAGCAAATCTGTATCTCGACATAGTGATTAACAAAGTAGTGGGTTACACTTCGTTTCACGACAGAAACCACGCATTGATACCAGCAAGATGTCAGACCCTTTCATGATCGCTCAATTCACTGCGACCTTCGAGAAAGTGCTCAGTAGCCCTCAGCATGGTGATACTATTACAGAGAACTGGGAGCATCTACGGAACACCATTCAAAGTACTGCACTTGCCATCTTTGGTAAGAAAACAGCAAAGTCAAATGACTGGTTTGATGCTTCATCAGATGTGATGGCACCTGTCATTGAAGCTAAGCGCAGTGCTATGAATGAATACAAACGTTCACCGAGTGCCAGAACCCTACAGATCCTGAGGGCTACGAGAAGCAAAGTTCAACAAACTGCTCGATGCTGTGCAAATGACTACTGGCTCCAGCTCAGTGAGAGCATCCAGATCGCAGCGCAAACAGGCAACATTAGACAAATGTATGACGGTATAAAGAAAGCACTTGGCCCCCATAAAAGTAAGACGGCACCGCTAAAAACCATCAGCGGAGAGAAGCTAACCGATAAGGGTAAGCAGATGGAGAGGTGGGTCGAGCACTACTCTGAGCTTTACGCTAGAGACAATACCGTTACGCCTGCAGCCCTTGATGGTGTCAACAGTCTGCCAACTATGGAGGAGCTGGATGCCGAACCAACATTAGAGGAACTCAGCAAGGCCATTGATAGCTTGGCCTCTGGCAAAGCACCAGGCAGTGATGGGATTCCTCCTGATTTAATCAAATGCTGTAAGAGCACGCTATTACATCCCCTGCATAGGATGCTGTGCCAGTGCTGGGAAGAGACAACTATTCCTCAAGACATGCGAGATGCCAAGATTGTAACACTGTATAAAAATAAAGGAGACAGAAGTGATTGCAATAACTACAGAGGCATCTCTCTTCTTAGTATTGTTGGTAAGGTTTTTGCCAAAGTCATCTTAATGCGACTACACAAGTTAGCTGAGCGCATATATCCAGAGTCACAGTGTGGATTCCGAGCTGGCAGATCAACAACAGACATGATCTTCTCTCTCCGCCAGCTTCAGGAAAAATCAAGAGAGCAGAAAAGATCATTATATATCGCCTTTATAGACCTCACAAAAGCATTCGACTTGGTTAGTAGGGATGGACTCTTTAAAATCCTCCTGAAAATAGGCTGCCCTTCTAAAATGCTGGAAATGATAAAGTCATTCCATGACGGCATGAAGGGAACAGTCCAATATGCTGGAAGCACGTCACAGCCCTTTGATATACGAAGTGGCGTTTAAACAAGGCTGTGTTCTGGCTCCGACCCTCTTCGGAATCTTCTTTGCCTTACTCTTGAAACATGCATTCAGAGATGCAACTGAAGGAATATGCCTTCACACTAGGTCAGATGGCCGTCTGTTTAATCTTTCAAGGCTGAAGGCAAAAACAAAAATCAGAAGGGTCACTATAAGAGACTTGTTGTTCGCTGATGATGCTGCAGTCGTCACTCAAAGCCAACAGGAGCTTCAGAGCTTGATGAATTGCTTCTCTAAAGCATGCAAGGACTTTGGCCTCACAATAAGTCTAAAGAAAACGAATGTGCTGAGTCAGGATGTGGATGCTGCACCAGTTATCACTATCGATAACTATGAATTGGCAGTGGTTCACCACTTCACATACCTAGGGTCTACCATCAATGACAAACTCTCACTGGATACAGAAATCGACAGCCGCATTGGCAAAGCTGCAGCTACCTTTGCCCGCCTCACATCGCGTGTTTGGGGAAACTCTAAACTCACAATGAAGACCAAAGCTGCGGTATATAATGCCTGCGTCACCAGCACACTCCTATATGGCAGCGAGACCTGGACGACCTATGCTAAGCAAGAAAGAAGGCTCAATACCTTCCATTTGCGGTGTCTACGCCGCATCCTCGGCATCTCGTGGAAAGATAAAGTGACAAATGTCGAGGTGTTGTCACGTGCTGGCCTTCAAAGTATGTATACGCTTCTTAGACAGCGCAGACTTCGCTGGCTTGGCCATGTTCGCCGCATGGAAGATGGTCGCATCCCAAAAGATATCTTCTACGGACAATTAGCAGATGGCAAGAGAACAGTTGGGCGACCACAGCTGAGGTTCAAAGATGTGTGCAAGAGAGATATGAGGGCACTGGACATGGATCCAGCAACATGGGAGGATGAAGCTGCCGATCGCACTAGGTGGCGATGCTATTTACGGCGCCACCTCAGATTGGGCGAAGAGAGGCTCACACGAGAAGCAGAGGTGAGGAGAAAACGTCGAAAGGAGCCCCAGGAAAGTAAGCAGCCGAGGGCTGTCACCTCAGGGGCGCATTCACATGGTCAGTTATGACTGAAGGGGCTATTATTATTATTATACACCTCTGTCCAATTTTGCTGTAAAGGCGGAACTTTTGCTATTTTTATACAAGGTTCTAAAACCATTAGATTTTCCGTTTTCTCTAGAGTACTTGACATGTGGAGTTTCCGTTACCAACTATGTTCTGTCTGTTTAAAAACAGATGTTTTCACCTGGCCACTAATGGTAGTGGAACAATATGATCTTTTATTACTTAACAATATAAAATGCGCTCGTCCAATCGGCAGAGTGATTACATCGCTAGTTTTGTGCAGCAAAGTTCCGGGTTTGAAACCTGGTAACGGCACGCTACCCAGCTGTAAATGGTTACCTGCCTTTTTCTCTTGAGTTAGAAAATTCAAAGGCAGAGAGGAAAGCAACTGGTCACCCCATTTCATAAAGCTGGACCTAGTATAGTGAAGTCTCTAACACTTCCCCCCCCCTACGGAAGTATCTGTTATGTGACTACCTTTACCTATAGATCAGGAGCATTCTAAAATGAGAACATTTTATGAGAGGTCGCGGCAACTAAATCTGAGTGCACAGAGAAGTGGAACAAAGTTAATGAGAATAAATGCAGCAAAAGATAGCCAGACTACACTTGGAGAGCCACTCCTGCAAGATGGCGGGCTCACACATATATCTTGACAGCAATATAAGCAATGTGTTGGAAGAACGGCCAGTTATAGAATAAGAATACAAAAGGTAAGCGAGCTACTCATTTTAGTGATAAATGTATGGATATAAAGTTGTGGGACCAAAAGACGCAGCAATAGTGAACGCAGTCAGCGACTCATAGCTTGACTGTCTGCGTCAGGACCAGCGAACCAGAGCTGGTCAAGACCGCACTCCACCTCCACGTGGTGGTCCTGGAAACAGTCTGCAGCAGTGCAGTCTGGCTGAGCGAGTGTTGATCGCAATGGGAAGGCAAACCCGGTCCTAAAAAATGCCGTGCAGAAGTCGGATGTGTCGACTGAAAGGTGCATATATCACAGCTTAGGCGTAAACAGACACAACGCAACCACCGTCCTTTTCAGGGCGAACGAGGAAGGAGAAGAAGAAGAAAAGAAATTAAGTTCAACACAAAAATGAGAATTTTTCCGTTCAAACATCAGACCAGTCTTAATGTATGGATCTGAAACATGGACATTAATAAAAAGAACAATAAAAATGTTAGAGACTTTCATAAATGAGTTCTTGCACAGAACATGATTGTCTTCTTCTTCTTTCTTCCTCGTTCGTCCTGACAAAGACGTTGGTTGCGTTGTGTCCGTTTACAGCGAAGCTGCGATATCTGCACCTTTCGGCCGACACATCCGACTTCAGCACGGCATTTTTTGGGACCGGGTTTGCCTTCCCACTTCGTTCCCTACTCTCTCAGCCAGACTGCAGTAATGCAGCCTGTTTTCAGGACCACCACTTGGAGGTGGAATAGGGTCTTGTCAGCTCTGGTTCGCTGACCCTGACGCAAGCAGTCAAGCTATGGGTCGCTGACTGCATTCTCTGTTGCTGCATCTTTGGGTCCCAAACAGGATTGAAATGGTGCGACACAATCGACCATGAGGAGGACCAGACAAGTACAGCAGAGCAAGAAGAGTAGAAAAGAGGTCAGTGTTGGTTATAGAACACACTGAAGAAAGCTGCTGATTGCATTACAAGGCAATCCTTGTTGTGGACTCCCCCAGGATACAAGAAATAGAAGGAAGCCTTACAAACCAGGAGAAAAGAACTGGTGACAGATGTAAATAGGAGAAAAACAGCACGGAAATAATAGGAACGAATGACACAAGGCAAGAAACTTTGACACGAGCTGATTGAAGGCATATGCTCCACTAGGATCTAAAGAGTATGATGATATGATGATGATTAGTCTACGTTACCGATTTGCAAGGTCTGGAGCGTTTGGCTCATAGGTAAGCGAACGATTCTAAGTCATCCGTATGGCAGGATAGAAATTAAATTATCCGGGATCGTCAGAAAATGTCACTAACCATTAAGACCCCATATAACTAGTTGCGATGCACCATCTCTTTCATCCCTTCTCTGACATTTTCAACTTCCCCAGCCGACCTCTGGAACCTAAATTCCAGGATAGACGTCACGACGTTTGGAAATTTTTGGCGTGTTTGTCCTTCATCAGAATTAGTTTGACTTCAAAAATAACGCTCGTCATTTATTCGCCACGGAGATAGTTATGAGCCACGCATGAATTTATTTTTTTATGAAAAATATCAAAGATATAATCTCAAATGCGAAGATTGGCGCACTCCATGTGGTGCTAATTAGCTGTTTAGCAGTAACGTATTCCGTGTGGGGCGCAGTGCTCTATATAGCACTTTGTGTTGTCTTTTCCATGTAACAGTGTGGTCTGTATGTCCATTTATTATCTGTTGAAGAATGATGAGAGATACACAGTGATAAGAAACAATTTAACGAAATGTTTCTTCTTCCCTTTGCTAAAAAATTCCTTATGCCCGTAAAACCAGTGATGGATTCCGATCAAGTGCATGTTGTGTGGCTTGGTGTACTGTCATGCTGTGTTTCTTTAAGGCGGATGTAGCTGTCTCGACCCTAATGCTTTATTGGTTGTTCTCTAAATCTGATCCCGTCTATTTAATGCAACATGCTCGTGTAATGAAATCAGAAAATAATGTCAAAGCCGGCTGAATCGGGCTTCGTAAGAAAAGAACATTTACAAACAGGCACTTAAATACGATCCCCATGGAAAAAAACACAGTTACCCAGCCCCAAAAAGTTTTTTTACTTATAAAGGTTACATTGGAGCTATTCCTTTACCTTTACCTTTTTTTACATTGGAGCTGTCATAGACTGGAAGGGAGGCATCACAGAATATTTGGCTACCCGAAGAGCAGCAGCTGAGAGGCATTTGAGGCCATAAATTGATGATTCCTCAGTAAAAATAAAAGAAGGCGAAAATGGCTGTATACCGCTCCACCTATGTTCCAGTCTTGACTTTATGGATGCGAGTCATGGGCAATGACTACAACCCACAAAAGCCAGATCCAAATCTCAGAAATAAGGAACATGGGGAAGGTGGTTGAAGTAACAAGAAGAGACATGGTGTGCAATCAGACTATACATCGTGGCCTCTAAACCCAGCCCCTGCAGTTCCAAGTGAAACAGTCCCAACTACGATGGTTTGGCCATGTCTGCAGAATGGGAGAAGATCGGCTACCACGACAAATATGGGAAACCAAGAGCCAGGGATCCAGAAGTCCAGGACGACCCAGAGTCCACTGGGAGGACAGCATTAAACAATCCCTGAAGGACAGAGGACTAGATTTGATCCAAGTGTCGTAGATTTTTGATAGGGGAATTAAGACATAGATTGGTCCCTTCTGAATAGATTAGAACAGGTGGTAACTCAGTGAGAGATAATATAAGAGATAGATTTTACACGAGTGAAAATGGTGGAAAATAAGTAGAGTCTGTCCCTGAACTCGAGAAGCTTTCTCTCCGTCAGCCTATCTCTACAACAGAACTTGGTTAGTCAGACAGTCTACTAGAATATATATTAATATGTATATATTAACCACTCACATACACTCACACATAAGTGACGACAGTTAGACGCACAGACGTGAACACTATATCTATGGAATAGGGATCTTTTGGAACGAGCTGACCAACACACGTAAATAAAGTTTATGTAAATTTTATTTATCATAAAGAACTTCACAACAGCAAACAGTTATGACTATCAAATCAAATACACGTAAACATAAAGTTAATGAGTTAATCAAGAAATAGACTCATAGATGTAATTCTCCCTCCCTCTCTTGAGACAAGATCCCTTTAGAAGAAAAGGCTTTAACCCCCAAAGAGTCAAAGATTTATACGCTATGGTCTAGGATTTCCCTCTACAGTAAAGAACAGAGTTTATACGTTAATTTATTCTGAAAAAATAAAGGGACAGCATTAGCAAAACTTGCATAAGAAAATACAAAGTTAGTACATGGGTTATATCCAAATAGAATTATTCTTTTCCCGCTTTCTCTCACTCTAACAAACCTGTGATCACAAATTCAGTCTCTCTTACCTACAAAGGTGCTTTCACCACATCTGGAACAATTGTTAAGGTACCCACAGACCATCCAAGGTTGGTTGTTTGGCGAATCAAGCCCCAGTCTCTCTAACGACTAATTAATCAAATGTTGGGAAACGCTTGATTCACTATTGTAAGTAGGATGCTGATAAATGTCACTTCAATTCTTGTCCAGGTAGTAAAATAATTATGAGATCTAATGTTCACAGTGTACAGTAGCTTGGAATCTTCAATCGTTAAATCGAGTGTCAGGTAAATAAATCTGTTCAGGATCAATCTTCTTCACAACACAGTGGTCGTTATATACAGTTAATGTCAATGTTTGATTAATTCGCCACCACAGGCTGAATGTATATGACTTGGAAAAGGAAATCTGGATATTCTATAAGTCCAGTTACAATTTATTCTTAATAATTCTCTGGGTTGGTACTCTGTCTCTTTCTGGGTGTAAAACCACGTAGCCAGACAGGTCACCTTGAAAACCCGATATTTATATCAGAATGTTCTTTTTTTGTAACAAAGGTATTCTCAGATTCATATGAAAGCCGCTGGTAAGGTTTAGGGTTTGACCCAAAATACTGTATAAAGAAAAAAACATACACAATACTTAACATAATATAGTATACACAATCCTATCCTTACCCCCGCGTAAAATGTAATATCTTCACTTCGGTTATTTAACTTTAAATATATCTACAAGCTTAGAGCTTGTCTTATCGTTAAAACTCCCGTGAAATAAATTCTAGTCATTTAAAAAACCAATCATCATGAATTAGAAATGAATACGTATTTCGTCAATACTCATGATGAATCAGTGGATTTACTTAGTTGGTTAAAATATTATCTGACTGGTTACTAGCAGTTAATTAAATTTATATTTTAGCTGGAAGAGTTTAGCTAGAAATTATTATTTATTCTGCTATCCAATGTAACACAGTAAGACTTAAAGAGATACTAAATGTCGGACCTAACTAGTAAATCACTCTGCACAGAATCTAGTGAAATATAATCGACGATTTAACTAGTTAAATTACTCGAAACTACTAGTGTAGTATATTTACCTTCACACAAACTTCTACTAGACTATTCTCCAACGATAAACTAAGAAACTTCACTTAATACAAATGATTTCTAGAAATCGCCGCTAGACGTCTTAAAAAGCTGAGGAGTACGGAGTAACTTTGCGTTAGAAAGCTATGGCATATATACATCTAAAATCAAAGGAAAATGGCCCCTATAGACCGAAAAACCCAGACTCATCTGCCAGATGTTGACACCTACGTTTTAAATCTTCATGCAGATTTCGGCTATGTGTACATCAAAGCCGCTGTTCACGCTAGAGCCGACAAACAGAATCAGGCATAACGTAATTTGCTAATCAGTGCACATTTTACACGTCTCTGTTCGTCTGGCCATCTAGCGAGCAGTGTTCTTAGATCTTGCGATTCGCCGTGTTTAATTTCCTATCAAACGAACAGTTTTACAAGGGGAGTAATAAAATTTCCTCCCTAAGTTCCAAAATTTTCCCCACATTGATCGCTGTCTGATCCCATTACAACGATCTTCGATCGCTGGTGTAAAATAATACAGCTCACGTTAGCTAAATGGTCTCTGGTAAACCTACATCAAAGAAAGTAGCTAACAGCAATAAAATATGCGTGCTGATATAGAAAAAGAGCAGATCCTGAGCATAGGAATGGTTTTATGTTAACCAACAGACGTAGATGACAACTAGGTAAAAGAAAAGGGTAGATAAAGAAATAGATAGATGAAAACTATTGCCATAATCTGTCACACCAAGCCAGGAGGAAGACAGCCGAAAAGATAATATGGCCCTCTCTATGGCAAACCTCTACATCCCAGGATAGAAGAAGAACGACTAAGTAAGTAAGTACTTAAAAGTTTGAAAAAGTGATGCTTCAATTTAATAATTATAGTGCGTTTCACAATGTTTGCCGCTGTTTAATATTCAATATCTCTGCAACCACTTGATCGTAATTGTTGCAACTTTGCATATGACCTAATGATCGCTATGTCCCGAGGGGGACTTTTTTTCCTTGTTAACAAACTTATGGTTTTAAATTTTCTTTATTTAAAGTATACAAAATCGACCACCTCCTAGTCCAACCGTGTATTTAGAGGGCTTACCCCTTCATATTTGTGCGCTATTTCGATTTAACATCTTGAACGTATTTCACGTGATTTTCCCCGTGTATCAGCTCACTACCGCACTGTTTTGCACATTACATTGATACTTCCGGTGTGTTCAGTTACCGTTCTACTGATTGTGTATTTCAGTGCATAGGCGTATCTTGTGGTATTCTAGGTCTGTAATACAATGGGTATGAAAGTCAAGTTCCTTACACTGCATACAATGGCAGTGAAGATGTATAAATATTTCTGCAGAGAAGCTAAGCGTGGTAAACTGTATCGGAGTCTCTCAAATATTTCGAAGAAATAAAAAAGGACCTCACGTAGTAATCAGTTAACAAACCCCTCTAACATTCGAATTGTATAGACGCCTTTGCCGAAAATATGCAACTTCCTTCATTTACGGTAAATTATTCTCTTCCAGGACAAAATAATTACTTCGTTAAAAAAGATCAAAGGAATTAACCGTTGCATGAAAAGAACACTACCTGCAACATCGAATTTTATAAAAACGTTGGGACATTGAAAATATAAGACCATATGCAAAAATTCATGTTTATTAGTGCAAGGAATATGGAGATATTTGAAGTCAATCGTCGACCGACCTTTTTGAAACGCACTATAATTAATGCACCACCATTATCCCCCTAAGCATCATAGGCCTGTTACAAATTCATGCGAAGCTTACCTAACCAGAACTATCCCTTCAAGGTCATTCCATATCTCTTTTATCTTCTTTATACCAGTCACCATTTCCCTTCCCCGTGTCTTTTTTTTTGGCTCCCTCTACCCCACCTTCCCAAGGGATTCCATAACCGGGACTACCTTGTAATGTGTGCCCTAACCAACGTCATAGCCCTAACCAACGTCATAGCCCCTAACCAACGTCATAGCCCTAACCAACGTCATAGCCCCTAACCGACGTCATAGCCCCTAACCGACGTCATAGCCCCTAACCAACGTCATAGCCCTAACCGACGTCATAGCCCCTAACCAACGTCATAGCCGCTAACCAACGTCACAGCCCCTAACCAACGTCATAGCCGCTAACCAACGTCATAGCCCCTAACCAACGTCATAGCCGCTAACCAACGTCATAACCGCTAACCAACGTTTTCGCTCATTATTTCTTGTCTGGTTCTTGTCATCTGTTCCACGTTGGGTACCTTGACCTACCTATTTAAATCCTTCTACTCTACGCAAGCACACATCTATGAAAGTCTATAACTTCTCGGATAATTTTTGTTTGTTGCTCTTCATGTTCGGGTTGGTTTGGTTTGGTTTGGTTTGGTTTGAAGGACCATCTTCACTGCACACGGACAACTCCATTAGTGCTCCGATCTCCTCCCTTAGATCACATAAGGTGGATCTCAGCACAGTTCACGATCTCCGTAGCACCGGCAAGAATCCAAATGTGTGTTTATAAGAATCCCACATTCTATAAATATGTTTGTGGTGAGTAAGTTCCCTCTACACCTCACGGTAGAAGGGGAACGACAAAGTAAGTAAGTAAGTAAGTTCCCTAACTTTTAAATTGTTTCCTGGGCAGCGGCCGTGTGGCCTACTCTTTACGATTTCCAACTGCCGAGGGATATTTAACCTGCGCAACTTGCACACGGGACCTCCTATTTTTTCGTCCTTATCCGATAAGGTTAGGCATCCGATCTCACTATCCAGGAGACCAAGGGGTAGTAAGTCATCATTAGGATCACTAGTTCTGAAAAATATTTCCATAAATTATATTCTCTCTACTGGTATTCGAACCCGGTAGCTTTATAATTCGAGGCGGACGCCATATCTCTTAGCCACTCCAACTGCCCCACCCCCTCCTCCCCCATCTTCGTGTTTTAGAGTTATACTATATTTTTCCTAATATAAGTTCACAAACGTGTTATGTTTGCAGCTATAGCCCGTATCTGCCAATCCGTTAAAAGCGTTATTATTTTGTGAAAGTTTCTGTGAATTATTTCCTGGCCAAAATTATTCGTGGCTGTTGGTTTTATCCCAATGTCAGTGCATTTTGCCAGGAAATATACCCATACTTCCTCCTCCTCTCCCGCGTGCTTTAAGTTTGCTAAATGTGTGGTTCTTGTTCTGTTTACATTCAGACGATAAGATAACGGTGTCCCGTCTCCTGTTCGTTTTAAATAAATGGGAGTTTATTCAAAACAAATGATCCAGTCAAGGGATGTAAGAACTGTATGTGAATATACAAATTTTAATTTCATAATTTGCTATGAATCATTTAAATTTTGATGTGAATTCATTATCGTCCCCGAAACAGTTACCATAAACAAAAGTACATACTTCACAGACCTGTTTTAAATAGTTAATATAAATATTGATTTCAAAATACTACCTGAAATAGTTAAAACAAATTATAATTACACAAATTCGTAACAAATGCCATTAAACTGGCTCAAAGCCCCAAATAAAATCAGACAGTCAAAAGCTCAGCTTTAGTTCTTCATTCATCGTTATAGTGATTTTCATAAAAGCTTCGAATCTGCAGGAGCTGGTGTGGATCTACTGTCCAGGTCATGCAGTGGTATACGGTAATGAGAAAGCTGACATACTAGCATCAAGAGCATCCACAGTGGGGACACTGGATATGGATAAGGGAGAGATAATGAGAACAATTAATGATCGCCTGTTAGAGAATGACACTGCAATAGATGAATCATCAAGGTTAAGACTGTTGGAATTTAGCATCAAACGTAAGGCTAGCAGAAGTCGACGTATGAGGTGATGCTTCCGTCGTGTATACAACCAGCGAGCTACAGGAACAGTTAGCATATATAATGCGCTCTGATATAACCTAATAGGTTGAAAGGACCTCGCCTCGCCACAAGAAGGCAAAAACCGAACCAAACCAAAAAAACAGTTAACATTCACATTCTTCGACATATGCTGAGGGAGTCTGAGCAGCTATGGGTTTGCCTAGAGTGTAATGATATCGGTTCGATTCAACAATAACAATGTAGACCTTTCTGCTGATGACTGTCTTAATACTTATCATCGTCATAACTCCTCACCTCCACAAGGAGCATAGGCCTTCTTTATCCATGGTTTATCTGTCTTCTTCTACCTTTCTTACCCTGGACATTCCAGGTCAAGGATTGTTTTTAAATTCTGTCAAATGTGTTTCTCAATGTTTACGCTATCCAGCAGCACTGATTTCTTCTCACTTCTTTGTCTACGTACACCTGTCTAGTTCTTGTCATCAGTTCTACATTGGTCATCTTGTCATATAATTTCAAACCTTCTATTTCACACAAGCACGCAATTACGAAAGCCTAAAATTCTTGATTGTTGTTGTGTTTTAAAAAAAATAACATTTGTATCTTGAATAAATATTACTCTATTGAACAACTGTTAGCGCCAGCGCTTTCTAATCATCTCTTTGTTCCAACGAAACTTTTTTCTGATTCTTGCGTACTTACTTTTTACTTTAATTTTACCGTCCACTGTTGTTGTGAAGCGTAGTGGTGAGCTGAAAAATCCACTTAGGAGCCAGGTGTGTCACATGGCTGCTGTGAGCCCGGTTTGTTATAGTATGTTTGTGATGTTCACGTGTCTTGAAACCAGTTTTTCTACTGGTGTGGGCGCGAAGTGGTCATTTATCGGGCTCCATTCATCTTGTCAGCAGTTCCGAATTGGTGATCTTGTCCTTGCATTATAATCCTTCTATTCTTAATGCGGTTACAATACTTCATAACTGGGTATATCAGTTTTTTTGTTTTTCTTAGACAAAATTTATTCTCACACTA
Organism: Oreohelix idahoensis; assembly: GCA_024509875.1. Lineage (NCBI taxonomy): Eukaryota > Metazoa > Mollusca > Gastropoda > Stylommatophora > Oreohelicidae > Oreohelix > Oreohelix idahoensis. Next base: position 328,644 of record JAMPIV010007524.1, read on the forward strand.
TACACAAATCGTACCTTCCCAGTTATATATATGTATATATATCCTTCTTTCTCATATATATACACACACACACATACACATTCAAAAGAATTCTATTTTCACATGTGAAAATCATAACAACCTGAAAAATCAGCTATCTGACAAATCTATATTTTGGTTCTTACATTCATGAGTATTTACTTTTAAATGTTACAGCTTTAACCTTAATTTGAATATGCCATTACTTCATTGCTCTCTCCTCTCTCTCTCTCTCTCTCTCTGACTCTGTCTGTCTGTCTGTCTGTCTGTCTGTCTCTCTCTCTCTCTCTCTCTCTCTCTCTCTGTATGTATGTATGTATGTGACGAGTCAAGATAGCAAGATGAGGCTGACAAGTTAGAAACAAGGAAAAAAAAAAACAAGAAATAAGTGTGAGTAAGACGTAGACAACAAAATACAAAACTGAAAAACGTGACGTCAAAGCTAATGACTTAATTTAACATTATAAACTCGGACAGTGCTAAAATAGCTCTCAACAAATAATCCCGGTTTGGCCCCCCAAATAATATTTTACACGCTTCTAGGGGTGTTAGCATAATGTTAGAACAATAGTGTTCAACGCAACCAAGTGGCAACTTTGTGAATAATTGAGGATCCATTTATGACACATTGATATTAAATCCATAGGACCATATACATTGGGCCAACAATATAAGTGTGTCCGTTAAACTCTGAATTCATCTAATGTCTGGTTCCATTATCGAATAATATATCTCAGTCCATGTGAAGACTGGTAAGAACATTCATTAGTACATCCATATCCGTGAAGTCTCAGTGGAGACGTTTAATCAACTTCATAAGAACATCTGGGATCCTGTGCTGGGTTTGGATGTTATTGCGTAATATATTACTTGTCTACAGAGTGAGGTCAGCTATGCAAGTCCCTGAGTCTAATAGTTGAAGATGCTTGTTCTCAGGGTACCTGACTGCTACCACCCTACGACCTCAATCTGCGATATTTTTTGAGCCTACTTTTATGTAAAGGTGTATGGTTGTTATCTGGCTAGATGTCTAGGGTAATGTGCTATGTGATGTAGAGAGAATGACAACAACCACTAATGTAACTCAATGAAAATGATTAAACAAATCAATGGTTAAAGTTTGAGTAACAATTTTTTACAATTTTAATTTCCTGTACCTCAATTTCTTGGGTACAGGAATGTTTAAAACTCAAAATAGAATCGAAATGTATTTACAGTAATGTGAATTAAAAAAGACAACTTGTCTATTATATTATGAAAATGTCTATGACTTGGAATGTCCTGGTAAAGCACTACATTTTATAAAAGGTCACTCTTATGAGGAACGATTATGTTCATACCTCAAGAACGCTGTGTTGATTTAATACTGGAGAGAGTATGTCAAGTGAAAAATCATGAACCCGTGGATGGTTCTTATCTTTAAGTTCTGGAGCACTGTTGTCTTTCTTCCACAACGATAGTCTCCACGACTGCAACTTATAGACACTGCTACAGCACTCTTCGGAGTTTTTGGGCAATCAGATACGTATTGCCTCGAACGTGCAAATTCAATAAGTCTGGTATGGCTCACTGAATGTTTCAACATGGAACCCTGAAAATAAGAGGATTAAGGCCTCCTCAGTATTTCAAACATATCTCTCCTTCCCTAACCAACTAAGCATTATCAACAGTTTCAAGATCAGTTTCTATGGCTATATAAATAGCTATCGTTCCTATCTGATGGGGTGACAGCTTCATACTCAGGTAAATTTAAATCATCAGTTTGATACATTCCTTTCATAGGAAAATTATAGTTAATTTTATGAAGTCATGTGAAAACACTCTGACTTGCTGAAGACGGCCAGTGGTTTTCTGGCCTTCCAATCATAATAATGTCCTATTTTATTTCCAACTATGTCTTTTCATTCTCTCCCAAAGTTTAAGTAAGCCTGTCTGGCTTTTCAAAGAAATGATAATCTTCCCTAATAGCACTTGTGGCATAACACAAAGTGTTGAGTTTCGCGCCTATCTGGTTTAGCCTCTACCCATCAATACTGCATACACATTCAATAATACAGATACATCTCAATAATAATGTTTATATAAATGTTTATCTTACCGCATCAATGAAATAATGCACAATTTGTAGGTTAACCGGCGATCAATGGTCACACTCAGATCGCCCCTGGTGCAGAACAGCGAAGGCAATGGTCATGAATGCCTTGCGTCTTATGATAACACTACTTTTCAAATATTTATCTTCAAGTGGCAACTAACGCTGGCTTCAAATCGTTTTTATTCCTACCCTTAGTATATTCTACCACAGCCAATCGAATTATGTTATGCCCACTTGCCTCTTTTTGAAAATAAATTACACTTTCAAAAATGTAACGTCCCCCCTCTCCCAAGACTGGCAAAGTTGAGTGAGGACATCAATGCGTCTGTCTCTCTGTCTTTTCTTTACAATATTTATGTTACTATCTAAGCGTTTTTAATGAGAAAAGGCAATTATTGATCAGACGACTGTCTGTCATATAGTCGTTATATTTTTATTTCTCTCTTTATCATAATTTTCATCTTTATATTTTTCCCTCTTCAGTTCTTCAAAATATCATACTTTTCTCTCTACGGTAGGATAATATATCATAATGTGGAATATGATAGTTTAATAAACAAGTATTATCATTTTATTGTCACTGTCCTTTCGTTTATTTTATTCTGCATCGATGTTCCTTGGGCCCCTCGTTATCTATCCTTCTAAGTTTCACTTTCGCCATCTCCAGCCCTACACATTAGTGGGTATTTTCAAATTTCCAAGTTAGTCGTAATTTTTTTCTTTTCTTTAAATCCACCACCGTTTTCCCTCCCTCTCTCGTTCTTTTCAAAATGAAGCAACGCGTTTGAATTTCATCAGAAAATACAACTAGACAGGAAATGTGAGCTTGTCTGTGTGTTTTTACTATCGTCTCACGATCTAAGTGTTTATACATTCAAACTGCGCTACTAATGAACGGGGTGGGCAGGTGGGTTGTAGTGGATTTGCACCACTTTTCCAAAATCTGCTAGTAGCAAAGTCACGCACTTGCGTTATAGTAAGCGATGCCTAGAACCACGGTCGAATGTCGTTCTATTAATACTTCCTCTCTTTCTGTCACTTCTCCGTTTTTCTTTTTTCTCTCACTCTTTCTTGGAACGATACACGCCTTGGTTGCCAAAATGTTATAGTTAATTTCAAGGACGGAGTATGAAAGCTTGTAATATTGAGAGAGGGTACCATTCACTTTGCGTTAAGGCTTCTCAAAACTTGCGCGACTGCGGGCGATGGCGAAGACGTTGAGCACAACTCCGTATTTTATCTCTATAGTATTTGGATTTATAATCTATAATATTTTATCTATTTGATCGGGGTATCAGGGATCTTACTACAGATCCACATTTATTTAATATCCATACGGAATACTTTTAACACAGTCTAAAACACGACCATGCCGGTCGGCTACACAGCAAATATCTCCTTGCCGTTGCAGTATGACCTACGTCATAAAACTCACGCGTAACGACGCGCTTAGCAACATCCCTTTGAGCACCACAAAGATCTAAAGTAATGAACGCTTTGTGATGTGCGGAAAAGAGTCGCAACAAAGGTGTACATAAAGCTTACCCGTGTAGCTCCTGTGGGTTACTGATAAGACAAAGACATAATTGGACAACTGCACTCTCAGGCATGTCGTACAAGGCGACTAAAATGAGGTTGTGTGTGAGTCTGGCAATTGTACTATGTAAAACAAATTTCCACAGACGCCACTGCTACAAGAGCATGGTAAGCTTGGTGCATACTTCTTTTAATGGAACCAGATGCTGAAAATAAAAAAAATGATGATTATTCTATTTCTTACCCCGTGTAATCCCTGGGGGGGGGGGGGGGGGTCTCTAAGACAACAAGGAAGGAATAGGACTACTGTTTACTGTCGCATGTCGTAAGAGGCAACTAATGTGAATATATGTCTTGGGCTGGTAACCAAAACATCCCAAGCAGATTGAAAAAGAAAACACGGCTCCAAGAGTTTGTCCTTCGACATAGGCGTCCTCACTAGAGGTCATCTTCAGTGCTGGCTCCAAGCTCTTTAAGAAGCCAACAAGAAGATGATGATGATGATTATTTTAAAATCTTATCATGATGAAACTGCGGTTATCCAGGTATTCCTTTCTGTCTAGTTCATGGACCCAGTTAGGTCACCCTTTTTCACACTTTTTAAATTTTGATACAGGTTTTTTCTAAACAAAACTCTCTCTTTTAACTTTAATGTACGTATCTCTTCACTTTTCATATCTCGACTTTCTTTCATCCGTTTGTGCGGTCGAGCGAAGAGGAGAGGAAAAAAGACTTTCATTTTATGTAAGATGTAACCCCCCACCCACCCACCCCCCTTCCCCAAAGAGTAAATTAAGATAATGCTTGTATAAGATATAAACAAAGTGGATTCAATAATCACTCTCTATGTTAAAATTGTTCTTCACTCATATCCAACAGGAAATAAATATCAAAATAAAGACAATTAACTGTCATTTTACTACATTACATTGTCACATTTACATTTTCACATTTACATTGTAACTCAAGATTCCTCAGTTCAACACGTGATTTATGAGAGGATAGCTAATTAAGTTTCCGTGATTTTAAAAAAAAAAAAAAAAAAAAAAAAGAAGGTATTTATCAAATGGCAGTTATTAATCGTTTTCTTTCTTCGTTTCATGTATACACAATGGATGCACGTGAGGATTGAAAAAAAAAGTGAAAATAATAAGTGACATCCCCATATAGATGAAAATCGTCATATTAATAATTTGATAGGTATAAAATCTCTCTGCGTCTTTTACGTCCTTACCTAATCTTCACACTCAGACAGCTGAGTGAAAAGGCCCTTGAGTATAAGAGTGAGATCCATCTTTGTTTCATAGATCTGGAAAAGGCGTTTGACAGGGTCCCCTGGAACAAACTCTGGGACTGTTTGGCAAGAAAGAATATTCCAGCACCTCTGATTCATGCTATACAGAGCTTCTACAAGTCTTGCAGAAATTATGTGAGGACAGCAAACCATAAGTCAGAAGAGTTCAGGACCACCACTGGTGTAAGACAAGGTGATATCCTATCACCTTACCTTTTCATACTCCTCATGGATGATGTCATCAAGGCATGTAAGGAGAGAACAAGAAAGTATTCAGTGGGGTACTGGAAGATGAGACAGGTCTATATTTCGGAGCTGGCATTTGCTGATGATGTTGCCCTGATTGCTAAATCAGAGGCACATCTCCAATCCAACCTGCAAGTCTGGAAAGAAGAGCTGGAGAAGAGAGGGATGGTCATAAGCAGCTCTAAAACAAAATCCATGGTGATATCACGACAAGAAAGAAGACATCAGATTAAGCTGGGAGAACAGGTCCTGGAGCAGGTCGACCACTTTAAATACCTCGGAGCTATTATAGACCGAAAGGGAGGCATCAAAGAAGAGTTGGCCACTCGAAAAGCAGCAGCTGGGAGACTTTTTCAGGCCATAAATCGAGGATTCCTCAGCAAGAGAGAGGTTGGTAAGAAAACGAAGATGGCTGTATACCGCTCCATCTATGTCCCAGTCTTGGATGCGAGTCATGGGCAATGACTACAACCCACAAAAGCCAGATCCAAACCTCAGAAATGAGGTATCTGAGGAAACTGGTTGAAGTAACAAGAAGAGACATGGTACGCAACCAGACGATACATCATGGCCTTAAATCCTACCCCCTGCAGACGCAAGTAGAACAGTCCCAATTATGATGGTTTAGCCATGTCTGCAGAATGGGAGAAGATCGACTACCACGACAAGCATGGGAATCAAAGAGCCAAGGATCCAGACCCCTAGGACGACCCAGAGTCCGCTGGGAGGACAACATTAGACAATCTTTAAAGGACCGAGGACTAGAATGGAACCAGGCCAGGAGGAAGACAGCCGATAGTATAGCGTGGCGCTCTCTCTTCCAAACCTCTACACCTCACGGTAGAAGGGGAACGACTAAGTAAGTAAGTAAGTCTTTTACGTCCTTGAGTCTGTAAGTCTAGAAACATGCTCGTCAGCTTTTGTGGAAAAATATGGAAGCGACGGGCATTGCACCGTGCTCTTTTTTTTTTTTTAAACTTTAACATTCTGTTAAAACTAAAGACAAAGGACTGATTTTTTTTTGTTAAAAAAAAAAATTAGCACAGGCAGTAATTAAAGCGGACGCGCTTTCATTCTACGCATCAGTTAAGAGCCTAGCAATACAAGCCTTCCTTTCATATTGAGACTTCCACAGTTTTGGCTGTAGGAAATCATTTGATCGTGTAGGTGTATACCTACCAGAAGCAGTCTTTGCTCTACGTCAACCTTTGTAGCGCTCGCTGTACAGTCTTAATGCATATTTTAAGGACAGGCTGTCAAGGTAAAAACATTTGAAAAGATAACCGTACATTTACAAAAACAATAAAAAAAATGGGGTGTCTAAACAGCTGTTCTGTAACTAGTCAAATTAAAATGTATTTACCCATTCCCATTTCCCAGTCTTCTAAATGTGCTGAAGGTGCTGAAAGTTTAAGGTATTGGCTTTAATCTTTCTCTCGTCACTGTTTTGACGAGTATACTTTTGACGAGTATAATCCTCCAAAAATATTTAATTTTAAAATAATTTCGTCGATTGACATGTCCATTTTTGTTAAAGTTGTGTGAGCTTAAAGTAAATACGTGTCGAAGTATACCCAACCTTCCTTCACACCCTATTACGACATGCTCGACAGGTACCAGTGTTACTATTATTTGCTCCAATTTCGTGCCCTGGTAACACACGGCTGTCCACGTTCTGGAATTCTCAGGGTAAGAGAGGTAGAGGAAGTCTGAAAAACACATGGAGACGAGAACTGGAGATACAAATCAGACACAGAAGGCATGGAAATACCTTGAGCAGACGTCACTGGATATGAGAACTTGGCGTGACTTTATTGAAGGCCTATGCTCCTATATATTTACCCTCAGGAACATTATAGAGCAGTGCTCAGAATGGCAAAGACAGCTGTACATTAATTTCGTTGATTTTGAAAAAGGCTTTTGACAGTATACATAGGGACAGTTTATGGAAAATACTGAGGGCTTATGAAATGCCAAGCTGCATAGTGTCAATCATAAAAAGCCTCTATGCCAACTTTACGTGTAGCGTTGGGCAGAGCAATCTAACTTTTGAGTTGAAACCAGGAGTACGACAGGGATGCCCCTTATCAACCACTCTATTTTTAACAGTCGTAGACTGGGTGATGCGCCAGACAACAGAGGGCAGTCTAAGAGGAATAAGATGGACTACATTTTCTACATTGGAGGACCTGGAATATGCAGATGACATTGCAATACTAGCACATTCACATCAACACATCCAGGAAAAAACTGATAGACTTAATAAGTATAGCCAGCAGGTGGGCTTGAACATCAATCTAAAGAAGACAGAGGTCATGACGCTCAATATGAGCAGCCCTGAGCCCATATCAGTAAGGAATCAGCAACTGGAACAGACAGACACCTTCACATACCTAGGATGCATAGTAACACCAGACGGCGGAGCAAGCAAAGACATCAACAACAGAATGAACAAAGCAAGAACAGCCTCTTTTAGTCTAAACAACATCTGAAAGTCCTCTCAGTACAGCACAAGCACAAAATTAAGATTATATCAGAGCTGTGTGTTTTCTGTGCTTCTCTATGGTGCGGAATGCTGGAGAGTTACAGAGAAGGCAATGTCGAAATTGTCCTCTTTTCACACAACATGCCAAAGAAAAATTCTCCGAATTTTGTGGCCGAATACCATCACCAACCAAGATATGCTTACATGCACACCATCATAGCTGGCATACGCTGGAGCTGGGTTGGCTATGTTCTCAGAAGAGACCCCGATGCCATCACAAGAACAGCTATGCTATGGAAAACGAAAGACAGGCCGACCAAAAACAACTTGGCGGGAGGACTGTGGATTCTGAGATGCATAGAATGAACCAGAGTTGGGGCACTGTACGAAAGATGGCCACCGACCGAGCAAAGTGGAATCAATTTGTTGTAGCCCTACAAGACGCCACCAGGAGTGATGGCCATTGACTGCTTTGACGATGTTACGACTGGAGTAAATATAGAGGATCATGCAGGATACGCGAATGATGGCAGGTGTTCATTCAGGACATTATGGTCCGTATATATAAGAAAAGCCGGCAAGTGAACAGGTCCACGGGAAAAAAACATGGTTGACGTTTAATAAATAAAGTTATTTCACATTAACGTCCATCAAACATCAAAAGTACATGGCATGGATAAGCGTAGTAGAATTATCTCTCGTCCGTCAATAAGTTTCAAACGTTAGGCATCTTTAAGTGGCAATAATATAATAATGATACACTCCTCTCCTCTCCACTTAATCCTGGCCATTGTGCTAAGGTTCGGGCAATCCATGAAAACCAAAGTAATGCGGCAGAAGCAATCAGGGTAAACAAAATATTAGTTGCCTCATATCTCAAAGTTACTTGTAGTAAATTATGGTATGAACTTCCAGATAAGTTCGGGAACCATCTTGCACATAACGTGGAGGCCTCCGAAAATCAATAATGCCACAATGTCTTGGGTGGGCTAAAGGAACGATCTTCAGCCGGTTTTGTGTCAACCAAACCAAGAACTTCTAAGAGATGAGTACACATTAGTACCATTTCTGTCAGCATTGTGAGCAAAAATTAGTGTCAGTGACGAGAACGTGATTTAGCGTAGAAAGAGACAATAATAACAGCATAGCTGATAAATGTTATATACTTAATTAACAGCACAGCTGATACATTTACTATAAGTGATTAACAGCACAGCTGATATAAATTTGTTTCCTATAATTGGAAGACTTGTTGAAAAATTACATCTACATCGGACAAAAGAACAAATACGGAAGGCACAATTAATTAACACACTGAACCCACGACATGTGACAAACTACGTCACTAGTGACTGTCGCTCACCACGAGTCAAAACGCCTTCTAGTGGCGCCTTAGGGGCAAAAAGATAGTTTTTGTTGCCATTTTCCATCACGCCAGGCAACGGCAAATCAATCCATTTGCTGTTGTTTACCGTAATTCCTCAAATGGAGATCAAAATCTACAGGCGACAATTCCTGCATAAAATGGCATGTGCAGTAACATGCTACAATATTTTATCCATAAATCTATCCTTAACAGACGATCGGCGGCTAAGGATCAACGAATGAAGGATATTTACTTTTCCATAAAATTATGCTCTACATTTACATTTCAACGTTTCGCTGGGGTCACAGTAGCTACGAGGTATGGTGCCCGCCTGTAATTGTAAAGGTAGTGGGTTCGCTCACAGTACAAATAATATAATTTATGGAAAGTTTTTTTTCAGAACAAGTGCTTCCTAATGATGTCATTCTTCCCCCACCTCCCTCCCTCCCTTGATCTTCTGGGTAGTAATATCGGATGTCTTGCCTACTTGGATAGGGGCGAAAAATAGGATGTACCGTGTGCAAATTGCGCACGTTAAAAATCCATCGATAGTTAGAAATTGTAAAGAGAAGGGGACCCAAAGATGCAGCATTAGTGAATGCAGTCAGCGACCCATAGCTTGACTGCTTGCATCAGGATCAGCGAACCAGAGCGGGTCATGACATTATTTTCTCCGTCCACCAAGAAAATATTTAAGGCGCGGCTACTGCAGTATGTAATTTACCTGAGCAAAATTCGCAGGAACGAACATTCTCACAGCTACCTTGAATGCCAGATGGAAGTTTATCAGTTGTCGGCCAATAATCTCTGAAGTCTTATGTTTTCATTTTTGCTTTTGGCATTTCCTTTTTTTTTCATTCCTCACAAACAGACGCTAAATCTGGAGTGCATTTAAAAAAAATTTCCGCCTTAAAACCAAAAGAAGGTAACAGAGAGAGAGAAAGGGACATAGATAGATAGATAGAAAGATAGATAGATAGATAGATAGATAGATAGATAGATAGATAGATAGATAGATAGATAGATAGATAGATAGATAGATAGATAGATAGATAGATAGATAGATAGATAGATAGATAGATATATAGATAGAGACAGTCAGAGAGAGAGAGACAGAGTGAGAAAGAGAGAGAAAGAGACAATAGCATAAGGAAGGAAGTGTATGAAATAAAGGCTTCGAAGGTTCAGTATATATATATATATATATATATATATATATATATATATATATATATATATATAGATATATATATATATATATATATATATATATATATATAAATAAATATATATATATATATATATTTATTTATATATGCAAGTTTTTAAGCATACCTTACAAAGACTAAAAAAAGTGCTCATGCGCGCATCGGGTATTTCAAGTGAAACTTTCGCAGTTGAGTTGCAACCGGTAATTGTTACACTGGTCAAGTAGGTGAAAAAAAAAGAAATATGTACATTTTTTTTGAGTCTTTGTAAGGTATGCTTAAAAACTTGCAGAGATTATCTTACTTTTGTATATATATATATATATATATATGTGTATATATATATATATATATATATATATATATATATATATATATACACAAACAGACCACCACCAACAGTAACACCTGATTTTAATAATGAAACACCCACAACCACCTTGCCAATAACTTGCGATGAATTCACGCTGGACGAGATCAAACAAGCCGTTAAAAGATTAAAAAATTTTTAAGCTGCTGGAGTTGACGAAATTTCAGGGGAAATGATTAAAGCAGTTAATGACAACAACCTCTTGAGAATTTTAGATATTATAAATGAAGTATGGAGAGAAGAACAACCACCACAACAATGGAAAGACAGTATTATTGTAAAGTTACCGAAGAAAGGTGATCTATCAGACTGTAATAACTGGCGTGGTATATCTCTATTATCAGTACCTGGAAAATTATTATGTTGCATGATGTTAGAAAGACTCAAATTGCATGCTGACGAAAAGATCAGAGAAGAACAAGTGGGTTTCAGGCCGAAACGATCATGTATTGATCAAATATTCACACTAAGAACAATTATAGAAGAATCAGTGGAAAGGCAATCGCCACTTATTATCACCTTCGTCGATTTTCAAAAAGCCTTTGATAGTCTACACCGCCCATCATTGTGGAAGATACTTACAATCTATGGTTTTCCAACAAAATATGTGAATATAATCAAAGCGCTATATGACAATGCAAGATGTTGTGTTAGAACAAATAAAGGGAATACAGAATGGTTTACAGTAGAAACAGGGGTGAAACAAGGCTGTATTATGTCACCACTACTTTTTGGAATAGCTATTGATTGGGTTATGAGAAACTATATCCACAATGAACAATTAGGTATAAAACGGACAAATGGAAAATTCCTGGGGGACCTGGATTTCGCAGATGATGTAGCATTCTTAAGTTCAACACCCAGACAATCCCAAGAAGCAGTAAATAATTTGTGTCATCTCTCGGTTAAAATAGGTCTCCAAATAAATGCCTCTAAAACTAAAGCTATGAACTTTTCTAACGAGACCTTTGATATCATCTTGAACGGGGAAAAACTACAGAAAGTTGAAAGTTTCAATTATTTAGGCAGTAAAATGACTCAGGATGGTGACACAACAAGAGAAATCCATACTAGAATTGCTTTGGCAGCTAGCGCCTTCAATAGATTATCTAACATTTGGAAATTACGATCATTGAATAGACATACCAAGCTTCGTCTGTTTAATTCAAATGTTATCTCAGTGTTAACATACGGCTGTGAGAGTTGGAAAATAACAAAATTATTGGAGAACAAGCTGAATACATTCGAGAACAAATGTCTTAGAAAACTCATGAACATCAGTTGGAGAGAATTCAAGACTAATCGACAAATAAGAGAAGACTCTAGGCAGAAATATGTCTCCGACTATATAAGGAAAAGACGATGGTCATATATCGGTCATGTCCTACGAATGCAAAACAACAGAATACCACTACAGGCGCTCACTTGGTGTGGTAAAGTGGGATGATATAAATACTTATAGGGGACTTAGTGTACTGACTGAGATCAGCTGTGAAGGTATATGTATCTAATAGGTGTAGTGTTTTACAGATAACCTTACTTGCTACCACATTTATACCTCAGTCAGAATTATTCTGGAATATTGTGATGACTACGTTGAATGTCTAGGGTTATGTAAATGATGAAGTGTAAGTCACAACAACAACAGACAGATAAACAATTTAATTTATTCCACCACACTTGACAACACTGTGACACTCACACACATTTAACACTCTATAAGACTATCTTAAATGAGTCACTGGTAAAGTTTCAAATATATATGTATTAATTACTTTCACTAATATATATCCTGATTCAACTACACAGTGAACCAGGAATCACAATCAAATGTAATCACAATTTATATGTACATAATTTATAAATATGAACCTTGTAGTGACATATTTTATTAGTATTATCCTATGTGTGTCAGTTGTGTAGTAGTACTATGAGGTAATACTGGTTTTGTTTTTCAAGCTATGTTGTTATTTGTCATCATGACTTCAAGTGTTTGTTTATCTTGGAAATAGTATAGGGAAACGTTCACAGTTCCTATCAATTTAAACAAGGTATTGTCCCTCTGTTTTACTATAATGTCAATTTTAGAGGGGGACACATAATGTTGAGCTCCTCTGGCCACAGAAGCTTATCTTTCGTGATGGCGGCAGGAAAAGACTCCTCTGCTCGATAGCTTCCCTGTGTTCTGGAGACACCTCACTGGTCACTATCTGGACCCAGGAGTATGCTGTCAGCCTCTAGATTCAGCAAAGCTCCGACCAGGTGCTGCTCAATAACTTTAGGACCACGGTCCCACAATTCATGGAAATAATACACAATTACGTTGACTGGCAATGAATATGGCACAAAATCCGACCTGCCGCTGTCTCAGGCTTTTATTTAGAAAAATATAAGCTGAATCTCAACGCACTGTTGCTTTAGAAAGTTTATTTGAAAATGTGGTGCTGAACTGACGCTTCTAATTGACTATATTGGCGGGTCTAACCAATCGTGCCATGTTTACACAGCTTTTCAAAAAAGTACCTCTACTACTGTTTCCCCTAACAACAACAAATTAGTATTTGTAGTCCGACTAATCGTGTTTCGCCTTACATTTACTGCGCTCCAATCAAATAGGATTTAACATGGGGACCTATTTCCCGTACAATGGTGGTTTCAAAATCTGCCACTGAGCGATTTTGATTTTGGTGTTGTCTGACACCCTCACTATTTCTTTTGGCTATAATTTGTTAATTCCTAGACTATTTGCGTAACACTTAACATATTATTTGTCAGCAAGTCCTAAGGAACCCAAATATACAAATTTAAGGGAGCTAAGTGGCTGCGTTCAAAATATGTATTTTCTAGGATAGTCGTGTATTTGTTTTTTTTATTTTTTTTATGTTTAGAACCGCCACCTGTCCTGCTGTACTGTCAGACTAATGTCAGGATTTTAGACATAAAACAGTAGAATGTCATGTTTCCTAATAAGCGTTTTGTAAGTTTTTAAACCTAACTCTCGTATGGGTAGTGTTTTTTATCACTGTCGATTTGAAAAAAAAGTTATTGCTTCTGGCCTTACGCTAGGGGTGGGTGGCATTAATTGTATATCGCGAGACGCGTGTTTAGTGTGGCATGCGTTCCTGCTTTCAGCCCTCCCTTCTCTCTATCCTAAGTTCATCTGTCTTTTCATCACGCCGTGTATAAAATGAAATTAATGGAAGTATTAATTTAGGTCATTACGCAGGGTGCCTAGCTCAAGGTTTTTCTTAGAAATGCAGTACACGTGTTATTGTAGAAAGCGTGTATTGATGTAGTAGGCTTTACTATCAACGTGAAAGCGTGATCTCGAGTACCGTCATTGTGACAGCACTGTTCTTTACCATTCTTCTTTCCTTTTATTGAATTTATGTGCTAGGCTTTACATTTACCTGATAATTTATATATGTGGATTAGAATTTCTCACGACACTTGGGTTCCTGAGGGTAAGAGGAAAAAAGGAAGACCAAAAGAAACACTCAGAAGAACAATAATAAGAGAAGGAAGAACGTTGGGCCTAAATAATGTGCAAGAGCTAAGAGTAGTGGCGTCACAACGAACAACCTGGAGAGCACTGGTTTCTGCCTTATGCGCCGTGTTTGGTGCTTAAAGAATTTATTATTATTATTATTATTTATTATATATATATATATATATATATATAGATATATATATATATATATATATATATATATATATATATATATATATATATGTGTGTGTGTGTGTGTGACAGTTATTAGTACTTTTCTTTCTTCGTTTCATGTATATCCACAGGATGCACGTGAGGATTGAAAAAAAAAAGTGAAAATAGGAAGTGACATTCCCATATAGATGAAAATCGTCATATTAATAATTTGATAGGTATAAAATCTCTCCGCGTCTTTTACGTTCTTGCGTCTGTACGTCTAGAAACAAGCCCATCAGCTTTTTGGGGAAAAAGTTATTTATATATAAATGCAATTCCTTAGCGAGCTGCTTAAAACTTTAATTCTTTACGTGTTGTCTAAAACTGTTCTTACTTACAGTTTTGTGTAAATCTTTTATTACTTATCGTTTTCTCTAATTCTTTTATTATTTATCGTGTTGTCTAAATCTTTTATTATTTATCGTGTTGTTTAAAAATCTTATTATTTACCGTGTTGTCTAAAACGTGTATTACTTATCATGCTGTCTTAAACTTGTATTACTTATCATATTGTTTAAAACTGTTATTACTCGTGCTGTCTTAAACTTGTATTACTTATCATATTGTTTAAAACTGTTATTACTCGTGCTGTCTTAAACTTGTATTACTTATCATATTGTTTAAAACTGTTATTACTCGTGCTGTCTTAAACTTGTATTACTTATCATATTGTTTAAAACTGTTATTACTCGTGCTGTCTTAAACTTGTATTACTTATCATATTGTCTAAAACTTGTATTAGTTATCATGTTGTCTAAAACTTGTATTACTTATCATATTGTCTAAAACTTGTATTAGTTATCATGTTGTCTAAAACTTGTATTACTTATCGTGTTGTCTAAAACTTGTATTACTTATCATATTGTCTAAAACTTGTATTACTTATCATATTGTCTAAAACTTGTATTAGTTATCGTGTTGTCTAAAACTTGTATTACTTATCGTGTTGTCTAAAACTTGTATTACTTATCATATTGTCTAAAACTTGTATTAGTTATTGTGTTGTCTAAAACTTGTATAACTTATCGTGTTGTCTAAAACTTTTATTACTTAAAGTTTTGTCTAAAACTTTTATTACTTGTCATGTTGTCTAAAACTTTTATTACTTAAAGTTTTGTCTAAAACTTTTATTATCGTGTTGTCTAAATAATTTATTACTTATCCTGTTGTCTAAAGATGCAAAGCATGAACCAGAGATGGGGCACAGCAGGAAGGGTGTCCACTCACCGAGCTAAATGGGGACAGTTTCTTGCTGCTCTACAAAACGCCACTAGGCGTGATTGCCACTGACAACTTTGTCAGTCAGGGGCTGAGGATCCAAGTAGAAGAAGAAGAAGACGGAGATGGAGATGTTGTCTGAAACTTTTTATTAAAAAGGAAAAGCAGGTAGTACCAGATGGCATTCCAGCAGAAGTAATTAAAACAGATATTGATACTTCTACACATATATTACAAGCTACTTGGCAAAGTCTGGGAGAGAGAAGAAATTCCAGCAGAATAGAAGGAAGGAAATCTAGTTAAGCTGCCTAAGAAGGGAAATTTACAAGTGTGCACAAATTATAGAGGAATAATGTTACTATCACTGCCAGGAAAAGTATTAAACAGGATCATCCTTGAGAGATTAAAAGAGTTCATAGACAAGCAACTGAGAGATCAACAAGCAGGGTTTTGACAAAACAGATCCTGTACAGACCAGATAGCCACATTGAGAATAATAGTTGAACAAAGTCTGGAATGGAATTCACCGCTATACATCGGATTTGTAGACTATGAAAAAGCATTTGACAGTGTAGAATCACTTTGGAAATTGATGAGACATAATGAGTTTCCTATGAAGATCATTACCTTCATAAAGAAGACTTATGAAGACATGACTGTTGCGCACAGATTTTTCTGAGTCGATATATAATTTACCTGTCTTGTTTGTATACTTTAATTTTGTAACCAAAGGTGTTTAATTTTGTAACCAAAGGTGCATAACTCATGGTTATCTGTGGTTGCATTTTTCAATGGTTGTTACCCTCTCTTGTTTCTTAACCTGGCGATCTATTATTAGATCTATGTCTGGTTGTTATCCATATATGGCTCGAATAGGTCAGCTTTTCTTGGAATGTTTGCAACCAGAGTCGATGTTTATTCCCTGACCATATAAGGCTCGATTGGTCAGTCTTTTGTGCTTGGTATGTGTTCAACATCGTCCCGCTTGAGTTTAACTCAGGGGTCAAGAGCTAACTGCGCATGTGTCGAGTTTAGGGTTGGTTAAGAAAGACTTCCGTTCGGGGAGTCAAGCAGTGGTTTCGATGGGATTCAGACGCGTTTTGGCGTCGGTGATCAGTTGTGACGGGGAAATGAAAGTCCTCTTTGTGTAGTTAGTTATCTACAGATGGTTTTTCCCATGTGATTCTAAACGCCTGGAGGCGTGTGAGTTGTGGTGTTTATTTCTGAAGAAAGGTAATTGCGCTTCAAATCATTTCTATTTGTCGCCAGCTTTAATGATTGACATTTTTGTTCCACCTGCTTGTTGACTTTTCCGCTGGCGGGAAAGAGTCTATTGTCACTAGAAGTTCAACTCACGAATCACCAAGTCACTATATACATCGGGTTGGTGCATGCCCGAAGGGTTATCTGTTCGTTGAATTCTGCTGCTCCGGCTGTATCACGTCGGACAAGGTTTGACACCTTTGCTACCAAAGAAACTTAGAGGACATTACATTAAAGGGGTCCGCCATATGTCGTGGCCCGATGTACTCCAGAAGATATGCTTGTCTTGCTGGGGGTCTGAAAGGGAGAGTTGATTTAATCTCCTACATATATATATTTTGGCTGTAGCTAGAAAAGGATGCTGGTTTCAGCACCTTAATATATCTACAGTCGTCTATGATGCATTTATGCCAGTTATATTATTCGCCATTGCTTTGCTGTAATGTCGTCAAGTATTGTAAACTGACTATCTATATTATGATGAGCGCCCATTGTCTTGTATCGTCAATAAATCCATGAAACGTCAGCTATTGTCCACAATTACTGACTTCTACATGTGGTTGTGTGGATGGACTGTGACCTGTCAGAACCTATACACGCATTCGCACCCATCTATTGATGTTTACTCATCTACATATCACCAACCACCCTTCTTGAAGCAAATAGATAGATATCAAGTGAATACACACTTGAGAGTGAGTTTGTGTGACACCCTGTCAGCACCTCAATGCCTGGTGACCTATATCAGTCAAAACATTGTCTCCGGGTCGACTTGACACTCACCTACGCAGCACTTACACCTTCACAGACAATGACAATACTAAATGAGAGGTCACAACAAGTGAGTCTGAAAATACACAGAGAAAAGACAAAGATTATGAGAATAAATTCAAGAAATTATAATAAAATTGAACTTGAAGAAACACTACTACAAGATGTAGAATCGAACCATTATCTGGGCAGCAATTTAAACAAAATTGGAGGAACAGACAATGATAAAAAAAAAAAAAAAAAAAAATACAAAATACAAAAAGCAAGAGGAGTTTTCATTGCTTTGGGAAACATATGGAGATCAAAAGAAATCAATTTTCAACACGAAAATAATAATCTTCAACTCTGATATCAAGTCAGTCCTATTGTATGGCTCTACAACATGGAGAACAACAAAAACAACAACAAAGTTACGACATTCATAAACGGGTGCTTGCGTAGAATAGAAGGATTAAAATGGTATGACAAAGTCACAAATGTGGAACTGATGACAAGAACCAGACAAGTGCCAGTGGAACAAGAGATGAGATTTACTCCTTGGGGAGTTAAAGGATATTCATTGATTGAAAGCTTTAATTACTTACCGTGTTTTCTTACTTACTTACTTACTTATTCGTTCCTCTTCTACCGTGAGGTGTAGAGGTTTGTAAGAGAGAGCGCCATACTATTCTATCGGCTGTCTTCCTCCTGGCTTGGTTCCATTCTAGTCCTCGGTCCTTCAAAGATTGTCTAATGTTGTCCTCCATGTTGTCTACAACTTTAATTACTTATAGTGTTGTCTTAAACTGTTATTACTTATCATGTTGTCTACAACTTTAATTACTTATCATGTTGTCTACAACTCTAATTATAGTTTTGTCTTAAACTGTTATTACTTATCGTGTTGCCTACAACTTTAATTACTTATAGTTTTGTCTTAAACTGTTATTACTTATCGTGTTGTTTACAACTTTAATTAATTATCATGTTGTCTACAACTTTAATTATAGTTTTGTCTTAAACTGTAATTACGTATCTTGTTGTCTACAACTTTAATTATAGTTTTGTCTTACATTGTTATTATTTATCGTGTTGTCTACAACTTTAATTATAGTTTTGTCTTAAATTGTTATTACTTATCGTGTTATCTACAACTTTAATTACTTATAGTTTTGTCTTAAAATGTTATTACCTATCGTGTTGTCTACAACTTTAATTATATTTTTGTCTTAAACTGTTATTACTTATCGTGTTGTCTACAACTTTCATTTCTTATAGTTTTCTTAAAATGTTATTACCTATCGTGTTGTCTACAACTTTAATTACTTATAGTTTTGTCTTAAACTGTTATTACTTATCGTGTTGTCTACAACTTTAATTACTTATAGTTTTGTCTTAAACTGTTATTACTTATCGTGTTACCTACAACTTTAATTACTTATAGTGTTGTCTTAAACTGTTATTACTTATCATGTTGTCTACAACTTTAATTACTTATCGTGTTGTCTACAACTGTAATTACTTATCATGTTGTCTAATACTTTAATTACTGATCATGTTGTCAAATGCTTTAATTACTTATCATGTTGTCTAATACTGTAATTACTTATCATGTTGTATAATACTTTAATTACATATTGTTAAGGGATGGAGGAATTGCCCGAATTCTTTTGTTGTCTAGGGTCTATTTGTGTTATTGAAGAAGTGAGAATTCATTCATCTTGCTTTGATTTATATTGTTGAATATTCTGGCAACCACCCGTCTTGTATACACCTTTCCATATCAACATCTCAAGTACTGCATGAAGTTAATAACGGTGTAAATTAACCTTGAGAGATTGAATAAACTACTGGGCTTGGACGATTTGGCAACAGTTTAATAACGAGTAAGTACACACTAACAAGGTCACAATTACGAACATGGCATGTATGCTCCCTCTCTGTGTTACAGTCTTGCTTAAATCTGATTCGACTTTCTAAACATGTCACTCGACTTCTCCCTTCCACATATCTTGATAATCATATTTATTAATCACTATTTCCAGCGGGGTATTTAGCGTCCCAGAATTTCAATTATCCACAATTCAAATCCACATCAATCCATAAGCTTCGGGGTATGTCGCTTCCCGGTATAACAATTCTATTAATTTTATTCCTATATCTTCGGGGAATGATACCTCCCGGAATAACAACTGTTCAATTATATTGGTTCATATAATTTTTGTTTAACATCCTTCTTTGTCTTGGGAATTATAGTCCCGTATCACATTTACTTATAATCCTGGCATTTTCTCATGCCTTTCATTTAAGCATATAGCTTACCCCTTTTTTTCCTCAGAAATATTTATTGAATACACAAATATACTGGCTGATACACAAGCCATTTTTGACACACATCTTGACGCTATGACGTCACATACCAATCTCCCTACATCATACCTCGATACTCATCTCACAGCGACCGCGTTCATATATTTCTTGCGTTCAGTTGAGGTACGACATGGTGTGACAAAACCCTGGCACTATTAATAAGTTGCCATGATAAAAATCGCACCATGAAGCAGCCTCAACAGTACCCCTCACGCTCCCGAGCGTTTACTTCAGGAAACGCGCAAGATCCTGCAGGGTATAACCTTAAGCAATCTTACGTACGGATACACCTTACAGACAAGCAATCTAATGAGAAGTATCAGGAATTTGACATATATACATAAAACTATGAAGAGCAATTATTAAATAACCAAAATTGCAATACAATTTTAGTCCATATATCCGGACAAAATAGCAAGTCCAGAAGACACAATATGATGTCCAAACAAACTGGAACCATAAACCTGGATGCAAAGTTCCATGTGAAATATATCAGTCCTGGTGAGTTGCAAATCGCGACAACAAGTCAGCTAACCAATTGTCCTCACCGCGTATATGCTTGATTTCAAAAGAAAACTGTTGCAGTAGTAGAAACCATCTGTAGATTCTTGAGTTCTTAAACGCTTTCGGTTTCATTGACGTCAAAGGATGATGATCTACTTCAACGTAAAATTTTCGTCCGAGCAAGTAGCGAGAAAGTTTTGATATAGTCCAGACAAGAGCAAGGAGCTCTCTTTCTCCCGCCGAATATTTCTTCTCTGCTGCAGACAACTTCCGGCTCACAATGAAGCAAGGATGGAGTACGTCGTTGACAAGTTGCATCAAACTGCCACCGATTCCCATCTGAGAAGCGTCTGTGCGAATATAGAAGGGTTCATGGATATCTGGCAGAATCAAAATAGGATGATTCGCGAATAGTATTTTAATCTTATCCAATGCTAACTGACAAGTCTTTGACCACAATAATTTAAGAGGAGCACCTTTGCGGGTCAAATCTGAAAGAGGACCAGAGATAGACGAAAAGTCCGGAATAAATTTATGATAATAGTTAATGAGCCCTAACAGACTACGGACCTCTTTCTTATTTTTCGGTATCTGAATGTTCAGGATTTTATTCACCAGACTATCCGAAGGATAAAGCCGATGATTACCGATTTTATGACCCAGGAAAGATATTTCCTGAAAACCTATCTGTACTTTCGAAGGTCTAACTGTCAAATGATGCTTTCTAAGCTGTTCTAGCAAAGAAATGAAACCTACAATATGTTCTTCCCATGTGTTATGGAATAAACAAATGTCATATATGTATGTGATGATATCGGGTCTATCGCCAACCAAACGGCGCATCATGCGAACAAATGTCGCAGGTGCATTCACCAACCCGAAACACATATAATTCCATTCCAATAAACCTCTTGGTGTGGAAAATGCTGTCAAATGTCTAGAATTCTCGGACAACGGAATTTGCCAGTATCCTTTTGCCAAATCTAGTTTAGTAAAGAATGTAGCGTTAGCCAGCTGTGTAAGAAGATCTTCCAAAATTGGAATTGGTTCAGCATCTGTGACTGTAACTTGATTTAGTTTTCGAAAATCAATACAGATGCGTAAAGATCCATCTGGTTTCTTCACCAATACCATTGAAGAAGAATATGAAGATGAAGAGTGTGAGATGATACCCATTTTCAGCATATCTGAGATTTCTGTATCCACCTTATCTCTGTAGTGAATCGGAATAGGATATGGTCTGATTTTAATCGGAGTAGAATCAGTGATCACAATCTCGTGAGATATTAAGTCAGTATGACCTGGATGTTCTGAAAATACGTCAGAAAAAGAACGTAAAACATCACGGATCTGAGTTTGTTCAAAATGCGAAAGTGATGAAGAAATAGAAACATCCTGCCACGTTTCATGAGCAGAAATAGAAGGTAAAGTAAATTCCAAGGGAATATCAGATGTAGTATCTTCAGACTGAACAACAGCGCATGAGGATCGATGAACCTCATCCAAGACATCCACCAATTCAGCTGGTCTTGGCGTGTATAAGTTTCAATTCCAAGGGAATCAATCAGAGTCGTTTTACATATCCCTAGTATCTTCAGACTGAACAACAGCGCATGAGGATCGATGAACCTCATCCAAGACATCCACCAATTCAGCTGGTCTTGGCGTGTATAATTTCAACATATTTAGATGATACGTTTTAATTTTCCCTTTAATCTCAATTGAGTAATCAACATCTGTGATCTTTTTCACTACTTTGTATGGCCCCTGCCATGAAATTAACAACTTATTTTCCTTAATAGGTAAGAGCAGTAAGACTTCATCCCCTGGGATAAATGATCTTAGGGTACAAGATTGGTTATGTAGCAGCCTCGATCTTTGAGTTGCCGTTTGAATACTCTGTGATGCGATCTGACATGCATCCACTAACCTTTGTCGTAAATCAACAACGAACTCGTAAGTACTGCGAGTTGCATCATCCTGAGAAGTACCAAGGATTAGATCATTCAATAGATACAACGGACCTCTTGGATTCGCGCCATACACGAGTTCAAAGGGAGATAACCCAGTACTCTCCTGAGGGATCTCTCTGTAAGCAAAGAGAACCGATGGGAGAATCTTATCCCAATCCCGAGGGTGTGCATCAGTAACTTTCCCCAGCATTAACTTAAGAGAGCCGTTAAATCTTTCACAAACCCCATTTGCACTTGGTCTATAAGGGCTTGTGAATGAATGTTTTATGCAATATAAGCTTTCTATCGCGCTCATAAGTTCTGACTTAAATTGTGTCCCTCTATCCGACAGAATTTCTTCAGGAAAACCTATCCTTGTAAAAATCAAGTTCAAAGCTTCCGCAACTGATATGGTATTAATGTTTTTTAACGGTATGGCCTCAGGCCATCTAGTGCACAAATCGATGCACGTTAAAATATATTGAAAACCTCGATCCGACATTACAGACAATGGACCGATGATGTCTATAGCTAGTTTCTTAAATGCGCGCACAGGTACATCTGTGACTTGCAAGGGTGATGTTTGATTCTTACCCCTGCGTGCGACTTTTTGACAAATATGACAAGATCTACAATAACTTTTTACATCCGTGTTGATACCAGGCCAATAAAAATTTGTAGTAATTCGAAACAAAGTCCGATTACGACCTAAGTGTCCTGACATAGGTACGTCATGACCTGTATTTAAAACTAAAGGGCTAAAACTTTTTGGTACCACAATCTGTTTCTTTACATGATCATCTCCCTTTTTAAAACATCTGATCAAAACCTTATTGCGAAACTCAAACCAATAGGATGAGCTTTTAGTAATCTTAATTTGTTTTGTTTCAGCCAAAGTGAATAATTTCTTTAAAGATTCATCCTCATTTTGTTTTTGTGTAAAGATAATCGGAGAAATGTTTTGAGCATTTCTCAGTGGCGTCTCCTCCATGACAGATGAAGATGCATTGGTCAAAATGCTTGCTTCATGCTGAGCTCTTGTAGTGACCGCATTCCCCATCAATGGGTGCTTGCTGACCCACTCTGCAATTTCCTCAGGTGAACAGTCTTTTACACCTGGAATGTTACATAGTATTACGTCACTTACAGGGTTCTCCAAGCCACACACGAGTACAGTCCCTGAATAAAAAGGTGTGTCGATTTCCGCCTTTGCCATGGGAAACCATTCAATGTTACCCCCAGACGTTAGCATGGTCTGATTTTCCTTTTGCCAGTTTACAATCATTTTTGTGATCGGCTTTGTGATTGCATTGTGTAACGTGCTTATTAGTTGCATCACCAAAATGACACCTACCATTTCCATTGGATCGTTCACTTGAAGTTCTTCTATCAAATCTGTGATGTATATCATCACTGCTATTACCGTAGTGTTGTCCACGACCTCGGTTAGAGTAATTAGAATATCTATACCCACCGAAGTGAGATGGTGACTGACGACGAGGAAAATTGTACCGTATTCGAAAGGAAGATCGATAATCACTCCTATATCTGCCCTCTGTACTCCTTGGGCGAGAACGGTGGTCACCTACTCCTCCGTCGTGGTACGAAACACATACAGGTAATGCATTATCAAAGGAAATCTTAAGCATTTCCTTGTTTGGATGTGCAGACATGTAGTTTCTCCCCAATTCTTGACAATCATTGATAGATTTTGGCTTTCTCTCCTGCAAAAAACTAACAAAATCTACGCTACAGGTAGATAAAACTTTATCCCTGAGCGTTAGGTCAAATAATTCATCAAAAGATTTATTGATACCCGATAAATCTATCCAGCGACCCAAGTACAATTTAATAGAAGAGATGAACTCTCCAAAATCTGC
Source organism: Oreohelix idahoensis (assembly GCA_024509875.1). Classification (NCBI taxonomy): domain Eukaryota; kingdom Metazoa; phylum Mollusca; class Gastropoda; order Stylommatophora; family Oreohelicidae; genus Oreohelix; species Oreohelix idahoensis. Next base: position 352,905 of record JAMPIV010007524.1, read on the forward strand.
ATTCTTGGACGGAACTGCAGAGTGAAATCTGGATCGAAAACCCTCCTCAGTGAGCTGAAATTTTGCCATCAATGTATTGGCAACAATATCAAAATCAGATCGACTTGTTTCATCAATTGACATGAAACAACGCATTGCTTCCCCTGTGAGGTAGTCTGAAAAGATAATAGGCCACCTATCTTTTGGGATCTTCAAATCCAAAGCCCTCATTTTAAATCTCATAATAAACGAGTCCATGCAGTCCCGTTTATCATCAAAATTTGGTAATTTAATTTTTGGATAATTAAAATTATTACCATGAGAACCTTGTGGATTAGCACTAGTATGTTGGGCATTAATCTTTGCAATCTCAATCTCTTTTTCTTTATCAGCCTGTAATTTCAATGACTGAAGTTCTATAGCATTTCTGTGTGCCTGATAGAACTGAAGAAGTTCCAACCTACGTAGTTCCATTTTCTGCCGTTCTAGTTCTCTAGATGCTTCTTGATCTCTTCGAACCAATTCTTGTTCTTTTCAAGCTGCCTCTAGTTGAACTAATTTCTTCTCTTCAAGTTCTCTTTCGTGAACTAATTTCTTCTCTTCCAATTCCTTTAATTCTTTTGCTTGAGCAAGTCTTTTCTCTTCCAATTCTCTTGCTTGATCAAGCTCCTGCTTCTTTAAATCTCGTTGCTCCTTCCGTTCCATACGTTCCAAAAAGTCATTATAATTTTTGTCAGCATATGATTCCAACTCAAGTCCAGATTTGCCCAAACGCAAACCCATCTCAATAAATTCTGATAATGATGACATTTTGTGTTCTAATTCGTACCACCAAGTGTCAAAACTCCTCTTAATCTCAATTAATTAATTACAATAAATTATGTTGTTGACTGAATTTATACCTTATGAAGGAATGAACATACCAAGAATGAGAGACGAGCACAGTGAAAAAGAATGGTACAAGTCAATGATGATGATAATAAAGTGACATGTCGAATTACAGCACATTACTCGACAAATATAAAGGAAATAAAATAAACAAAGACATGTTGACAAGTAACAACTTGGTATAATCCCATGTACAATAGACAAGACACAGAAGAACGCACAATTACAGCAAATCGTCAAATTTCACAATGAGACAAGAGTGATAGAAAACAGCTGTACAGACACGTGACCCACTTACGTAAATTAATGAATGAAAATATATAACGTAGTCTGGACGGAACAATCTAAACAAATACTGATGTCTGTTATGCAGTCAAAGACTAAAATTCCACTGTTATTTTCTTTGACTGGACAACCAACAAACAATAACCTAATAGGACATCGTCATTTGCAAAATTTCCGAAGAAAATTTACAAATAGCGAGCATTTACTTTATACAAATAGACATGCAGATGAAATAACAAGTAGGACTAGATGTTAACTAGCAAACGTCTCCGAAATGGTCAAATACTGTCACGCATTAGATAATTCATAACTCTACTTATCTTTCTTGTATCTCAGAACCTCTCCAGATACGGAATCAGTGTGTTTGTGCCACACCTCGACTTCAGGAATTCATAAATGGACGAAACCATCTCTTGACTCCCATTTCAGCGAACGTTCGTTTGCAAATTTTCCGGCTTTGATGACGTCATCGAGTAAAATTTGCCAGATTGTCCTTTATCGTTCGACATCGAAATTTGCGTGCTTTGCCAGTATTTAAAATCATGAATGTAGAGTTGTAAAGGTCGAACCGAATCAATTTGAAGTCGCAATGTTGAATCTTGACAGTCCTCAAGGTCAGGTCAACGATCTTTGATGCATCTACAAGGATCAGCCGTTACATGTCATCCTCCATTGTGAAATTCAGTGAATGTACAGTTTTTATTAACACTTTATACTCGTATAGTTTTTCAAATGATAAAAGTCCTGCGTAAATGTTCCGTACAGTAGTCCAGCTTCAGTTGATTTCAGATTCGTAATATGAAGAAAATTCGTTTCTTGATGTTCCAAGTAAACCAACCTGCCAGTTATCGGACGGCTTCCAATTATTTGACAGGACGTAACCAGTTATTTCAGTTATAGGACGACAGTTCCCAGTTATTTGACAGGACTGAGCCCCCAGTTATTCCTCACCTGTTAAGGGATGGAGGAATTGCCCGAATTCTTTTGTTGTCTAGGGTCGTTTTAAGTTATTGAAGAAGTGAGAATTCATTCATCTTTATCCACAATTCAAATCCACATCAATCCATAAGCTTCGGGGTATATCGCTTCCCGGTATAACAATTCTATTAATTTTATTCCTATATCTTCGGGGAATGATACCTCCCGGAATAACAACTGTTCAATTATATTGGTTCATATAATTTTTGTTTAACATCCTTCTTTGTCTTGGGAATTATAGTCCCGTATCACATTTACTTATAATCCTGGCATTTTCTCATGCCTTTCATTTAAGCATATAGCTTACCCCTTTTTTTCCTCAGAAATATTTATTGAATACACAAATATACTGGCTGATACACAAGCCATTTTTGACACACATCTTGACGCTATGACGTCACATACCAATCTCCCTACATCATACCTCGATACTCATCTCACAGCGACCGCGTTCATATATTTCTTGCGTTCAGTTGAGGTACGACATGGTGTGACAAAACCCTGGCACTAATAATAAGTTGCCCTGATAAAAATCGCACCATGAAGCAGCCTCAACACATATGTTGTCTAAGACCTTAATTACTTATCGGGTTGGCCCAAACCATAATTCCTACCGTGTTGTATAAGGCTTTAATCACTTATCGGGTTGCCTAAAGTATATTTTGAAAAAGGTAGGATATGTTTTTGAACCACTGATGTAACAATACTAACAATACTAAATGTTTACAGACTTAAAGGATACTCTTGTAGATAGTTTATTATAAATTTAGCAAAGTTAAAAGTAAATATTTGCCATGTTTATATTGACGCTGGGCCAAGCAAGGATCACGCGATGAGACGATGACAGACAACTGGCAGGTGCAGGAAAGACAGGAATGAAGAGCCTGGGCATCAGCATGTGTTTACTAGGGAGTTCAGATAGATAGATAGATAGATAGATAGATAGATAGATAGATAGATAGATAGATAGATAGATAGATAGATAGATAGATAGATAGATAGATAGATAGATAGATAGATAGATAGATAGATAGATAGATAGATAGATAGATAGATAGATAGACAGGTAGTTAGGTAGATAGAAAGATATACAGGCAAACAGACAGACAGACAGACAGATAGATAGATAGATAGATAGATAGATAGATAGATAGATAGATAGATAGATAGATAGATAGATAGATAGATAGATAGATAGATAGATAGATAGATAGATAGATAGATAGATAGAGCAACTGGCTGAATAGCTCACTTATTCTTAGATCTAATCATCAATGTTAGTCCTTATCAGGGCTAGCCTTCTTCAGAGCTTCACAATGCTAGTAGTGCTATGCAGGGCTGAGTATTTATTCACACTGACAGTTCACTAATTTTTAAAAGTTAATAGCGCTCTGATATAACCGACGGACTTCGGTTTAGGTTGAAAGGTACGTTCTTCGGCACAAGAATGCGAAAACCTCAACGAAATACCCCCAAAAAATCTCGATGTGGCGTGAAACCTTACAAGTTCTGACAACCACGAGAGTTAGCCATGTCAGCTCTGACAACCAGAAATTGTTCTAGCTTACCTATCAGACAGGATTGCCAGCTGGACACATTAAAAATTGTGGAACTAATACTGAAACCCATACCAGACGTGGCCTGTATGTTTTTGATAATCAATAAATAAGTAAGGAAATCAAACAGAAACTGTTGCTCGCTGCAGTCTCGTACCTTGAGTCTTAAGACATGTTTAATACGGTTCTAAGGGATCATACCGGTTAACTCGTTCACTCATTATTAGAATCGTCCCGTGAAGTCCCGTAATAAGTGTGCTCATATTTTGATCATCTTTCTTCTGCTTCATGCAATCGGGGAGCACGACGTCAGGGATAAAATACGACCAATAGAGATAGAAAGAGAGAGGGAGGAGAGAGAGGAAGAGGTCGCGCATGAGAGTGAGAAAGAGGTTGAATCAGTGCAAGGCATAATTATTACCTGGAGACATCTTCACAAAGAAAACGAATTCTTTCTTGCGATAGCTTCCAACTGTCATCAAAACCGGGCTGCCAAACTAATGCCAAAACTAATGGAAAACACCTATGGAAACAAAAATACGGATATTCAAGAGCAAGCAGAAAGAAAGGTATAGCAAATGAGCGTACATCGCACATTTTGCAAACCCACGCTGATTCCACATATATACAAATGGCTGAGTAACAAGAGCAATAGAACATTCCACCCATACCAGCACGCAATGACAACAGTGCTACCTACATGTAGTAGATGGCAAGGTCTGCTATCTCTCGAGTTCAAACACCTAAGTTTATCTTCGTTATTTCATTTATTCCCACATCTGTTATATATGCAATATTTAATTCTTTTATCGAAGCAAGGGTGGACAGAAAAGCATATGGAGAAGAGAACTATAGGATGACGTGAAAGGGATGAGAAGACATGGAAAGACCTTGACCTGATAGCACGTGATAGGAAGACTTGGTATAAGTTTGTTGAAGGCATAGGCTCCTCGTAGAGCTGAAGGGTGATGATGATGATGATGATGATGATGATGATGAACGCCATGAGAATTCATTCAAACGGTCTTCTAACTCAACTTTGGGAATGATGAGAAACATCCTCGCCTCATTTAGGGTAGGTCAAACTGACGAGCCTTTAACTCTACATGGATACAACCAACGGATCTCCGAGTATAACAGTAAATGTTAATGATTGCCGACCATCTCGAGGCATAAAGCTGTAAAGATGTACGATTTAAGAGGGTGAGATTTAATTAAAGTTACAATTTTCTATGAATCGTCCAAGACGCATGTAGATGGCTTAACACGCGTAGCCAACGTTTCACGATGAATGCTGTAATGTGTCTTTTTAGCAGAAGGTGCAACAGACTGGATCGTTGCAACAAGTCATTTGTCTTATCCGACATTGTCCGAGCACAGTATGGACAGCCGCTGATATACTTACCCTATTTGATATTCTGTTGGAGAACAAAGTACTTGTTGTTGTTGTTGTTATTGATCCAGCGGCGCTTGGGTTCTCGCCCTTCGGCCCAGTGCCATGTAGTGATATCTGCATGTTTTCGCAAGTTGTTTTGTTTCTCCGTACAAGGTGTTCCACTTATCTGGCCTGGATACAAAGTCCTTAAGAACTTCAACCCGAGCTCCTGCAGTTCGTGTCCAAGGGTAAGGTTTTACAAAACAAGAAATCTCTATTAAAACTGTTATTGCGTTCAAATGTTACCAACGCTACCAAATTATCAATGCCTGCAATGTCACCAATTTCATCCACTGGTAACTGTAAAGATAATGGTAATGATAGGGATCTACTGTACTACACGGTGAAGGACCCGATGAGAGACTTCCATGTTTTGGACAGCACTTGTCATTACTGGAACCGGTTTCTCTTGAGGCTCCAGGAGGAGCACGACATCTGCGTTACCACTGTATGATTGAAAGATGTAATCTACGTTGGAACTTGATCAACTATCCAACCTTGCGCAGCGCTGTATCTACTGGTCATGTAGATGTAGTGTGAGAGTGGAAGCAACGCGAATGGTGTACTGTTCTATGTAGTTGACACTAGATAATACTGCACTCACACACTCTTATACGAGTCAATGATGGCTGGAACTACAGCTGACGTTTTTTCGCACCTTTTATTAAGGACACACACACTTGACGTGAACATCTGCATACGACAGTACATGGTTGACAGGACATCATCATATTGCATAATTGAGTAGCAACATCAGTAGTGTATTCAGGCAGCATATGAATATATATTATGGGACGACAGTAGGCAGACGTTCTAGTTGCCTGTCGTCGCATACTCAGTAAATGTACATACATGAATAGTAATAGCGGTTCGTTGCTAGAACCTTTTTCTTGACAATAATAATATTATTTCATAATAACGGAGTTCCTTGATGGTAAGATCTCCGATCCACTGTCTGATAATAAGAGTTAGATTCTGTTCTCAGGCCAGTGATGCACCATAATGACAGTACTTAAAAATGGCCACCTTCTTTGAGTTTTCGCTCACTCGTCCAACAGAAGGATAATAATAAAGCCAAAGTTAATTCAACATTTGAATATATATATAACTTCATAGAGTTTTCCATCTAGCTCTACATTAATAAGGTTGTTTCATGTGGATAGGAATACTAGTGAAACCTGTCATCTTCAACTGTGCATATGGACGACCAACGACGTTCAAACTAGGTTGTCATCTAAACCTAACCAAATGGAGGTCATCAAAGAAAAGAGGGTCTGGTTTTACCTGGAGTCCGAATTTAAACATAATAAAGTACATGAGAAGAAGCTCTGACACAATACTCTCGCAGAGACATTCCCTGCTTATGGAAAACTCATCCACAAATCACTTTTTAATCATAACAGGACCAGCCCTAGAAAATCACACAGCCATTATCAGCGGATACTTCGGAACTCTCTACAACCCAGTAGGACTACGAATACCTGCGCCAGATTCCGGCACAAAGAATATAGTTCGACCTAAACATACAAAGACATACAATATAAAACTGAATCTTCTTGCACTAGACAAGTAGTACACATGAATTCGGACCATCAACATTCCTGCAAAAACCTTAAGCAAGAACAATCTGTTTCTAGCTATAATGGACATAAAAATGACATAGGTCTAGATTCCTACGCCGTTCGATATACAGAAACGAAACAGGAACCGATAACTCAAAGAATAAATACACATCGACTATTCTGAGTTCTCTCCCATTAGCTAGGAGTCGTAAATTCATAAATAAATATATTTTTATCAAACAAATAGTTACATTTTTCATTTGTAAGCGTACCGACAGTAATTTGTGCGCCGTACAAAAAATATGTGCGCAACAGTAACGACAAGTACTCACTTTGATTGGGTCGTTCTATCAACATGTCTTTGACATCGATTCTTCGTTTAACCGTGTTGTCAGACACTAATATTGCAGGTGATTCCTTCGAATATTTAACACCAGCCGTAATCAATGTCCTCATCTTAGCTGAAGGAAGAATTAAAACTTCTCCAGTTTTTATACTGAAGCACATTAAAAACGCACCACTATTATATATACTGAAGCCGAGAAGCTGGAAAAAAAAGTGTGGGAATGGATTTTCCCCGTGTTTGTCATGAGGTAGTGAGCGAATGGCTGCTGGAATGGAAAGTGTATGATTCAACCCACGGGTTTGTGTACAGACTACATGAAAACAATGAAAGTTACACGTGCAGCACGATTCCCAACAGCTATGACCCTGACAATGTGTACGCGTTGTGGCAGTATACTCGGTATAAAAAGGCCGTTGAGACAAAACACCCAGTATATGTGCTTGAAATGCCACGACTATCTGAAAACTACCGCCAACGAGTCATTGGTATGTTGGAGACCGGAATGAGCTCGCGAGCCATTGCCAGAAGGATGAATTGCCACCACAGCACTATTGTACGTCTCAATGAACGTTACGGAACCACTGGCAGTGCCCGGGATAGACTTCGGAGTGGCCAACTACCCCTGCGCAAGATTGTCATATTGTGCTGAGTCACCTAAGGAATCGTTCTCTCCCGGCAAGTCAAACAGCAAGAGCAATAGTGGGTAGACGTGGGCAAGTCTCTCGAATGACAGTCATACGACGACTCAGAGATACAGGCCTTACTGCAAGACGACCTTATGTTGGGCCAAACTTGACTCACAGACATCGTCAGCAGCGCCTGCAATGGGCAGAGCAACATGTCAGATAAACTAGATTGCAGTGGAATGCTGTCCTATTCACAGACGAGAGCAGATTCAACATATCCTTTGCTGACGGACGTATGCGGATTTGGCGACGGTGTGGAGATCGCTTTGCAGATTGCTGTGTTCGTCAGCACAACCGATTTGGAGGTGGCAGTATTCACATTTGAGGAGGGTTCAGTTTTCACCATCGCTTGCCTCTTCACGTCTTCCGTGGAAATGTTAATGCTGTGACATATCGAGATGAGGTTCTGGATGCATTGGTTGCTCCTGCGTTCACAAATTATCCAGACTTGCAGCTTCTCCGGCAGGATAACGCACGGGCGCACACCGCATGCACTACGCAGCAATATCTACAGCAGCAGAACATTGTGACGATTGATTGGCCTGCCCTATCACCAGACATGTCCCCTATAGAACATCTGTGGGACGAGCTTGGACGCAGAGTCTACAGGCAAGATTCTCCAGCTAATCTGCAACAGCTCGAAGCTGCTTTTACACGTGAATGGGACTGAATTTCCTTCAGAGACTTGTGCGTTCCATGCGGAGCCGCTGCCAAGCATGTTTGCAAGCACACGGTCGACATACCAGATACTGAGGATAGTGTGAATGAATTTTTGTATTGGTTGCATTTTTGGTTTTCTCCCTTGCCTGCACAGAATTTCATAACAATCAAATGTACAAATTAACGACCAGCGTGGATTCACAGGAAAATGAATAAAGATTCAAAATATATAAACACTTATATTTACATTTCACACTCTGTTCCTGGATTATACAGGTGGTGCGTTTTTAATGTGCTTCAGTATATATGGTTGGTCCCATTTGTGCCAGTAACAAATGTCCCGAGTAGGAAGCCAAAACAAACATCATTTTGAAAACTTCGTACGAATAGCTTGTATTTTTTTTAAATGTAAAACTGTTGCCTCATTTTGGCGAGGCGCGTCCCATTCAACCTAGTCGGTTATATTATTTTTTTTTTTCCTCGCATGAGGTCGCACTGGAACACGCCCAACATAAACTCATGTCCCAACTTTTTTTTTTTTTTTTCGCATGAGGTCGCATATTTTTTCCTCGCATGAGGTCGCATTTAACTCGCATGAGTCGCATTGGAACACGCCCAACATAAACGCATGTCCCAACACAAAAAGACCCAATGACAAACAAGTGTCACCAATGATCCTCTGTGTTTTCACACAAAATATCTAATGACACATAAGTGTCACTATACTGATCTTTTGTGCCGGGCACATGGTTATATTACGGCGCATGTTCAAATATAAAAGAACCATTTTAGGGACCTGTGAGTAGTTTGTATAAGTAATTTAACAAAATAAATTACCCTTTGTACTTTGTGACAAATATGTTTAGTAACTTATAAAAGTTATAAAAAAAATTTATAGGCATTTAAAATTTAATTTTTTTTGTTGAGACCACCAACCGAAAATATAAATATTTTTGCTATATTTTTATGGTAAAAGAGAAACAAAATCTTACATTGACACGATTCTCTGTCAGTTGTTGTGCATATTTTAAAATTTATAAATATTAGTCTCCCTTATTACTTGTGAATATGAAAATTATTTCCCTTCTTGACATAAATTCACTGTCATCATCATTTGTATTGCAATTGCAACCTTCTTTTCCTTTCGTTTGTGAGTGCTTACTTTTCATGAATGTGCTTTCTTTGTCTACGTGTTCACTTAGCTATTCATTGATCAATGCTTATCTTCCTTCCATCTACAATTTGTAAGTTTTTCTTCTAAATCCAATTGTCTGTATTATTTCTATTTCATCTCTGGAATGTATATATGAAAAATAAACGTACATTTATTATAGGTCAGTTTATTTAAAAATTGTGACTTATTTAAAGTTATTTAGTAAACAAACACAATTATACTCTTACCAACTCTTTGCTATCAGTGTCAAACATGGTCACTGACCTCAGCACAGGAGGGTAAAGCTATATCCTGTGAGATGAGATGCTTAAGAAGAGCAATTAATGTTACCAGGAGAAACAGAGTGAGAAATGTTGACATCAGACAAATGATAGGAACTATATCCCGCATCAAGTATATACAGACTAAGAAAATCAAGTGGTTTGGCCATCTCATGAGATTGGAGCCCGATAAATTACCACTACTCGCAACAGTAGAAGATCTTGGTTCAGAGCACGGGGAAGACCAAGAGATAGATGGATACACAACATCACAGACATCCTACAACATCACAGACATCCTACAACATCATCGACATCCTAAAACAACACAGAGATCCTACAACATCACAGACATCCGACAACAACACAGACATCCTACAACATCACAGACATCCTACAACATCACATACATCCGACAACAACACAGACATCCTACAACAACATCACAGACATCCTACAACATCACACACATCCTACAACATCACAGACATCTTACAACAACACAGACATCCTACAACAACATCACAGACATCCTACAACATCACAGACATCCTACAACAACACAGACATCCTACAACATCACAGAAATCCTACAACAACACAGACATCCTACAACAACACAGACATCCTACAACAACACAGACATCCTACAACATCACAGACATCCTACAACATCACAGATATCATACAACAATACAGACATCCTACAACAACACGGACATCCTACAACAATATAGACATCCTACAACAACACAGACATCGTACAACATCACAGACATCCTACAACAACACAGACATACTACAACATCACAGACATCCTACAACATCACAGACATCCTACAACAACACAGACATCCTACAACATCACAGACATCCTACAACATCACAGACATCCTACAACAACACACACATCCTACAACATCACATACATCCTACATGATTACAGACATCCTACAACATCACAGACGACATCCTACAACAACATCACAGACATCCTACAATATCACAGACATCCTACAACATCACAGACATCCTACAACATCACAGACATCCTACAACATCACTGACATCCTACAACAACACAGACATCCTACAACAACACATACATCCTACAACAACACAGACATCCTACAACATCACAGACATCCTACAACAACACAGACATCCTACAACAGCACAGACATCCTACCACATCACGGACATCCTACAACATCACAGACATCCTACAACATCACAGACATCCTACAACAACACATACATCCTACAACAACACAGACATCCTAAAACAACACATACATCCTACAACAACACAGACATCCTACAACAACACAGACATCCTACAACAACACAGACATCCTACAACAACACATACATCGTACAACAACACATACATCCTGCAACATCACAGACATCCTACAACATCACAGACATCCTACAACAACACAGACATCCTACAACAACACAGACATCCTACAACAACACAGACATCCTACAACAACACAGACATCCTACAACAACACAGACATCCTACAACAACACAGACATCCTACAACAACACAGACATCCTACAACATCACAGACATCCTACAACAACACGGGCTCACAGTTGCCAAGGCGACACACGTGTCTCAAGAATGCAAACTTCAGCTCCCCACAACGCGTCATGGCAACAGTGGAAGGGAAGAGTAAAAGTAAAGAAACAAATAAATAAATCTGGACAAGCTAATATTTGAATGGGATGGTTGCAGGGTCGTTATTGTTATTGTTATTGTTAATCAGAATCGACCTCACTGTACCCCGGGCAAACCCATGGTTGCTCAGTCTCCCCCAGCAAATGTCGAAGAGTATGAATGCTAATTGTACCTGTAACATGCTAGTTGTATGTACATACGATTGTCGTAAATTTATTTTGAGAGAAAGAGTCTTAGAAATAGTAGTCCGGTTTAGAGTGTAGAATGATGGTGAAAAGCTCAGTGATAGAAATGTAGAGAGTAAATAGTTGCTTCACAGAGTGCTGGAGGAGAGTAAAGACAGACTTATTTACGACAAATCGTTTCTCTCAATCTACTCTTCAGGCTCTACTGGTCTGTCGTAATTTTTATCTGAGAGGGTGCTGATGGATATTGGTCCCTTCAGAGTGTAGAGGAATATTGAAGGCTCTGTGAGAATAAACATGAATACAGCCTACACAGATGGAAATGTTTGGAGTTTTGGGCCAGCCGACAACCAACACCAATAAAGATTAATACCTTTATTATCATAAAGCAGTCACAAATAATTATACATTTACAGTCAAAAATCAAAGGTTACAGAATACAAATATGATAAGGGAAGAGGGGGGTTTGAGGAGAAATATCCCATCCACCGTTTCCCGTTTGTATTTACTAACAGACAAGACCCGGTCCAAAAGACAAGAAGGGGGGGGGGGGGGTGATCAGAGATAGGCAATTTAACCCACTGGTAAATTTATTACTCTGAGGCAAGGGGTTACAGTAAAAGGGGGGGGGGGGTGTAGAGGAAAAGCTAGGGTTCTCAAATGTCTCCCTTTAATCATACAAATTTTACGGGAGGGGGGAATGAACACAGTTACACAATCCCGCTAGGAGAAATCCCGGACAAGGAATATAATGCACCTTAGTACTAGGTCGAACTAATTAAAGGGGTAAAGAAAAGATTAAATCTCCTTTCATTCAAAAAAACACACTAGGGCTGGCCATCCCACAAACACACACGCAGACTTACCAAAATGGTGAATTCTGTCACTCTAGGAATTATTTACCACAGCAGCTAATACCGTGGAATAAGTGATAAAATCTCTTTCTTGATTGAAAACTCTATTTTCTTTGCTCATCATCAGTTGATAAATATAAGCTCACTAGAACATCACCAGAGCTACATGCTGTGTTGTTGTGTTGCTTGTGGTTTGAGTATGGAATGTCAACTCGACCTACGCAGTGGTGTGTAGACATAGATTGTGAGTATAATATGCGAATGATAAGAAGAGTTCGTGGTGTTGACAAATGGTCTTTTTCTCACACTCATGTATGGCTGGAAGTCATCGACACCAACGACTGTGTACCTTTGCTACAGTTTAATTGGACGTACACACTCGACAGCACGAATAGTGACAAATCACAGGTTGGCATAATACATCATGGTACAGTGGATAAATGGTCTTGCAATGATACATGGGCACTCATGTAGAATAATAGCATAATGGACTGTCAGCAGACAAGCACTCAGTATTGCCCATATATATATATATATATATATATATATATATATATATAACTATGTATATATATCTATGTATATATATATATACATATATATATATATATATATATATATATATATATATATATATATATATATATATATATATATATATATATATATATATATATATATATATATATATATATATATATATATATGTATATATATATATATATTTTTTTTTTTTTTTTTTTTTAAACCAGCGGCACTTGGGCTTTCAGCCCTTCGGCCCAATGACATATCATTGCGAGGCTGGGGAACCTGAGGACTTTCCTTCCAACCCGGTCAGGAGCTTCGCTCCTTCCCATCCACAGAGGGTTTATCACAGGAGCCGTTCAGGCTATTCAGTCAAATTTCCGGCCGTAAACATTTCTTCAAACGCCGACGCCCGGGTTTGAACCATGAACACCTGGTCGCCAGTACAACGCCGAAGCCATTACACCAGCGCGGCTCCCATATATATATATATATATATATATATATATATATATATATATATATATATATATATATATATATATATATATATATATATATCATCTGAGTTTACTGACAAAGCACGTCAGATTATAAACAACATTCAAGATGGCTTCTAGACCTAATCTCGTCTAGCGAAGATTCCTTGAAATAATATTCAGCACATATTTTTCATATAATCATATTGAACCGCTAGTACTGGGTTCTCATGTGTAGCAGTGATCTCTGGACTCATCAGATAATACGGNGTATCCCTTTCTCTTCTTGAAAGTCACAAAATATTGGGATACAAGATGGCTTCTCTCGTGAGCTGTCACTCACGTTTGGATACAGATAATGAATCTGTATTAAAGTTAGTCATTCATTAAATGTTCTCATAGCTCTGTAGATTCTATCATGATACAATTGACTTCATCATACAAGATATAGTGCTGCTAGGAATGAATGTCATCTTCATCTAGTTAAATATATTCTCTCAGACGTACAAATCGTGCCTATCGAAAAACGGTGGCTTCGTAAGAGAGTTCATAAGGAGAATCTTTTGTTACCTTGGTATCAGAAATATGATTCTGCCATTCCTTGGCAATAAGAATAAACACTGGGGTAAAGCATACACGATAGGTCTAGACGACTATCACTTTCCCCATAAATACTGAGATCACTTTTTCCGGCGACAAGCCGCTACACAAAAATCACAGCCCCCATCAGGGAGAAGCCAAATCACACCTCTCTAGCGACACATCCGCCGAACAGCCCTTTGACCTTTCTAGAGACAAAAGACCACATAGTTCGACTTAGACATGCAAAGATATTCAGATATAAGACAGACTCGTCCTACCCAGACAAACAATACACATAAATTCAGGCCATAGATACACTGAAGCAAGAACAACCGATTTCTACCCAAACAAAGAATAAATCGCAGTAAAACTGGATTCATCCGCGGAGTTCGATCGAAAGTAACGACACTCCTTTCAAGGGAAGTAACTCAATAATGACTTTTCCTTAAGCACTATAAAGTATCTATTTTGTTTACAAAATATTTGCGAACATAACAAGCATACAAATGTATTATATTGTAAGATATCAAAGACTGCACGTAACAATAAGGTACTGGTCTTCTTATTTCTTCCGTGTCAGGCCCCAGATTTAACGAGGTAACAAATAGTCTCAAAAAATCGCCAGACGGTGAAGCGTAAAGGCTACTGTTGGTTTAGATAAAGTTCCTAATTAATGGCACAGGCACTTGGCTAGGCGTGAGGTATGGTGTGGTTTCTAAAATTGGCACAGCTGGTAGAGATAACTTTCTTTTTCCGTAATGTCACAAGTTAAAAAAAAACACTGAGGTAAGTTCTTCTTCGGGGGTGTGTAAAATCCACTGAATATACTTGACAGACAGTGTTCAGGTAGAGCTATGTTTTTCCTTCACAAATAGGGCAGTGAATAAAATATGTTCTGCTTCCAGTTTACTTTAAGGACTAGCCTATATGAACTAGTATTTTAAAAGTGTTTCTTGGGTGGCTTTATTCTCAGTTAAATTCAGAGGAGCGGGACCCATTACAGGTCGCCACAAGTTTAGCTTTAAAAAGGTTCATATGTTACTGGAGTTATCGAATTGAGTTGGCAGAACTCTGTATATAATTAATAATTGCTGGGATGCAGGTTGAATGATCGTTCTGAATGAAAGATAATCAAAACAAGAAATGCATTACAAATCATATTATAATCTGACACGCGATAAATTACAGTTAGCCTATTTTCTTTATTAGCGTCGTCAATTAACAAATCAGGAAAACTCCCCGTGAGTTAAAATAATTAAAAGCACATCTATCTATACAGAACTAAACTGGATTTACTGGTTATAATTTCTTTAACGTCTGCAAAATTAATTTACGCGTTAATTGTATTAGGAAATACTTTTAGCTGTAACATTAGTTTGCACTAGAACTTTGAAAATGGGTTTATTTAATAAGGTTAAATTTACACCACAATCCAATGAAATAAATTGAAATAACTAGACCACTGATCACTCGAAGCTAATGTATAAATTACCGTCTGCGCAGAAAGAATACACTCCAATAGTCAACGAAGGTAGATGAAATCTAGCAGGAATCCGACTATGCTAGTGAAACTAGGATTCTGTCAGAACGAACGATAAAATGCAGTTTTCTGAGTTCTTTATTTATACTTCTCAAATGTAACTTAAATAGGACGTGTTAGATTTTCACGCCCTTCTTGAAGTATAGCAAATCCGAGGTACAACGCCGTTGTGTTAACCGCTGCGATTCCTCCGTTTCCCCCGGTCTACCGATTTTCTTCGTCTCAGGCTGCTCGCATGAGAGTGCGAAAAATTTCTCGAGAAGCTAACTACGTTAGCTGGGAGTTCCCTGATTTCTTTAGATCGTATACCGCCCCACGTTGAATTCTGAAGATCAGCCTGTCTTTGATCCAGCGTGTAAAATTCTCGTGGAAATGCTGCATGCGGGTTAAAGTTACAATAGATGATCAGGGGTTCTAAAGTTATGAGAGGCCAATATTCTGTTATAATCCATCGAGTCAGGGAAATTCATTTGTCATACTTAGACGTACGTCACAGTCGTCCCCACTTTTGAGACATGGAAACTCGTTTTCATGTTTCATTTATGACAATGAAGCTGCCCTGATCGGTAGCTTTTGGATGATTGGCATCGTCGATTTTCTCCTCTTCCTCCGTGGTCCAGTTTCTACTCAAGAAGTCAGCTCCGACATTCTGTTTTCCTGGAATATATTCCACTTTGAAGGAATAAACACTCAATAGCAAGGCCCAACGCATTATCCTTGCTTTGCATTCCTTATTGGCACCCAGGAAAGCTAATGGAGCATGGTCTGTTTGCACCGTGAAAGAAGTACCATACAGAAACTCATGATGGCGTCTGATGCCATGAATCAGAGCGAGACATTCTTTTTCAACGACACTGTAGTTGCGTTCCGCTTTATTCAGTTTCCGACTGCCGTAAGCAACTGGGAATAGCAGGTTCGGGTCACTGTCCTCGGCTTGCAGCAATGTTGTCCTGATGCCCTGACCTGACGCGTCAACTCTCAGTACGAAAGGTTTCTTAAGGTCAGGTAACCTTAGGATGGGGTATACCGCCAACTGTCCTTTCAAAGTGCTGTATGCATGTTCGCACTTTTGATTCCACATGACCTTATCAGGACAACCTTTCTTGGTGAGGTCAGTCAGAGGTGCTGTCAGTCCGTTGAAGTTCTGGATGTATTTCTGATAGTAAGCACATAGTGATAAGAATGACCTGATGTCTTTCTTTGTTCGGGGTCTTTTTGCTGCCACTATTTTCTCCACGTTCTTCTTAATAGGCCAACTACAGCCGTGAGA
Source organism: Oreohelix idahoensis (assembly GCA_024509875.1). Lineage (NCBI taxonomy): Eukaryota > Metazoa > Mollusca > Gastropoda > Stylommatophora > Oreohelicidae > Oreohelix > Oreohelix idahoensis. The sequence continues at coordinate 369,840 of JAMPIV010007524.1, forward strand.
AATAGTGTGCCCCAGGAAGTCCAGCTTTTCAAATGCGATGAGGCATTTGCTAGGTCTGGCTGTGAGACCCGTTTCCTGTAGTCTCCTAAGGAGCATAGCGACTGTAGCAATATGTTCTTCGTAGGATTCCGATGCAATTAAGATGTCGTCCATGAAATTATGGATGTGGGGACTTTGCAAGGGTTCTAAAAGCTTTCTCATCATCCTGGTAAACACTCCTGGTGCGTTATGCAGTCCGAACGGCATCACATTAAATGTGTAATGTCCTTCACTAGTGCTGAAAGCTAGCAAAGGTTTAACTTCCTCCTTGACTGGTATTTGATAATAACCTTTACTGAGGTCAATCTTGGAGAAAATTGTTACCTTGCTGAGCTTGGTGAACAACTCAGAAGCAGTTTGGAGCGGTTCAGGCTGGAATTCCGTTACAGCGTTTAGCAATCGGTAATCAATACACAGCCGAACTTCCTTATTGGGCTTCTGCAACAGCACTACACTCGAACTGTAAGAAGATGTAGACTCGCTGATAATTCCTGCCTGACGCAGCTTGTCTATTTCTCCGCGAAGTGCATCAGCTTTGGCGTACGGAATGGGGTATACTCTGGTTCGAACAGGGGTCTCGTTTGTTAATTTCATGTCAAATTCGATGAGATTTGTTCGACCAGGTACATCCGTTAAGACTGCACTGTACTGCTGTAGTAGCGCCCTGGTTTCTGTTTGTTGTTCTGGTGAGAGATTGTCGCCGAACTTGACATCTTTAAAGGATTCTGTGGGTTGCAATGGGTACTCCATGTAACCATCATCATCTTCCTCGTCTTCCGTTGCTATGGCGACAGCCAGGAGATGCTCGGAGGATGGCACTGGTCTTTCCAGATATTCTTGAGCAGATTTATGTGGAAGACCTTCTCCTTTCCTTTAATGAAGATCTTGTAATTAGTACGTGAGATCTTTTTAAGGACGGTAAACGGCCCTTGCCATCCGATGCGAAGCTTATTGCTTCCGGTTGGGAGTAGCAACAAAACTTTCTCCCCTGGTTGGAGCTCTCTCTCTCTTTTGCAGCTTTGTTGTATCTTTTAGCATGTTTAGCGCGGGCTTTCGTAAGGTTTGTTGTAGCTAGATCCCATCCTAGCTTTAGCCTTTCCTTGAGCTCAGATACATACTTGCTTGCAGAGACGACTGTCTCGTCAGCCTTTTGGTCTGTCAGGGACCGAAGTAAGGCTTCTAGTGGCCCCTTAATAGGTCTGCCAAATAAAAGTGTAGCTGGCGCGAACCCCGTAGACGCTTGGGGAACCTCTCGGTAGGCGAATAAGGCAGCCGATATATATAGATCCCAGTCTTCCGGTTTCTCCTGACCCAGCTTACGTAACATGGTGGTGAGGGTGCCGTTAAACGTTCCACGAGCCCATTTCCGGGTGGATGATAGGGACTAGTGTGGATATGTTTGGCCCTCAAGATCTTAAAGATCTCCTCCATTAACAGGCTACGGAATTGGGATCCATTGTCTGTCAAAACTTGTTGAGGGAATCCCAACCGTGTAAAGATTTGCACGAGGGCTTCTGCGACATGCTTGGAATCTATGCATGTTAGCGGTACAGCTTTGGCCCACATTGTGCAAGTGTCGACTAAAGTCAGGATGAACCTGTGCTTTCTTTTGGTCCTTTCCAGGGGTCCAATGATGTCGACAGCAACCCGTTCAAATGGAGTCCCTACTATTGGCATTTGCCCCATGGGTACTGGGGGTGTCAAGTGCTTGGGTGCTACCCGTTGGCACTGGGCGCAGGATTTCACATACCTGATAATGTCAGAGTTCATTCCTGGCCACCAATAGTGGGTTTTTATTCGCTGAATAGTGGCGTTTTGTCCCATATGTCCGCTAAAGGGAAGAGAGTGCCCCATCTCTAAGATCTGGCTTCGGTACTGCGTCGGTACTAGGAGCTGGTTATTCCCCGTGTCCGGGTTGCCCGTTCTACGATACAATACGCCATCCTTAGAAAAGATGTCTCCGTTGTGTCTGGGGTCCTTAGTCATGGGCAGTCTTTTAAAGCAGGGCTCCAGAGTAGGGTCCTTTTGTTGCGCCTCCTTCAGTTCATTCGGCAACAAATTTGGCGCAGGCTCCCTCTCTTGCTTGGCTTGCCCTCTTGTGGTTACCGCTGCCACAATCGGCTCCTTTGGTCTCCCGATAAACACATATCTACATCCCAGGATAACTGGGTAGATAGGATCATCCATAATGGCCGCTTTAATAACCCCTCTGACAAAGTCAGAGTGTATTTCTACCAGTGCGAAAGGCAGCGTCCTGGGCGCATCACTCTTAAAAATTCCACTAAGTTTGACGGTTTCCTCTGTCTCCTGACCTGGTTTGACTAGGTGTCTAGCAACAATACAACTAAAACTTAATCCAGTGTCAAAGAGACAAGTGGTTGAGGTACCATTCAAAATTACAGTTCCTCGAGTTGAGGGTCGGTCCCCCTCAGGTTGAGAATCACTGACATTGACTCTACCTTTCGAGGCTGTATGCAAACATCCAACGCGGTTAGGCCCGGTCTGCTTGCCCTGATCAGACGTTCCTGGTGTAGGGGTCTTTCCTTTTCCTTGACCTTGGTGGCCGCGCTGCCACGTAGGCTTGGTGGGTTGATCAGAATTGTTGTTGGGGGGGTATCGGGTTTTGTAGAATTTCGATTTTTCCTGGGGAGGTCTCTGGTTATTATTTTCTCGTTGGTCATAATTCTGAGAGGAATTAGAAGAATAGGATGACTGCTCTAGATTTTGTTTTCAAAATGGCTCATCTGTGGGTTTACGTTTAGTGCTGGGAAGTTCGGCCATTGCATTGGTATAGCGTTCGGCCTTATTGAGAATGTCCTCAAGCCTGACTGCGCCCTGTTCAGCCAAAAATCTACGGGTTTCGTTTGACAAAGTTGCCTTTATCTGTTCCACAAGAACAAGTTCAAGTAGTCCCTCATATGTAAGAGGTAGGTCAGATAATTCAATGCACTTTGTCAAATAGCCCGTGAGACGTGAAGAGAATTGTGGGAATGTTTCCGTGCTCTCTTTTCGGCTGTTCCTGAACATTTGCAGGAATTTTCGGGCGGTCATCTCAAACCGTTCTAGCAAGGCCTTTTTCAGCATGTCGTAATCATGTTGGTTGGTTCCCAGCTTCGTGTACACGTCATAAGCCTTAGCTTTTAGTGACGTTGAGAGCTTAAGTGCCCAGCGAGAACTCTCTAACCCATACAGATTTGCGAGCCTTTCGAATTTTTCTAGGTAGCTGTCAATTTTTTCGTTAGGGCTAGGAAAAGACTCTAAAGCAAAAGACATCGCCGCTAATTGGGCAGAATGAGTGCTGGAGAGGTCCATTGACTGAGACTGGGGCGAAGACGGCTCTCCGTTATTCGGAGTAGAGGCGCCCCGACTCTCTAAAGCCTTAAGCGCCAGTTCATGTTGTCTTTCTCGCTCTCTCTCTCTTTCCCTGCGAGCTTCCATCTCTGCCTCAATTTTCTTCTGCTCCAATTGACGATCGTCCGCTTCTTTCTTCCTAGCTTCTGCCCTCTCTTCTCTCTCTTTTTCTTCCTTCCTCTCAGCTTCTGTTCTTTGTTTCTCTTCCTTCCTCTCTGCTTCTGCTCTTTGTTGCTGCGCGTCATATATTTCCAATTCCTGGTTGATAAACAGATTCGCCGCTTCTGAGTCTAAGCCTGCCTCTTTCGCTTCCAGCCTCAGGATGGATCTTGTCCTAATTCTCTCTGCCATTGTCAAAGAACTGGATGCTTCTAAGACTAGAGAATAGTACGAAAGAACAAGAAGGGAAAAAAATTCAAAGCCGCTACGAGAAAAAACGAAAGTAAAAAACAATATACTTAATGACCTCGTGTGTTAACTTATCGCCGCTATTATTGTCACTTAAGACTTTTAACGCAAGCAACTATGCCAATTAAATTAGTAAGTTACACTAGAAAAAAAAAATCTACTATTACTAACAGTAGAGAAAAATTTATATTAAACAATTTAAAAGGAAAAAAATTTTTTTTTTTTTTCCAGAAAATGTTAATTCTCTAACAACAAACTCCGTCCCTGAAGACAATTTTGAGATGAGACGTAGTTAACTTAATTTTTAAAAAATCAGAACAATCCGTCTTTAGCTTAGCTCAACTCAAACGCTTCAAAACCTTTAGTGATTGTAAAACAATCACGCAGTCCCAGCAATTATATAACCAAAAAATTTCAATTCCCTCTGCCAGAGAATACAAAGGTGACAAATCTTTTATAATCACTAACTGCCTGCTCCTGTGGAAAAAAACAAACCTGTCATAATTATTGTGTGGTCGGCCCAAATACTGAACGGCTTGGTCTAGGGGAAGTAATTACTTTTAAAGATTATACCCTACTTCACAAAGACAATCAACCACACTCTATTTTAACTAGGTTCAGAATCACGAACGAGCTAACCATATATTGTCGTAATTTTTTATCTGAGAGGGTGCTGATGGATATTGGTCCCTTTAGAGTGTAGAGGAATATTGAAGGCTCTGTGAGAATAAGGATTTAGGAGAATGAGGTAGTAGATTCACAAGCGCTGGGAAGAGCAAGGACAGTCTCTTATTACGACAATATCTGTTTCTCACAGACTATTCCTATCTCTCTTCTGAACAAACAATTGTTTGTCAGTTCCAGTCGCTCAGGCGCACTCACCGATTTGGTGATTCTGTCGCTCAACGTACATGAATACAGCCTACACAGATGGAAATGTTTGGAGTTTTGGGCCAGCCGACAACCAACACCAATAAAGATTAATACCTTCATTATCATAAAGCAGTCACAAATAATTATACATTTACAGTCAAAAATCAAAGGTTACAGAATACAAATATGATAAGGGAAGAGGGGGGTTTGAGGAGAAATATCCCATCCACCGTTTCCCGTTTGTATTTACTAACAGACAAGACCCGGTCCAAAAGACAAGAAAGGGTGTGGGGGGGGGGGTGTGATCAGAAATAGGCAATTTAACCCACTGATAAATTTATTACTCTGAGGCAAGGGGTTACAGTAAAAAAAGGGGGGGGGGGGTGTAGAGGAAAAGCTAGGGTTCTCAAATGTCTCCCTTTAATCATACAAATTTTACGGGAGGAGGGAATGAACACAGTTACACAATCCCGCTAGGAGAAATCCCGTACAAGGAATATAATGCACTTTAGTACTAGGTCGAACTAATTAAAGGGGTAAAGAAAAGATTAAATCTCCTTTCATTCAAAAAAACACACTAGGGCTGGCCATCCCACAAACACTTACGCAGACTTACCAAAATGGTGAATTCTGTCACTCTAGGAATTATTTACCACAGCAGCTAATACCGTGGTATAAGGTACTGGTCTTTTTATTTCTTCCGTGTCAGGCCCCAGATTTAACGAGGTAACAAATAGTCTCAAAAAATCGCCAGACGGTGAAGCGTAAAGGCTACTGTTGGTTTAGATAAAGTTCCTAATTAATGGCACAGGCACTTGGCTAGGCGTGAGGTATGGTGTGGTTCCTAAAATTGGCACAGCTGGTGGAGATAACTTTCTTTTTCCGTAATGTCACAAGTTAAAAAAAACACTGAGGTAAGTTCTTCTTCGGGGGTGTGTAAAATCCACTGAATATACTTGACAGACAGTGTTCAGGTAGACCTATGTTTTTCCTTCACAAATAGGGAGTGAATAAAATATGTTCTGCTTCCAGTTTACTTTAAGGACTAGCCTATATGAACTAGTATTTTAAAAGTGTTTCTTGGGTGGCTTTATTCTCAGTTAAATTCAGAGGAGCGGGACCCATTACAGGTCGCCACAAGTTTAGCTTTAAAAAGGTTCATATGTTACTGGAGTTATCGAATTGAGTTGGCAGAACTCTGTATATAATTAATAATTGCTGGGATGCAGGTTGAATGATCGTTCTGAATGAAAGATAATCAAAACAAGAAATGCATTACAAATCATATTATAATCTGACACGCGATAAATTACAGTTAGCCTATTTTCTTTATTAGCGTCGTCAATTAACAAATCAGGAAAACTCCCCGTGAGTTAAAATAATTAAAAGCACATCTATCTATACAGAACTAAACTGGATTTACTGGTTATAATTTCTTTAACGTCTGCAAAATTAATTTACGCGTTAATTGTATTAGGAAATACTTTTAGCTGTAACATTAGTTTGCACTAGAACTTTGAAAATGGGTTTATTTAATAAGGTTAAATTTACACCACAATCCAATGAAATAAATTGAAATAACTAGACCACTGATCACTCGAAGCTAATGTATAAATTACCGTCTGCGCAGAAAGAATACACTCCAATAGTCAACGAAGGTAGATGAAATCTAGCAGGAATCCGACTATGCTAGTGAAACTAGGATTCTGTCAGAACGAACGATAAAATGCAGTTTTCGGAGTTCCTTATTTATACTTCTCAAATGTAACTTAAATAGGACGTGTTAGATTTTCACGCCCTTCTTGAAGTATAGCAAATCCGAGGTACAACGCCGTTGTGTTAACCGCTGCGATTCCTCCGTTTCCTCCGGTCTACCGATTTTCTTCGTCTCAGGCTGCTCGCATGAGAGTGCGAAAAATTTCTCGAGAAGCTAACTACGTTAGCTGGGAGTTCCCTGATTTCTTTAGATCGTATACCGCCCCACGTTGAATTCTGAAGATCAGCCTGTCTTTGATCCAGCGTGTAAAATTCTCGTGGAAATGCTGCATGCGGGTTAAAGTTACAATAGATGATCAGGGGTTCTAAAGTTATGAGAGGCCAATAATCTGTTATAATCCATCGAGTCATGCAAATTCATTTGTCATACTTAGACGTACGTCACATGGTCAAACAATTATTTGCCAGTTTCCAGACACACACCTGCTCTCACACCGATTTGGTGCTTCAAACACACAGACGACGTGGATACAACTATCTTAAACAAATAGGGGAAATTTTTGGGCTTTTGGGCAGTCCAACACAATAACGATTAAGTTTATGTTGTTTATAATAATAATATAATAATAATAGCCCCTTCAGTCATAACTGACTATGGGAATGCGCCCCTGAGGTGACAGCCCTCAACTGTTTATTTTCCCGGTGCTCCTTTCGACGTTTTCTCCTCATCTCTGCTTCTTGTGTGAGCCTCTCTTCGCCCAATCTGAGGTGGTGCCGTAAATAGCATCGCCACTTAGTGTGATCGGCAGCTTCATCCTCCCATGTTGCTGGATCCATGTCCAGTGCCCTCATATCTCTCTTGCACACATCTTTGAACCTCAGCTGTGGTCGCCCAACTGTTCTCTTGCCATCTGCTAATTGTCCGTAGAAGATATCTTTTGGGATGCGACCATCTTCCATGCGGCGAACATGGCCAAGCCAGCGAAGTCTGCGCTGTCTAAGCAGCGTATACATACTTTGAAGGCCAGCACGTGACAACACCTCGACATTTGTCACTTTATCTTTCCACGAGATGCCGAGGATGCGGCGTAGACACCGCAAATGGAAGGTAGTGAGCCTTCTTTCTTGCTTGGCATAGGTCGTCCAGGTCTCGCTGCCATATAGGAGTGTGCTGGTGACGAAGGCATTATATACCGCAGCTTTGGTCTTCATTGTGAGTTTAGAGTTTCCCCAAACACGCGATGTGAGGCGGGCAAAGGTAGCTGCAGCTTTGCCAATGCGGCTGTCGATTTCTGTATCCAGTGAGAGTTTGTCATTGATGGTAGACCCTAGGTATGTGAAGTGGTGCACCACTGCCAATTCATAGTTATCGATAGTGATAACTGGTGCAGCACCCACATCCTGACTCAGCACATTCGTTTTCTTTAGACTTATTGTGAGGCCAAAGTCCTTGCATGCTTTAGTGAAGCGATTCATCAAGCTCTGAAGCTCCTGTTGGCTTTGAGTGACGACTGCAGCATCATCAGCGAACAACAAGTCTCTTATAGTGACCCTTCTGATTTTTGTTTTTGCCTTCAGCCTTGAAAGATTAAACAGACGGCCATCTGACCTAGTGTGAAGGCATATTCCTTCAGTTGCATCTCTGAATGCATGTTTCAAGAGTAAGGCAAAGAAGATTCCGAAGAGGGTCGGAGCCAGAACACAGCCTTGTTTAACGCCACTTCGTATATCAAAGGGCTGTGACGTGCTTCCTGCATATTGGACTGTTCCCTTCATGTCGTCATGGAATGACTTTATCATTTCCAGCATTTTAGAAGGGCAGCCTATTTTCAGGAGGATTTTAAAGAGTCCATCCCTACTAACCAGGTCGAATGCTTTTGTGAGGTCTATAAAGGCGATATATAATGGTCTTTTTGCTCTCTTGATTTTTCCTGAAGCTGGCGGAGAGAGAAGATCATGTCTGTTGTTGATCTGCCAGCTCGGAATCCACACTGTGCCTCTGGATATATGCGCTCAGCTAACTTGTGTAGTCGCATTAAGATGACTTTGGCAAAAACCTTACCAACAATACTAAGAAGAGAGATGCCTCTGTAGTTATTGCAATCACTTCTGTCTCCTTTATTTTTATACAGTGTTACAATCTTGGCATCTCGCATGTCTTGAGGAATAGTTGTCTCTTCCCAGCACTGGCACAGCATCCTATGCAGGGGATGTAATAGCGTGCTCTTACAGCATTTGATTAAATCAGGAGGAATCCCATCACTGCCTGGTGCTTTGCCAGAGGCCAAGCTATCAATGGCCTTACTGAGTTCCTCTAATGTTGGTTCGGCATCCAGCTCCTCCATAGTTGGCAGACTATTGACAGCATCAAGGGCTGCAGGCGTAACGGTATTGTCTCTAGCGTAAAGCTCAGAGTAGTGCTCGACCCACCTCTCCATCTGCTTACCCTTATCGGTTAGCTTCTCTCCGCTGATGGTTTTTAGCGGTGCCGTCTTACTTTTATGGGGGCCAAGTGCTTTCTTTATACCGTCATACATTTGTCTAATGTTGCCTGTTTGCGCTGCGATCTGGATGCTCTCACTGAGCTGGAGCCAATAGTCATTTGCACAGCGTCGAGCAGTTTGTTGAACTTTGCTTCTCGTAGCCCTCAGGATCTGTAGGGTTCTGGCACTCGGTGAACGTTTGTATTCATTCATAGCACTGCGCTTAGCTTCAATAACAGGTGCCATCACATCTGATGAAGCGTCAAACCAGTCATTTGACTTTGCTGTTTTATTACCAAAGGTGGCAAGTGCAGTACTTTGAATGGTGTTCCGTAGATGCTCCCAGTTCTCTGTAATAGTATCACCATGCTGAGGGCTACTGAGCACTTTCTTGAAGGTCGCAGTGAATTGAGCGATCATGAAAGGGTCTGACATCTTGCTGGTATCAATGCGTGGTTTCCCTTCATGTCTGACACGATAGAGTTTTCTTGGTTGTGCTCTGATTTTGCAGCAAACCAAGGAGTGATCTGTGTCACAGTCTGCACTATGGTACGAGCGCGTGGAGAGCACAGACCTGAGGAGTGGCATTCTGACGAGAATCAGGTCAAGTTGGTGCCAGTGCTTGGATCGTGGGTGTCTCCATGACACCTTATACTGGGGTTTTGTCTGAAAGTAGGCGTTGGTCACGCAGAGATCATGGTGGACGCACAACTCTAAGAGCCGTTGTCCATTTTCATTCATCTTGCCAATACCAAACCTGCCCAGACATGAAGGCCATGAAACATTATCGGCACCCACTCTAGCGTTAAAGTCACCAAGGAGAACAAGCTGTTCTTGCCTAGGTATGCTTTTGATTACTGCTGCTAGATTCTCGTAGAACTCATCTTTAGCTACTGAGGCAGAGTACAGAGTAGGAGCATACACACTGACAAGGGTGATGGGACCTGTGCTAGTTTGCAGGCGGAGCGTTAACAGGCGTTCTGATCCATTCTCGCCTGGTTCAACCATGTTAGTTAGCGATTTTTT